>JAWNNW010000467.1:0-523673 GCA_035044465.1 Scaptomyza tumidula | reverse complement strand
ATCTCAATTGCAGTAAATGTAAAGCTATGTCTTTTTATAGGCGAATGCCTTTTTTTAATATCTATATTCTGGATAACCATCACTTGATCGGATTGAATTGGTTGAGGATCTGGGTATCCTAATGGACCCAAAGCTTAAGTTTGACAAGCATATTGCGACAATCACAAATCGAGCATCAAGTGCCTTGGGGTTCATTAAGCGCTGGTCGAAGGAATTCGACGACCCCTACATAACAAAAACTCAGTATATGTCTCTTGTTCGACCGATTTTCAAATATGGATCTTGGTATCCCAAATACAGGATTCATCAGGATAGAATAGAATCGGTACAAAAACAATTTTTGCTCTTTGCCCTTCGGGGTCTTAACTGGGATAATAGTACTAAATTACCTCATTACCACAGTAGACTTTTATTAATAAATCTTCCCTCTCTTACTAATCGTCGAACTATGCTAGCTATAACCTTTGTTCACAAATTAATACATGGTGAAATAGATTCCCCCGTACTTATTAACCATATTAACTTTGCAGTACCCATTAGAACTAGTAGAAATTTTTTACCCATAGCCCTGCATGCTTGTTATTCTAACTATGCTAGTCATAACCCTTTTCGGATCTTATGTTCATTATATAATGATCTTTCCCACCTAATAACTAGTACCACTCCTGCATGCTTACTAGAAAAAATTGTGTTATGTCATTTGTCTACATGTTCGCGATCATCGTTACCGCACGCTACGCGGTGCGCCCCTCGGTAGGATGGGCGGGAAGTGGGTCGCTTTCTGCGTGGGTCCGCGCGTTAACAAGCCGGTGCTTGGTATCGTTGGGCCACTTGAATGTACTGTCCGTTAGTACATCTACGTCCAATAATAACAGCCGAGTCGATATAGCCATGTCCGTCTGTCCGTATGTATGAGCGCGTCGATCTCAGAGACTATAAGAGCTAGAGACTCCAGATTTGGAGCTTAAGCTCGCCTAATTCCCAGGCTTTCGATAAGTTAATAATAATAATAATAATAAATAATGACAATCTGTGAAATTTTTATTGAAATCGGATAATAAACACCGGAGATATGGGACATTGAAGTTTTGTATGCAGAATGCAGTATGCGCGTACACATACACACATATTTGCAAGCACTGACTGTACGCATAAAGTATAGGGATCAGGGTATCGTCTAGTCGGGATATGTCTACTAGAGCCTTCTTACTTGTTTATATTTGCAACCATCAACACTTTCGCCACAGCTTGGGACATTGAAAATGATGTGAAACTTTTTAATCCAGCTGGATTCCTGTTATCTAAGCAGTTGCTTCGAGCTTCCATCAGTCGAGAATGCTCAGGGCATTCGACTTTTAGAATCGTCATCTCGTCTTAGGTATTTTGTTTTAATCGAAATGCCCTACCTAGAGGTGTATGTACCTGAACTTCAGGTTATGCATCATTTTATGGCCCATGCATAACCCAGTCGCGTCTCTTCTACACTGAACGTGTTCCAAGGATGCAGGGCACATTTTTATTCAGAATATGTGTTTACATTGGCACGATGTTGAGATATTCCGTTAAACATAAAATCAAAATGCAATTGCATTTTTCAGTTTGCGTTGATTTGTTTCTTCACATCAATACATAAATTATTCAAGCATGTTGAAGTGTTCAAATCTCTCATTCTCAAAAAGGCCAAAAAAGGGCAAGCCCATATTTTGACAATAAGAAATTAAGCAATCAAACATGTACCTAACAATATTTTTCAAGCCAGAATGCGGACCAAGGTGGGTTGTTCTTTTCGCAGTGAATAAAGGAAATAAGGATAAGTAGTACTTCAGTAAAACGACTATAGCTCAATCAATTAAAAAAATTGTTTTAATCTCTATTCTTTAGAATTGAATCATCTTTTAAAAACAAAAAAAACCTTATTAAAATGGGAATTTTCGTTTGGTTTTGAACATTCACAAACATGATACATACACTATCAAGTCGAAGGCCTTAGCAGCCAACTCTTTAGTCATAAGTTAGAGTTAATTTGATTAACATTTAACTTTAATATTAATAAATAAAGATATGCACACAACACAAATGACTAACGTAATAATATAAGTAAACGCATAATATGATAAATTGCATGTATGTTATTATATTCGTTAACAGGTGGGCCCATCAGCCTCTCTCTGCGGTGTGGTTTCGTCGCTCGTTGCACTGCTTATATGGATGCACTGGAAACATTTGCACAAGCCGTATGTGGCATTGTTTAAGCTGTTACTGTTAGCAGCAGTTCTTTTCGCAATCGGTACATTGCCATATCAGCTTAATTTTGCTGGGCTGCTAGCTGGTGTTGCTTGTGGGGCGTTTTTAACGATATCTTTGGTACCGTTTGCCACATTTTCCAAATACGGACGTAGAAAAAAGGTAAGCAAATGATTAAAATTTTGTGCGTATACAAATACAAATATATATACTATTTGTTTATGTTTGCAGATAAATCTAATTTGGATATGTATCGTTTTTCATCTGTTCGTGTATGCAACGTTGATAGCTACGTTTTATATTTATCCCAGCGAATTTGGTACATTTAATTTTGTAGATGATGTATTAGGTAGTAATGGTAATAAGGGCTATACAAGTGCTACAAATAGCAATATTGTACATAATAATGGTGGCGATGTAAGCAGCACAACCCGAAGATATTCGCAAACGCAAAAGCCACAAAATTATTATCATCATCACTCGGAAGATATAATCCGAAATACGGGCGCATTCACTGAAGAAAATATTATATCGGTATGTGCATATACGAATGTTACCATTAATATATATATTTCTTATGCTTTGTTGTTTATTTTAGCACATATATCCTGAGGCACAACGGCAAAAGAGTGTTCAGCTCTGGCAAAATGATCTTTACACACGTTCACATAGCTACAATTCAAGCAGCTATAGCGAACGCATTTTAAAAAAAGCCAAAGAGAAAGCGTCACAGGCAACAAATGCATTTCCCTCTTCTGAACGCGGCCATGCATTGAGCAACAAGCAAACCAACAACTCTTACATAGCTGAAGTTAATTACAAAAGTATCGCAAACATAAATAATACAAAATTTAAGGGCCTATAAAAATCTTCCATATTTAACACTTTGACATAATTAAAAAATGCAAAATGGTAGCACAAATATTGAGTGCAAAAACAAATTATAAAAATGTACATAATTATTAATAGTAAAATATTGCATGCATCATGGATCAGTATTTTCAAATAAATATGAAAAAAAAAATTTACCAAAGACAGCTTTTCGTGGAATTTATTATTTAAAATTTTATTTTATATCAATCTAAGTGCGGGTTGTACATTTCATTAGTGTATATGAATGACTACCAACGTCCACGTCCTCCTCCACCACTACCACGACCTCTATTGAAGCCGCCGCCACCACCTCCTCCGCGACTTGAGCCACCCCTAAAGCCACCGCCGCCACCGCGACCACCACGGAAACCTGCAAGATATATTTTAAATATATAGAATACAATAAATAGTTTAAAAAAAAAACGTGCTTACCCATTCCACCACCACGTCCCCTTCCACCGGCACCACTTTGACCACCCTTTTTCTTGGCACCCTTCGGCTGTGATGGCTTTGGTAGAAATCTTGAAATTGGCAACAGCTTGCCCGGATCAATATACAACGTTTGATTTGGCTTGAAACTATTTGAGTAGACATTGTCAGATAGTTTTATAGAGACGGAATAATCGCGTACTGTGCCAAATATTTCATCAATTTTGCCAATTTGCTCTTTGTTTTCAAGGAATATGGGTGCATTGAAATATGGCACATCGTCTATATCAACCTTGCAAACCAAATCGTTTTGGCATGAATAGCTGAAGTTTCCAAACGCAATAACACGTTCGGGTGGTCCCTGGTCAAAAGCACCGCGTCCTCCACCACGGCCACCACCTCGACCTCCTCCAAATCCGCCACCACCACGACCTCCTCCAAACCCACCGCCACCTGACTTGTTGAAACCACCTCCACCGCGTCCACCGCCGCCTCCACCACCGCCTCCACCGCGAAAGCCTTTGAACGCATATATGTTAACATTATTGTTTAAATGCACAGCTTAGGAGATTGTTTATTTACATACCTCTTCCACCACCACCACCACGTGAGCGACCAAATGACATTTTGTATGTAAACGAAAATAAAAACTCTTAGAAGAGCTGCAAACACGTGCCGCTACTTTCAAGCATTTAATGATATATATAGGGATGTTCTGATACTTATTCGATCAATCGAATATCTCTAGTGATGCCACAATACTTGTTGTTAATAATACACAGTGCAAACGACAAACTAAATTCTTATCGATAGTTCGGCTTTTAAAATACACTCATGAAGTCATCTACCACTCAATATATCGTGTATGCAGACAATATTAAGATATATCGAGTTTTATATCGAAAAAAATGTCGAAGCTGAGCAATTCGTTCGCACAGAATTAAGGTAGGTGAAGGAATGACGTCATATAGTGGTATAAAGAGACAATCAAAGCCGTGGTTTGTAAATCTAATTAAATAAAACAAAAAGTAAACCATCAAGTGTATGTGTTCGTTACACAAATATGAATTGTTATAAGAGTATAGCGTATACTGTACATATAAAACTAAATGCTACACAAGTATGAACAAACATTATGACAAATGAGTATACATACAAATATATATATATATATATATATATATTTTAATGCATTTTTATTTATCATATAAACAATCCATAACCATTAATTCAAGTTTTGTGCATTTAATTAAACATATAAATTTACAAACTCATAATATATGTACAAATTTTAAAAGCTTTTCTAGCAACCTAGTAAAATATATATATGTATGAGTATAATTTTCAGATATTTAAAAACAATGACACTCGGCGAGAAAGCTAACGAGATACAAGCGAATTGCCAGGAAATTGCAACCAAACAAAATTTAGTGCAAAATAATCACAACATCGATCTTATGGACAACGGTAACATTGATACAAATCATATTGCCAAGCATCAAAAACAGGTAAAAAAAAAACACGTCAATTAAACTTTCATATTCGTTCTTATGTACATATACGCTCCAATTATTTTAAACCATACGTCATAGTATGTATCAACAATATATGTGAAATTGTCAAATGACGGAATAAATTGAATGTTGAGCTAACTGACTTGGCAGTTAAACATGAACGATGAGATCACTAGACATGTAGAATACATAGACACACGCACATGGACATATTTGGACAATTGTAGATCAGTTTAATTGTGAACATCAAATATAACGTTAACGTTCATAAACATGACATATGTACATACAGTCTGTCAAGGTAGTGTTTTCGCGTGAAGAAATATTAAATAATATATTTAAACAAATTTGATTATTCATTAAAGAACAAAACAAGTTATAACAAAAACAAATTAACTCTAACCAAATTTGACTGTCAAGAAAGTGTTTTCGCGTCTACTTTTTGGTGCATTTTCGGTGAAAAATTCGTACTGAAATTCTGTATGTACAGTTACATTTTAATTAATTTAAAAATGCTTAGATCCATAAAACTCTCAAATTTTTTTGACCAGATCGCTTGCCAATGAAATGAAGAATGATTGTGGAATCTACCATATCTCGCGAATGTGGCCTCTATCCATTTTACGTACTTAAATTTTATGGATCTAAGCATTTTTAATTTAATTAAATATAACTGTACATACGAATTTCATACGAATTTTACAACGAAAATGCATCAAAAAGTAGATGCGAAAACACTTTTCTTGACGGTCAAATTAAGTTAGAGTTAATTTGTTTTTGTTATAACTTTTTTGATCTTTAGTGAATAATCAAATTTGTTTAAATATATTATTAAGAAATAAATAAAAAATACATAAAAAATTTCAAAAAAATTTAAGAGCCATATAACAGTTATATTTTTGCCTGTGAAGTGAAAAAACATAAATTTTTTTTCACGCAAAAACACTTCCTTGACAGACTGTATGACTGTGTGTGCCTTAGATAATATCAACCTATATATATATAAAACTGATTGTTGACCTCTAGTTCTATTTTATGTTAAATGTCTTTGCCAAGAAAGTATTAGGGAAATTATAAATGTAAAATTCTCAACTTTTTTGTTAAGAAATTTACAAACTTATTTTTAAAGAACTTCAAACGAATTTTTATAAAAAAAAAACATTTTTGGAACTAGAAAAATTCTTCAGTTTTCGCGTTTTAAGAGATGACCGAAGACGGTAATCGAATTGACAGAATAATTTTAACTAATGTGCGTTGTTGTATTTCGAAGATAGTTACTTGGGCCTTTGTTATACCCTGATCCCATTAAAAATGGGGAAAAAGGGTATAATGGTTTTGTGCAAAAGAAGCATCTCCGCCCCCATAAAGTGTATATATTCTTGATCAGCGTCAACAGCCGAGTCGATATAGCCATGTCCGTCTGTCCGTCTGTCTGTGTGTATGTATGAGCGCGGCGATCTCAGAGACTATACGAGCTAGAGACTCCAGATTTGAAACTTAAGCTCGCCTAATCCCCAGGAAGTAAAAGTTTGTTTCCGATTTTCGATAACTCTTCCCGTTTCCGATATACACATTGGATCGATAACAGCAAAATCTTTAATTTGGATAACTTATGTAAAACGGCATTTAAAACATTTAACAGAAGAATGACAATCTGTGAAATTTTTATTGAAATCGGTTAAGAAACACCTGAGATATGGGACATTGAAGTTGTGTATGCAGTATGCAGTATGCGCATACACACACACACGCACATACTTGCAAGCACTGACCGTACGCGTAAAGTATAGGGATTAGGGTATCATCTAGTCGGGATTTCTCGACTAGAGCCTTTTTACTTGTTTATAACACATTTAGTTATATGTTATACGTCTGCTAACTTCACTAGACTGTAAAATTGTAAAATGGCGACGCGCAAGAAGACAGCGGAAGTGTCGATTCGTTAATAATTATAAAAAAAAATCCTGTAGCGAAATATGAATTATAAAAAAAATAATTTTATGTTATGTATAGAGCGATGCGACAATATCATTTCTACGCGCTGCACGAAGTGGAGATCTAAGTAATGTCCTTGAATTCATAAATGCTGGACTTATAACGGATATTAACACTTGTAATGCGGTAATAATAATATCAAATATATATAAATATAATTATATTTTGTTATATCATAATGTTTTCTTTTTTTTTTTGTTTCTAGAACGGTTTAAATGCATTGCATCTGGCGGCCAAAGATGGATTTGTGGATATCTGCAATGAGCTGTTGAAACGCGGCATAAAGGTTGATAGCGCAACAAAGAAAGGCAACACCGCGCTGCATATTGCATCATTGGCGGGGCAACAACAAGTGATGAAACAGCTCATACAATACAACGCAAATGTTAATGTGCAATCCTTGAATGGATTTACCCCATTGTATATGGCCGCACAGGAAAATCATGATGGATGTTGTTGTCTCTTGTTGAGCAAAGGTGCAAATCCATCGTTGGCAACCGAAGATGGTTTTACGCCTTTGGCAGTGGCAATGCAACAGGGGCACGAGAAGGTTGTCGCTGTTTTACTCGAGAGCGATGTGCGTGGCAAGGTGCGGTTGCCTGCCTTGCATATTGCAGCGAAAAAGAATGATGTAAATGCTGCTGTTGTGTTGTTGCAACATGATCGTAATGCAGACATTGTCTCCAAATCCGGGTTTACTCCATTACACATTGCCGCACATTATGGCAATGTGGATATTGCAAGTTTGCTGCTGGAAAGCGGCGCTGATGTTAATTTTACGGCCAAACATAATATAACCCCGCTGCACGTGGCTTGTAAATGGGGCAAGGCCGCTGTTTGTAATTTATTGCTATCGCGTCAAGCTCGCATTGATGCCACAACTCGGGATGGTCTTACCCCACTACACTGTGCATCGCGTTCCGGTCATGTCGAGGTTATTCAAATCTTAGTCTCTCACAAGGCTCCAATACTATCGAAAACTAAAAACGGATTGTCAGCTCTTCATATGTCGGCACAGGGTGAACATGATGAGGCAGCGCGTCTTCTTCTTGAACACAAGGCACCCGTTGATGAAGTCACAGTGGATTATCTCACAGCGTTGCATGTGGCCTCACATTGTGGTCACGTGCGTGTCGCTAAACTGCTCCTCGATTATGGAGCAAACGCGAATTCGCGTGCCCTCAACGGTTTTACGCCATTGCACATTGCCTGCAAGAAGAATCGGATAAAGGTTGCCGAATTGCTTTTAAAACATGGTGCAAACATTAGTGCCACAACGGAATCGGGCTTAACGCCGTTACATGTGGCCAGCTTTATGGGTAAGTTTAAGAGATAATCGACTGAATCACTTAAAAAAATTTAAAAAAAACAAGCTTAAAACAACACCCAGTATGTCCTTTATAGTTCTAAAGTGCAAAAAATCTTAACTTTTTCACTTTATGTAGAGAGTTTCGTGTCAGGCTGGCACACGAATTTTGTGATATTATTATGCTTTTGACAATCGGTTTAGACCAGCGGTCGGCGAACTTTTTGAATCATTACCATAATAATTTTGTCAATCATGACGTTACCCCCGTTAGTGAAGAGCAAAAAAAAAGTTCCATAGAATACAAACTGTTCAATATATACTTTAAATGAATTACCCCGCAATATTGTTGTTGAAGTTCATTTTACCCCATAAATATATACTTTTTTTTTTTGAGCAAAAAAAAAAATATAGATATATATATATATTATTGAATCATTACCATTACCTCCAGAAATTTCCTTTTTACCCCATTTCGGTTAATTTACCCCGGTTCTCCGACCGCTGGCTTAGACCCAAGAAGGCACATGCACATACAAGATATTAGAATACATTCCAGACTACTGTACTTTATGTCTCCTTGTACATTTATATTCTATTTGTACCTTCTATATGTACCTTTATTATGTCATCCTATCCTCATCTATATTCCTTTCAATTCATTTTCACATTGTATATTCGAGTATAAATATTTCTGCCATTCAGCAGCTATATCTGTATAACTTAAGTATCGATACATGTTCTTATACTGGTATCTAAAGCAGTCGTTTTTACTTGTTCCTTTTTTATTTTTTTAGGTTGCATGAACATTGTTATTTACTTGCTACAGCATGGTGCCAGTCCTGATATGCCCACAGTGCGCGGGGAGACGCCGCTCCACTTGGCTGCGCGCGCAAATCAGGTTTGTAAATTGTTTGTTCGCCTTATGCACCATGGTGAAATTATATATGTGATGCGTATTCAGCGGCGGTGAAGAGTGCAATAATTTGAATGAAAGGGCAGTGGCATTAAGATAATAATTGAAAAGGGTTTAGATGCAGCGACTCGAGTCAGTATTCAGCAAGCAGTGGAATAACCTTCATTTTCTGCGCGGCATACTCAGCCTGCAAAGCTTGCGACGCATAATTGTCTGTGCCAATGTTAAGTTTTTACTGATGTAAGTTCGACCTCTGTTTGACGTCTCTAAGAGTAGCCATAGCAGCATGCTGTGTACATCACTTTACTATATTTCCACCATAACTTATGCATTTTTTAAGAACTTACTTTCCTACTTGCAGACTGATATTATACGAATATTGTTACGAAATGGAGCAAAAGTTGACGCGATTGCACGTGAAGGCCAAACACCGTTACATGTGGCATCGCGTCTGGGCAACATAGATATAATAATGTTAATGCTGCAGCATGGCGCACAAGTCGACGGAGCCACAAATGACATGTATACAGCTTTACATATAGCCGTTAAGGAAGGTCAAACGGAAGTTTGCCAGCAACTTATCGAAAATGGCGCTCAGCTCGATGCTGTGACAAGTAAAGGTTTTACACCACTCCACCTGGCCAGCAAGTATGGTAAGGTGAATTTGGTTGAACTGTTGCTGCGAAAAGGTGCTGCCATCGATTGTCAGGGTAAAAATGGTGTAACACCTTTACACGTAGCCACCCACTATAATCATCAGCCGGTAGTTCAGTTACTACTGGAAAAGGGTGCATCGACACAAATAAGTGCACGTAATGGACATAATGCTGTTCACATTGCTGCCAAAAAGAATAATCTGGATATTGCTCAAGAGTTGTTACAATATGGTGCAGACGTTGAAGCAAAAAGTAAATCGGGATTTTCACCGTTGCATCTGGTTTCACAGGAAGGACATGTTAATTTGGTCCAGCTTTTATTGGAGCATGATGCTAATGTTAACGTTGCAGCCAAAAATGGCTTAACCCCATTGCATTTGGCCTCGCAGGAGGGACATGTTCAAGTCTCCCAGCTGCTTCTTGATCATGGCGCAAATATTTCGGAGAGAACTAAAGCTGGCTATACGCCTCTACACATTGCTGCGCACCACAACCAAATTGATCAAATTAAATTTTTACTTGAAAATGATGCCAACATTGAAATGACAACAAATATTGGTTATACGCCACTCCATCAGGCCGCACAGCAAGGTCATACGATGGTTATCAGTCTTCTTTTGCGACACAAAGCAAATCCGGATGCAGTAACAAATGTAAGTATGATTAATTTTTATACCCTGAACCCATTGAAAATGGGCAAAAAGAGTATAATGGTTTTGCAAAAGTATGTAACAGGCAGAAGGTAGCATCTCCAACCCCATAAATATATACAGTGTGCCAATTATCTGTTTCGACATGGTGAAAAATTAAGATATTTTTACTTTAGAGCTATAAGGGACACACTGGTTGTTGTTTTTAATTTTTATTTTTATTTTTTATAAGTAATTCAGTCAATTATCTCTTAAACCTATTTAACAGAACTTAAAAAACATTAACATTAACAAAGAAACATTTAAAATACTAACAAAGGCACTAAATTCAAGTGCCCATAAAGTGTTTCGACACTGCGTTTTTGGTGCATTTTCGTTGTGAGATTTGTATGAAATTCGTATGTACAGTTACATTTAATTAAATTAAAAATGCTTAGATCCATAAAAGTCCAAATTTTTTTGGCCAGATCGCTTGTCAATGAAATGAAGAATGATTGTCGAAAACGATAAAATTCTTAATTAATTAATTAAATAATGAAAATAATGGAGAGACTCCAGATTTGGAACATAAGCTCGTCTAATCCCTAGGTAGTACAAGTTTGTCTTACTCTTCCCGTTTCCGATATACAAATGGGATCGATAACATAAAAATCCTGAATATGAAAGACGGCATGTGAAACATTAGACAAAATAATGACCATCTGTTAAATTTTTATTGAATTCGGTTAAGAAACACCGGAGATATGAAACATTGAAGTTGAGAATGCAGAATGCAGTATACGCGTACACACACACACACACTTGCAAGTACTGACTGTACGCGTAAAAGTATAGGGTTCAGGGTATCGTCTAGTCAGAATCTCGACTAGAGCTTTCTTACTTGTTTGAATTAATTCAATTGCAGTATGCAGAATTCATATAGACTGCTTCGTTGTAGAGAAGTTCGTTATAGAGAAGTTCGACTGTAATGTCTTAGACAACTAAATACTTTAAAAAAAATCTGTATGGTCTTTAATATACTTATATCGCGTACTTTTGCAGCGGTAAACAACTTACGGATTCTACATTATTAGATAGTATCTATTTTTAAAACAGGCTGTTTTAGTTTACACAAACATACACATGTCCACAAATATAGATATATTCAGACGCCATATTCAAATGAGTATCAAAGAACTAATTTGCGCTCATTTTCTCTCTTTTCTGTCTTTAATTTTTTCGTTCAGTCGTCATGTATATATTTTAAGAGATTGGCAACCTGAGAGTGTTTATTTAGAATATATGGATAAGAGGGAGGGAGGTGCGCTCTTGTTGAAATCGGGCGTTGTTGGAATATTTTTTTTCAGTTTTGTGTGTAAATGATAAAGTTGCCCACAACACCGGATGTATTTCAAAGTGTAATACTAATTTTATTAAATTGTTTGCAAGTAGTTTGTTAGTAGGTATTGTAATTGTTATTCTTTGTTTTATCTTCTAGAATGGTCAAACAGCATTAAATATAGCGCATAATCTAGGCTATGTAACAGCAGTGGAAACTCTTAAAGTTGTATCGCAAATATCCGTAATTAATACAACCATTGACGTACTAGAGGAGAAGTATAAAGTTGTTGCTCCAGAATTTATGCACGAAACATTGCTATCCGATTCGGAGGACGAAGGTGGCGAGGATCTTTTAGATCATAATCAATACAAATATATGGCAACCGATGATTTAAAAACAACGAATGATAATGATAATCAGAATTTCGACACCACAAATCCCGAACACGATCAACTAGATGGATTGCGGGGCAGTCGGACGCTCGAAAGAGGTGAACAAAGTTGATTCAATAGTTTTAATATTGAGTATGATATTTTATTTATTTTATGACTCTTTCGACTTTTTTTTTTTTTAGAAATATGCAGGGCAACGAAAACGAACTTGAATGCAGCGGTTATGATTGAGCGGCAGGCGGACAATGTGGCCATTGTGCGACCGCCAGTTCATCTCGGGTAATTTTTATA
This sequence comes from Scaptomyza tumidula, assembly GCA_035044465.1. Classification (NCBI taxonomy): domain Eukaryota; kingdom Metazoa; phylum Arthropoda; class Insecta; order Diptera; family Drosophilidae; genus Scaptomyza; species Scaptomyza tumidula. The sequence continues at coordinate 511,086 of JAWNNW010000467.1, read as the reverse complement.
TATATGTTATAATTTTGTTCACTGACAAAAAACTATTATTAATTTTTTTCAATTACAGATTTCTTGTTTCATTTTTAGTAGACGCTCGCGGCGGTTCAATGCGTGGTTGTCGACACAGTGGCGTTCGCATTATTGTGCCACCGAAGGCTTGTGCTGAACCGACACGTATAACATGTCGGTATGTCAAACCGCAAAGAGTTGCCAATCCGCCGCCATTGATGGAGGGCGAGGCTCTGGTCAGTCGCATCCTGGAAATGTCCCCCGTTGAGGGTAAATTTTTAAGGTACCTATCGAAATGCAATTACAGACATACTTAACTTTACATATATAACAATATTTATAAATTGAAGCGTTCTTACTGCAGAGCGAGGCTGTAAGACGCTGGGCAATAGAGGTTCTGTTTGTAGGTCCCCTCGGTCGGTTCGGGGATCAGTTTTTGATATGTCAGTGAACCACCTCAGACATATACCCTTCGTTCTGGGTTAAGAGTCAATAAATATCGCCCAAAGAATAATTTCGTGGTCATAAGATCTGTCCTGTGGCTTCAAGCCAAAAACGATTTTTAAAATGCTGAGATGACAAACATCATTAGTCAGTAACCCATTTGCCCATTTGATTTCTACGAAAACTTCTGGCGGCGCCTTCTTGTTTGTGAATATGCAGTGGAGTCAATCCAATAATTTTTTTTTATGCCCGCAGTTGGACATGTGCGTAGAGCACCTGTCAGTGGTTGTACTTGTGGGAGTATCGTTTGGATTGGGATAACGTACACACGAACAGTGTGCATTTAAAAACTGGTACCGTATAAGGGGCGCTAGTTTGGCGCTATATTCTCGGATATATGATCACAGTGGCTGTAATCCTTCATATGCAAAACGTCACGTTAAATAAGCCCTATAGAGATACAGTCTGACTGACAGTGGTTGCAGCTTGCTGCATTTTTGGATGGCTGAGACCTAGTGTATTTTGGGCCACCACACAAGGGCAGCGTAGGTCACAATTGGCCTCTCAAGTTTTACCAAAAAGCCGTCGAATATATATGATTAAAATTTTCTGCTAAGCCGTTTGCTTGGCTTCGCAAGACAACTCTACAGGGGTCCCACCAATGAAGAGGTGGCCAACATCATTAGCGTCCTCTGTCGATCCGCCTTGCATACATATTCGTCGTTAGTTGACATTATATACTGGACATATCGATGACAACAACCGATATCTAACCCACTATTTCAGCATGCACATACATTTTTAAAATTTTTGAAAAACTTAATGCTGAAACTGAAACATTTCTTTTTTAGCCCTATTGTATTGGAAGTACCACATTTTGGATCGTTGCGAGACAAAGAGCGTGAAATAATAATATTGCGTTCGGACAATGGAGAGAGCTGGCGTGAGCATAGTGTTTATGAGAATGAAGAGAACTTATTAGAAGCCTTACACGATACGATCGATACAGATGTTAATCCATTGGAGGATTTGCACACAAGCCGAATCATTCGCATTGTGACACAAAACGTGCCACACTTCTTTGCTGTTGTTTTGCGCGTGCGCCAGGAAGTACACGCTATTGGGCCCGATGGCGGCACTGTTCTATCAACTGCTGTTCCGAATGTTCAAGCAATATTTCCAGCTCATGCGCTCACTAAAAAGATTCGGGTAGGTCTTCAGGCACAGCCTGTCGATTTGATTGGCTGTTCCAAACTGCTCGGTCAAGGCGTTGCCGTATCGCCCGTAGTAACAGTTGAGCCACGTCGTCGTAAATTTCATAAAGCGATAACATTAAGTATACCAGCTCCGAAAACATGCAACCAAGGTATGGTAAATTCACAATATGCTGGAACAAATGGAAATACGCCCACTTTGAGGCTATTATGCTCGATAACAGGCGGACAGAATCGTGCTGTTTGGGAGGATGTAACGGGATCTACACCATTGGCATTCGTTAAGGAAACCGTTAGCTTTACAACAACGGTATCTGCCAGATTTTGGTTAATGGATTGTCGCAATGTTGCCGACGCTAGCCGCATGGCCTCCGAACTGTATTCGTATATGGCTCAAGTGCCGTTTATTGTCAAGTTTGTCGTGTTTGCGAAGCGTATATCCGTAACGGAAGCAAAGCTGTCCGTCTTTTGCATGACCGATGATAAAGAAGATAAAACATTGGAGCATCAGGAGTATTTCAGCGAGGTAGCAAAGAGTCGCGATGTTGAGATATTACAAAATCAAAACATTTATCTGGAGTTCGCCGGCAATTTGGTGCCAGTGCTTAAACTGGGCGATCAATTAAATACCAAATTTCAAGCATTTCGTGAAAATCGTTTGTCTTGCATTGTACACATTAAAGATCAGGAGCAGCCGCATGCACGCATCTCTTTTATGAGCGAACAAAAAGTTAGGCAAGGTGAGGCACCGCTGAAACCAATTTGTGCTTTAAATGTTTCATTGGCACAGCAACAAATTGAGAGCTGTAATAAAAATGGAAGCGTTGTTCATGGCCTTAACTACAAAGATTTAATAAATGCCGAAATTAAAGCGTGTACAAAATCTGAATCTGAATATAATGCAATGAATCCACACACTGAAGATATACAACGAGCTGACATAAGATTATCGGATATATCAAATTTGCTCGGCAGCGATTGGTCACTGTTGGCTAAAGAATTGGGTGTATCCGAGACGGATATCGATCTAGTCAAAGCTGAATATGCTGATCAACCGATGGCACAACAAAGTTTAGTTATGCTGCGTCTTTGGTTGAAACAGGAAGGATCTAATGCAACTGGCAATGCAATGTCACAAGCGTTAAACAAGGTTCAACGTAACGATATTGTGGAAAAGTGCATTTATAATTTGGAACTGGTCACGGATCAATTGGAACGTGGTCTAGCCACCGCTAGAATCAATCAAAGTCAACAGTCAAGTCGCTTATCGGATGGACTTAATGAAACTTTGGATATCGATGTGCTAAACCGGGTAGATGAGATTTGTGCTTCCAATGATGATGGTATGTGCCTGACTGCTCCTCTTTTTCAATTGAATATTAATTAATTTATAAATTTTATATATTAACAGATGGAATTTGCTGTACACGGCCGACAACGCCAATTGATTTGGACAGTGGTGAGGCAAACGAAAACAAATATCAAACAAACATTCAACCGAGCGGTAAATATAATATTTTTCTCTTATATTTTCTCTTAAATCCTTCATCTTATAGGAAATAACGCGCATGACAGTACAATAACGAATTTGGATTCCGAAGCTCTGCAAAAGATTCCAACAACAACAACGGAAGACATGCTAATAAAATCCCTGGTGGAAAAATGCCAACCGGCAAAGGAAACTGTATCGCAATCCACGTGGTTAGGTGATGCAAACAATTTACAAAACGAAATCTGAAGCATATCAACGGTTGACAATGAAAATTTATTATTTATTTTATTGCATGTATGTATGTATTAAATATACATTTTATTTTGCAATCTCATAACGGAGCCCATTCACATTAATAAATTATAACAGTGGTGTGCAACACTAACAATAAAACATTTCGTTGTGTGTCGCTCTCTTTAATTATGCATTTGCATGTTGTACAGGCGACAAAATTCGCTGCTGAATATTATTATATTATATAACTATCCACGCGTATTTTCAAAAGTGAAAAACTGCCCACCACTGAAATATATAGAAAAATCAAATATAACAACAAAAATAATGAAATTTAATCAATATCGAATAAAATTAATGTGCTTGTAATCGAGTAAAGGCGGCCTTTGATTTATCTGTTCGATTCGATGTTGTCTGCGATAAACATCGCACACCGAACAATAAAAATTGCTATGGTTAGAATACAAATGGACAGACTCTGCATCGAATTCATCTGAGTAGAAAATACCAAAATATTGTGTTTGCCAAATAAATTGTTGAACTATGTTAACACTTTCTCACTCGTTATGATATTTGTTAACTCCGTTGTTTTGAGGCAAAAACTATCGAATAATCCAAATAGGAAAATAAGCTCTCTTCTTCTTACTTTTGTATTGTCAACTCCAATGAGAATCTTAATATATATGTATGTATTCTATTTGGATCACATTGGGTGATGCGTGAGACGCAGATAAGTTGTTGCTATACCTTATTTTGCTGTTGTGTGGTGAGCTAAGTTGAGATTTTCAATTTTTGATTTTTGGTTCTATCTGCTTGCTAATGCCTAACACTGGAGGGTAGTATAGACTTTATATGAACTTTGTGCGATTGTATGGCCAAACGTGAGATACTTAAATATGACTATATATGCTATATGCCTATATGATTATGAATATATTGGGAATTAGGTAGATCAGCAATGACTTATTGAACAGGTTTAAAAAGACTAAATACCAAATTAGCACTAACCATAAGAAGGCTCTGGTCGAGAAATCCCGACTAGACGATACCCTATACTTTACGCGTACAGTCAGTGCTTGCAAGTATGTGTGTGTTTGTGTGTCTACGTGCATACTGCATACTGCATAAACGCTATGCATTATCGATCCCGTGTGTATATCGGAAACGGGAAGAGTTATCGAAACTCGAAAACAAACTTATACTGCCTTGGGATTAGGCGAGCTTATGTTCCAAATCTGGAGTCTCTAGCTCTCATAGTCTCTGAGATCGACGCGTTCATTTATTTAATTAATTCATTTATTTAATTAATTTCAATGTATTCTTGAGTATTTTTTGTGAAAGTATGTCAATTAGTTTTAGATACTTTTTTGGCATCTGGTAATCAAAACTTACAATGCTTTACCTTATATTTATTATTATTTAGTAGCTTATTGCCAATTTGACCGGCCCAGCCAATATGTTTTAATATTATTTATGCAAAAGTATAATGTGCAAAGCACTTTTTTTACAGCGGTATTCGACTTTTTATATATATCGAAAGGTACTCGAATGGAACCAAATATCGCTTAATCATTGGCAGTTCATATTTCAGAAGTGGGAGATTAATGCCAATTTATAATGAGGCACACCACGTGGAACGATGTGATGTCGAAACTGTGTTTACACTGCAACATTTATCATCGACTGTCTTCTCATTTTAAAAAGCTCAATTTGACGACCTTGGTTTAGTTATTTTTGCGACGCTTGGCCGGCGTCGGCGTCTCCTCCTGAGACTCAAGCTCAAACGCGTAGAACTACATGATGAACGATAATGTAATCTAAAGATTGGAAAATAATTTCCCCGCTTTTTTTACAGTTAGTAAACGAGCTCTGCACAATAGCACCTATTTTCCCTCATACGATATTCGTATTTTCGTTCATTGCGTATCCATTTCTGTCTGCCGCCGTGTATGAATTTTTTTTGTTTTGTGTATTGACTGCTCATGCTGTGTCGTACATATGTATTCGGCACTGTCTGGTTGCTGAAAACCTCATATGTACATACATACATATGTAATAGTCATATTTAAGTATTCTCACGTTTGGCCAGTCAATCACACAAAGTGCATGTAAACCCTATACTACCCTCCAGTGTTAGGCATTAGCAAGCAGATAGAACCAAAAATCAAAAATTGAAAATCTCAACTTAGCTCACCACACAACAGCAAAATAAGGTATAGCAACAACTTATCTGCGTCTCACGCATCACCCAATGTGATCCAAATAGAATACATACATATATATTAAGATTCTCATTGGAGTTGACAATACAAAAGTAAGAAGAAGAGAGCTTATTTTCCTATTTGGATTATTCGATAGTTTTTGCCTCAAAACAACGGAGTTAACAAATATCATAACGAGTGAGAAAGTGTTAACATAGTTCAACAATTTATTTGGCAAACACAATATTTTGGTATTTTCTACTCAGATGAATTCGATGCAGAGTCTGTCCATTTGTATTCTAACCATAGCAATTTTTATTGTTCGGTGTGCGATGTTTATCGCAGACAACATCGAATCGAACAGATAAATCAAAGGCCGCCTTTACTCGATTACAAGCACATTAATTTTATTCGATATTGATTAAATTTCATTATTTTTGTTGTTATATTTGATTTTTCTATATATTTCAGTGGTGGGCAGTTTTTCACTTTTGAAAATACGCGTGGATAGTTATATAATATAATAATATTCAGCAGCGAATTTTGTCGCCTGTACAACATGCAAATGCATAATTAAAGAGAGCGACACACAACGAAATGTTTTATTGTTAGTGTTGCACACCACTGTTATAATTTATTAATGTGAATGGGCTCCGTTATGAGATTGCAAAATAAAATGTATATTTAATACATACATACATGCAATAAAATAAATAATAAATTTTCATTGTCAACCGTTGATATGCTTCAGATTTCGTTTTGTAAATTGTTTGCATCACCTAACCACGTGGATTGCGATACAGTTTCCTTTGCCGGTTGGCATTTTTCCACCAGGGATTTTATTAGCATGTCTTCCGTTGTTGTTGTTGGAATCTTTTGCAGAGCTTCGGAATCCAAATTCGTTATTGTACTGTCATGCGCGTTATTTCCTATAAGATGAAGGATTTAAGAGAAAATATAAGAGAAAAATATTATATTTACCGCTCGGTTGAATGTTTGTTTGATATTTGTTTTCGTTTGCCTCACCACTGTCCAAATCAATTGGCGTTGTCGGCCGTGTACAGCAAATTCCATCTGTTAATATATAAAATTTATAAATTAATTAATATTCAATTGAAAAAGAGGAGCAGTCAGGCACATACCATCATCATTGGAAGCACAAATCTCATCTACCCGGTTTAGCACATCGATATCCAAAGTTTCATTAAGTCCATCCGATAAGCGACTTGACTGTTGACTTTGATTGATTCTAGCGGTGGCTAGACCACGTTCCAATTGATCCGTGACCAGTTCCAAATTATAAATGCACTTTTCCACAATATCGTTACGTTGAACCTTGTTTAACGCTTGTGACATTGCATTGCCAGTTGCATTAGATCCTTCCTGTTTCAACCAAAGACGCAGCATAACTAAACTTTGTTGTGCCATCGGTTGATCAGCATATTCAGCTTTGACTAGATCGATATCCGTCTCGGATACACCCAATTCTTTAGCCAACAGTGACCAATCGCTGCCGAGCAAATTTGATATATCCGATAATCTTATGTCAGCTCGTTGTATATCTTCAGTGTGTGGATTCATTGCATTATATTCAGATTCAGATTTTGTACACGCTTTAATTTCGGCATTTATTAAATCTTTGTAGTTAAGGCCATGAACAACGCTTCCATTTTTATTACAGCTCTCAATTTGTTGCTGTGCCAATGAAACATTTAAAGCACAAATTGGTTTCAGCGGTGCCTCACCTTGCCTAACTTTTTGTTCGCTCATAAAAGAGATGCGTGCATGCGGCTGCTCCTGATCTTTAATGTGTACAATGCAAGACAAACGATTTTCACGAAATGCTTGAAATTTGGTATTTAATTGATCGCCCAGTTTAAGCACTGGCACCAAATTGCCGGCGAACTCCAGATAAATGTTTTGATTTTGTAATATCTCAACATCGCGACTCTTTGCTACCTCGCTGAAATACTCCTGATGCTCCAATGTTTTATCTTCTTTATCATCGGTCATGCAAAAGACGGACAGCTTTGCTTCCGTTACGGATATACGCTTCGCAAACACGACAAACTTGACAATAAACGGCACTTGAGCCATATACGAATACAGTTCGGAGGCCATGCGGCTAGCGTCGGCAACATTGCGACAATCCATTAACCAAAATCTGGCAGATACCGTTGTTGTAAAGCTAACGGTTTCCTTAACGAATGCCAATGGTGTAGATCCCGTTACATCCTCCCAAACAGCACGATTCTGTCCGCCTGTTATCGAGCATAATAGCCTCAAAGTGGGCGTATTTCCATTTGTTCCAGCATATTGTGAATTTACCATACCTTGGTTGCATGTTTTCGGAGCTGGTATACTTAATGTTATCGCTTTATGAAATTTACGACGACGTGGCTCAACTGTTACTACGGGCGATACGGCAACGCCTTGACCGAGCAGTTTGGAACAGCCAATCAAATCGACAGGCTGTGCCTGAAGACCTACCCGAATCTTTTTAGTGAGCGCATGAGCTGGAAATATTGCTTGAACATTCGGAACAGCAGTTGATAGAACAGTGCCGCCATCGGGCCCAATAGCGTGTACTTCCTGGCGCACGCGCAAAACAACAGCAAAGAAGTGTGGCACGTTTTGTGTCACAATGCGAATGATTCGGCTTGTGTGCAAATCCTCCAATGGATTAACATCTGTATCGATCGTATCGTGTAAGGCTTCTAATAAGTTCTCTTCATTCTCATAAACACTATGCTCACGCCAGCTCTCTCCATTGTCCGAACGCAATATTATTATTTCACGCTCTTTGTCTCGCAACGATCCAAAATGTGGTACTTCCAATACAATAGGGCTAAAAAAGAAATGTTTCAGTTTCAGCATTAAGTTTTTCAAAAATTTTAAAAATGTATGTGCATGCTGAAATAGTGGGTTAGATATCGGTTGTTGTCATCGATATGTCCAGTATATAATGTCAACTAACGACGAATATGTATGCAAGGCGGATCGACAGAGGACGCTAATGATGTTGGCCACCTCTTCATTGGTGGGACCCCTGTAGAGTTGTCTTGCGAAGCCAAGCAAACGGCTTAGCAGAAAATTTTAATCATATATATTCGACGGCTTTTTGGTAAAACTTGAGAGGCCAATTGTGACCTACGCTGCCCTTGTGTGGTGGCCCAAAATACACTAGGTCTCAGCCATCCAAAAATGCAGCAAGCTGCAACCACTGTCAGTCAGACTGTATCTCTATAGGGCTTATTTAACGTGACGTTTTGCATATGAAGGATTACAGCCACTGTGATCATATATCCGAGAATATAGCGCCAAACTAGCGCCCCTTATACGGTACCAGTTTTTAAATGCACACTGTTCGTGTGTACGTTATCCCAATCCAAACGATACTCCCACAAGTACAACCACTGACAGGTGCTCTACGCACATGTCCAACTGCGGGCATAAAAAAAAATTATTGGATTGACTCCACTGCATATTCACAAACAAGAAGGCGCCGCCAGAAGTTTTCGTAGAAATCAAATGGGCAAATGGGTTACTGACTAATGATGTTTGTCATCTCAGCATTTTAAAAATCGTTTTTGGCTTGAAGCCACAGGACAGATCTTATGACCACGAAATTATTCTTTGGGCGATATTTATTGACTCTTAACCCAGAACGAAGGGTATATGTCTGAGGTGGTTCACTGACATATCAAAAACTGATCCCCGAACCGACCGAGGGGACCTACAAACAGAACCTCTATTGCCCAGCGTCTTACAGCCTCGCTCTGCAGTAAGAACGCTTCAATTTATAAATATTGTTATATATGTAAAGTTAAGTATGTCTGTAATTGCATTTCGATAGGTACCTTAAAAATTTACCCTCAACGGGGGACATTTCCAGGATGCGACTGACCAGAGCCTCGCCCTCCATCAATGGCGGCGGATTGGCAACTCTTTGCGGTTTGACATACCGACATGTTATACGTGTCGGTTCAGCACAAGCCTTCGGTGGCACAATAATGCGAACGCCACTGTGTCGACAACCACGCATTGAACCGCCGCGAGCGTCTACTAAAAATGAAACAAGAAATCTGTAATTGAAAAAAATTAATAATAGTTTTTTGTCAGTGAACAAAATTATAACATATATATAAAAATTACCCGAGATGAACTGGCGGTCGCACAATGGCCACATTGTCCGCCTGCCGCTCAATCATAACCGCTGCATTCAAGTTCGTTTCCGTTGCCCTGCATATTTCTAAAAAAAAAAAAAGTCGAAAGAGTCATAAAATAAATAAAATATCATACTCAATATTAAAACTATTGAATCAACTTTGTTCACCTCTTTCGAGCGTCCGACTGCCCCGCAATCCATCTAGTTGATCGTGTTCGGGATTTGTGGTGTCGAAATTCTGATTATCATTATCATTCGTTGTTTTTAAATCATCGGTTGCCATATATTTGTATTGATTATGATCTAAAAGATCCTCGCCACCTTCGTCCTCCGAATCGGATAGCAATGTTTCGTGCATAAATTCTGGAGCAACAACTTTATACTTCTCCTCTAGTACGTCAATGGTTGTATTAATTACGGATATTTGCGATACAACTTTAAGAGTTTCCACTGCTGTTACATAGCCTAGATTATGCGCTATATTTAATGCTGTTTGACCATTCTAGAAGATAAAACAAAGAATAACAATTACAATACCTACTAACAAACTACTTGCAAACAATTTAATAAAATTAGTATTACACTTTGAAATACATCCGGTGTTGTGGGCAACTTTATCATTTACACACAAAACTGAAAAAAAAATATTCCAACAACGCCCGATTTCAACAAGAGCGCACCTCCCTCCCTCTTATCCATATATTCTAAATAAACACTCTCAGGTTGCCAATCTCTTAAAATATATACATGACGACTGAACGAAAAAATTAAAGACAGAAAAGAGAGAAAATGAGCGCAAATTAGTTCTTTGATACTCATTTGAATATGGCGTCTGAATATATCTATATTTGTGGACATGTGTATGTTTGTGTAAACTAAAACAGCCTGTTTTAAAAATAGATACTATCTAATAATGTAGAATCCGTAAGTTGTTTACCGCTGCAAAAGTACGCGATATAAGTATATTAAAGACCATACAGATTTTTTTTAAAGTATTTAGTTGTCTAAGACATTACAGTCGAACTTCTCTATAACGAACTTCTCTACAACGAAGCAGTCTATATGAATTCTGCATACTGCAATTGAATTAATTCAAACAAGTAAGAAAGCTCTAGTCGAGATTCTGACTAGACGATACCCTGAACCCTATACTTTTACGCGTACAGTCAGTACTTGCAAGTGTGTGTGTGTGTGTACGCGTATACTGCATTCTGCATTCTCAACTTCAATGTTTCATATCTCCGGTGTTTCTTAACCGAATTCAATAAAAATTTAACAGATGGTCATTATTTTGTCTAATGTTTCACATGCCGTCTTTCATATTCAGGATTTTTATGTTATCGATCCCATTTGTATATCGGAAACGGGAAGAGTAAGACAAACTTGTACTACCTAGGGATTAGACGAGCTTATGTTCCAAATCTGGAGTCTCTCCATTATTTTCATTATTTAATTAATTAATTAAGAATTTTATCGTTTTCGACAATCATTCTTCATTTCATTGACAAGCGATCTGGCCAAAAAAATTTGGACTTTTATGGATCTAAGCATTTTTAATTTAATTAAATGTAACTGTACATACGAATTTCATACAAATCTCACAACGAAAATGCACCAAAAACGCAGTGTCGAAACACTTTATGGGCACTTGAATTTAGTGCCTTTGTTAGTATTTTAAATGTTTCTTTGTTAATGTTAATGTTTTTTAAGTTCTGTTAAATAGGTTTAAGAGATAATTGACTGAATTACTTATAAAAAATAAAAATAAAAATTAAAAACAACAACCAGTGTGTCCCTTATAGCTCTAAAGTAAAAATATCTTAATTTTTCACCATGTCGAAACAGATAATTGGCACACTGTATATATTTATGGGGTTGGAGATGCTACCTTCTGCCTGTTACATACTTTTGCAAAGCCATTATACTCTTTTTGCCCATTTTCAATGGGTTCAGGGTATAAAAATTAATCATACTTACATTTGTTACTGCATCCGGATTTGCTTTGTGTCGCAAAAGAAGACTGATAACCATCGTATGACCTTGCTGTGCGGCCTGATGGAGTGGCGTATAACCAATATTTGTTGTCATTTCAATGTTGGCATCATTTTCAAGTAAAAATTTAATTTGATCAATTTGGTTGTGGTGCGCAGCAATGTGTAGAGGCGTATAGCCAGCTTTAGTTCTCTCCGAAATATTTGCGCCATGATCAAGAAGCAGCTGGGAGACTTGAACATGTCCCTCCTGCGAGGCCAAATGCAATGGGGTTAAGCCATTTTTGGCTGCAACGTTAACATTAGCATCATGCTCCAATAAAAGCTGGACCAAATTAACATGTCCTTCCTGTGAAACCAGATGCAACGGTGAAAATCCCGATTTACTTTTTGCTTCAACGTCTGCACCATATTGTAACAACTCTTGAGCAATATCCAGATTATTCTTTTTGGCAGCAATGTGAACAGCATTATGTCCATTACGTGCACTTATTTGTGTCGATGCACCCTTTTCCAGTAGTAACTGAACTACCGGCTGATGATTATAGTGGGTGGCTACGTGTAAAGGTGTTACACCATTTTTACCCTGACAATCGATGGCAGCACCTTTTCGCAGCAACAGTTCAACCAAATTCACCTTACCATACTTGCTGGCCAGGTGGAGTGGTGTAAAACCTTTACTTGTCACAGCATCGAGCTGAGCGCCATTTTCGATAAGTTGCTGGCAAACTTCCGTTTGACCTTCCTTAACGGCTATATGTAAAGCTGTATACATGTCATTTGTGGCTCCGTCGACTTGTGCGCCATGCTGCAGCATTAACATTATTATATCTATGTTGCCCAGACGCGATGCCACATGTAACGGTGTTTGGCCTTCACGTGCAATCGCGTCAACTTTTGCTCCATTTCGTAACAATATTCGTATAATATCAGTCTGCAAGTAGGAAAGTAAGTTCTTAAAAAATGCATAAGTTATGGTGGAAATATAGTAAAGTGATGTACACAGCATGCTGCTATGGCTACTCTTAGAGACGTCAAACAGAGGTCGAACTTACATCAGTAAAAACTTAACATTGGCACAGACAATTATGCGTCGCAAGCTTTGCAGGCTGAGTATGCCGCGCAGAAAATGAAGGTTATTCCACTGCTTGCTGAATACTGACTCGAGTCGCTGCATCTAAACCCTTTTCAATTATTATCTTAATGCCACTGCCCTTTCATTCAAATTATTGCACTCTTCACCGCCGCTGAATACGCATCACATATATAATTTCACCATGGTGCATAAGGCGAACAAACAATTTACAAACCTGATTTGCGCGCGCAGCCAAGTGGAGCGGCGTCTCCCCGCGCACTGTGGGCATATCAGGACTGGCACCATGTTGTAGCAAGTAAATAACAATGTTCATGCAACCTAAAAAAATAAAAAAGGAACAAGTAAAAACGACTGCTTTAGATACCAGTATAAGAACATGTATCGATACTTAAGTTATACAGATATAGCTGCTGAATGGCAGAAATATTTATACTCGAATATACAATGTGAAAATGAATTGAAAGGAATATAGATGAGGATAGGATGACATAATAAAGGTACATATAGAAGGTACAAATAGAATATAAATGTACAAGGAGACATAAAGTACAGTAGTCTGGAATGTATTCTAATATCTTGTATGTGCATGTGCCTTCTTGGGTCTAAGCCAGCGGTCGGAGAACCGGGGTAAATTAACCGAAATGGGGTAAAAAGGAAATTTCTGGAGGTAATGGTAATGATTCAATAATATATATATATATCTATATTTTTTTTTTTTGCTCAAAAAAAAAAAGTATATATTTATGGGGTAAAATGAACTTCAACAACAATATTGCGGGGTAATTCATTTAAAGTATATATTGAACAGTTTGTATTCTATGGAACTTTTTTTTTGCTCTTCACTAACGGGGGTAACGTCATGATTGACAAAATTATTATGGTAATGATTCAAAAAGTTCGCCGACCGCTGGTCTAAACCGATTGTCAAAAGCATAATAATATCACAAAATTCGTGTGCCAGCCTGACACGAAACTCTCTACATAAAGTGAAAAAGTTAAGATTTTTTGCACTTTAGAACTATAAAGGACATACTGGGTGTTGTTTTAAGCTTGTTTTTTTTAAATTTTTTTAAGTGATTCAGTCGATTATCTCTTAAACTTACCCATAAAGCTGGCCACATGTAACGGCGTTAAGCCCGATTCCGTTGTGGCACTAATGTTTGCACCATGTTTTAAAAGCAATTCGGCAACCTTTATCCGATTCTTCTTGCAGGCAATGTGCAATGGCGTAAAACCGTTGAGGGCACGCGAATTCGCGTTTGCTCCATAATCGAGGAGCAGTTTAGCGACACGCACGTGACCACAATGTGAGGCCACATGCAACGCTGTGAGATAATCCACTGTGACTTCATCAACGGGTGCCTTGTGTTCAAGAAGAAGACGCGCTGCCTCATCATGTTCACCCTGTGCCGACATATGAAGAGCTGACAATCCGTTTTTAGTTTTCGATAGTATTGGAGCCTTGTGAGAGACTAAGATTTGAATAACCTCGACATGACCGGAACGCGATGCACAGTGTAGTGGGGTAAGACCATCCCGAGTTGTGGCATCAATGCGAGCTTGACGCGATAGCAATAAATTACAAACAGCGGCCTTGCCCCATTTACAAGCCACGTGCAGCGGGGTTATATTATGTTTGGCCGTAAAATTAACATCAGCGCCGCTTTCCAGCAGCAAACTTGCAATATCCACATTGCCATAATGTGCGGCAATGTGTAATGGAGTAAACCCGGATTTGGAGACAATGTCTGCATTACGATCATGTTGCAACAACACAACAGCAGCATTTACATCATTCTTTTTCGCTGCAATATGCAAGGCAGGCAACCGCACCTTGCCACGCACATCGCTCTCGAGTAAAACAGCGACAACCTTCTCGTGCCCCTGTTGCATTGCCACTGCCAAAGGCGTAAAACCATCTTCGGTTGCCAACGATGGATTTGCACCTTTGCTCAACAAGAGACAACAACATCCATCATGATTTTCCTGTGCGGCCATATACAATGGGGTAAATCCATTCAAGGATTGCACATTAACATTTGCGTTGTATTGTATGAGCTGTTTCATCACTTGTTGTTGCCCCGCCAATGATGCAATATGCAGCGCGGTGTTGCCTTTCTTTGTTGCGCTATCAACCTTTATGCCGCGTTTCAACAGCTCATTGCAGATATCCACAAATCCATCTTTGGCCGCCAGATGCAATGCATTTAAACCGTTCTAGAAACAAAAAAAAAAAGAAAACATTATGATATAACAAAATATAATTATATTTATATATATTTGATATTATTATTACCGCATTACAAGTGTTAATATCCGTTATAAGTCCAGCATTTATGAATTCAAGGACATTACTTAGATCTCCACTTCGTGCAGCGCGTAGAAATGATATTGTCGCATCGCTCTATACATAACATAAAATTATTTTTTTTATAATTCATATTTCGCTACAGGATTTTTTTTTATAATTATTAACGAATCGACACTTCCGCTGTCTTCTTGCGCGTCGCCATTTTACAATTTTACAGTCTAGTGAAGTTAGCAGACGTATAACATATAACTAAATGTGTTATAAACAAGTAAAAAGGCTCTAGTCGAGAAATCCCGACTAGATGATACCCTAATCCCTATACTTTACGCGTACGGTCAGTGCTTGCAAGTATGTGCGTGTGTGTGTGTATGCGCATACTGCATACTGCATACACAACTTCAATGTCCCATATCTCAGGTGTTTCTTAACCGATTTCAATAAAATTTTCACAGATTGTCATTATTTCGCTTAATGTTTTAAATGCCGTTTTAAATAAGTTTTCCAAATTAAAGATTTTGCTGTTATCGATCCAATGTGTATATCGGAAACGGGAAGAGTTATCGAAAATCGGAAACAAACTTTTACTTCCTGGGGATTAGGCGAGCTTAAGTTTCAAATCTGGAGTCTCTAGCTCTTATAGTCTCTGAGATCGACGCGTTCATACATACGGACAGACGGACATGGCTATATCGACTCGGCTGTTGACGCTGATCAAGAATATATACACTTTTGGGGGCGGATATGCTTCTTTTGCACAAAACCATTATACCCTTTTTCCCCATTTTTAATGGGATCAGGGTATAACAAAGGCCCAAGTAACTATCTTCGAATACAACTACAACAACGCACATTAGTTAAAATTATTCTGTCAATTCGATTACCGTCTTCGGTCATCTCTTAAAACGCGAAAACTGAAGAATTTTTCTAGTTCCAAAAATGTTTTTTTTTTATAAAAATTCGTTTGAAGTTCTTTAAAAATAAGTTTGTAAATTTCTTAACAAAAAAGTTGAGAATTTTACATTTATAATTTCCCTAATACTTTCTTGGCAAAGACATTTAACATAAAATAGAACTAGAGGTCAACAATCAGTTTTATATATATATAGGTTGATATTATCTAAGGCACACACAGTCATACAGTCTGTCAAGGAAGTGTTTTTGCGTGAAAAAAAATTTATGTTTATCACTTCACAGGCAAAAATATAACTGTTATATGGCTCTTAAATTTTTTTGAAATTTTTTATGTATTTTTTATTTATTTCTTAATAATATATTTAAACAAATTTGATTATTCATTAAAGATCAAAAAAGTTATAACAAAAACAAATTAACTCTAACTTAATTTGACTGTCAAGAAAGTGTTTTCGCATCTACTTTTTGATGCATTTTCGTTGTAAAATTCGTATGAAATTCGTATGTACAGTTATATTTAATTAAATTAAAAATGCTTAGATCCATAAAATTTAAGTACGTAAAATGGATAGAGGCCACATTCGCGAGATATGGTGATTCCACAATCATTCTTCATTTCATTGGCAAGCGATCTGGTCAAAAAAATTTGGACTTTTATGGATCTAAGCATTTTTAAATTAATTAAATGTAACTGTACATACGAATTTCATACGAATTTTACACCGAAAATGCACCAAAAAGTAGACGCGAAAACACTTTCTTGACAGTCAAATTTAGTTAGAGTTAATTTGTTTTTGTTATAACTTTTTTGTTCTTTAATGAATAATCAAATTTGTTTAAATATATTATTTAATATTTCTTCACGCGAAAACACTACCTTGACAGACTGTATGTACATATGTCATGTTTATGAACGTTAACGTTATATTTGATGTTCACAATTAAACTGATCTACAATTGTCCAAATATGTCCATGTGCGTGTGTCTATGTATTCTACATGTCTAGTGATCTCATCGTTCATGTTTAACTGCCAAGTCAGTTAGCTCAACATTCAATTTATTCCGTCATTTGACAATTTCACATATATTGTTGATACATACTATGACGTATGGTTTAAAATAATTGGAGCGTATATGTACATAAGAACGAATATGAAAGTTTAATTGACGTGTTTTTTTTTTACCTGTTTTTGATGCTTGGCAATATGATTTGTATCAATGTTACCGTTGTCCATAAGATCGATGTTGTGATTATTTTGCACTAAATTTTGTTTGGTTGCAATTTCCTGGCAATTCGCTTGTATCTCGTTAGCTTTCTCGCCGAGTGTCATTGTTTTTAAATATCTGAAAATTATACTCATACATATATATATTTTACTAGGTTGCTAGAAAAGCTTTTAAAATTTGTACATATATTATGAGTTTGTAAATTTATATGTTTAATTAAATGCACAAAACTTGAATTAATGGTTATGGATTGTTTATATGATAAATAAAAATGCATTAAAATATATATATATATATATATATATATTTGTATGTATACTCATTTGTCATAATGTTTGTTCATACTTGTGTAGCATTTAGTTTTATATGTACAGTATACGCTATACTCTTATAACAATTCATATTTGTGTAACGAACACATACACTTGATGGTTTACTTTTTGTTTTATTTAATTAGATTTACAAACCACGGCTTTGATTGTCTCTTTATACCACTATATGACGTCATTCCTTCACCTACCTTAATTCTGTGCGAACGAATTGCTCAGCTTCGACATTTTTTTCGATATAAAACTCGATATATCTTAATATTGTCTGCATACACGATATATTGAGTGGTAGATGACTTCATGAGTGTATTTTAAAAGCCGAACTATCGATAAGAATTTAGTTTGTCGTTTGCACTGTGTATTATTAACAACAAGTATTGTGGCATCACTAGAGATATTCGATTGATCGAATAAGTATCAGAACATCCCTATATATATCATTAAATGCTTGAAAGTAGCGGCACGTGTTTGCAGCTCTTCTAAGAGTTTTTATTTTCGTTTACATACAAAATGTCATTTGGTCGCTCACGTGGTGGTGGTGGTGGAAGAGGTATGTAAATAAACAATCTCCTAAGCTGTGCATTTAAACAATAATGTTAACATATATGCGTTCAAAGGCTTTCGCGGTGGAGGCGGTGGTGGAGGCGGCGGTGGACGCGGTGGAGGTGGTTTCAACAAGTCAGGTGGCGGTGGGTTTGGAGGAGGTCGTGGTGGTGGCGGATTTGGAGGAGGTCGAGGTGGTGGCCGTGGTGGAGGACGCGGTGCTTTTGACCAGGGACCACCCGAACGTGTTATTGCGTTTGGAAACTTCAGCTATTCATGCCAAAACGATTTGGTTTGCAAGGTTGATATAGACGATGTGCCATATTTCAATGCACCCATATTCCTTGAAAACAAAGAGCAAATTGGCAAAATTGATGAAATATTTGGCACAGTACGCGATTATTCCGTCTCTATAAAACTATCTGACAATGTCTACTCAAATAGTTTCAAGCCAAATCAAACGTTGTATATTGATCCGGGCAAGCTGTTGCCAATTTCAAGATTTCTACCAAAGCCATCACAGCCGAAGGGTGCCAAGAAAAAGGGTGGTCAAAGTGGTGCCGGTGGAAGGGGACGTGGTGGTGGAATGGGTAAGCACGTTTTTTTTTTAAACTATTTATTGTATTCTATATATTTAAAATATATCTTGCAGGTTTCCGTGGTGGTCGCGGTGGCGGCGGTGGCTTTAGGGGTGGCTCAAGTCGCGGAGGAGGTGGTGGCGGCGGCTTCAATAGAGGTCGTGGTAGTGGTGGAGGAGGACGTGGACGTTGGTAGTCATTCATATACACTAATGAAATGTACAACCCGCACTTAGATTGATATAAAATAAAATTTTAAATAATAAATTCCACGAAAAGCTGTCTTTGGTAAATTTTTTTTTTCATATTTATTTGAAAATACTGATCCATGATGCATGCAATATTTTACTATTAATAATTATGTACATTTTTATAATTTGTTTTTGCACTCAATATTTGTGCTACCATTTTGCATTTTTTAATTATGTCAAAGTGTTAAATATGGAAGATTTTTATAGGCCCTTAAATTTTGTATTATTTATGTTTGCGATACTTTTGTAATTAACTTCAGCTATGTAAGAGTTGTTGGTTTGCTTGTTGCTCAATGCATGGCCGCGTTCAGAAGAGGGAAATGCATTTGTTGCCTGTGACGCTTTCTCTTTGGCTTTTTTTAAAATGCGTTCGCTATAGCTGCTTGAATTGTAGCTATGTGAACGTGTGTAAAGATCATTTTGCCAGAGCTGAACACTCTTTTGCCGTTGTGCCTCAGGATATATGTGCTAAAATAAACAACAAAGCATAAGAAATATATATATTAATGGTAACATTCGTATATGCACATACCGATATAATATTTTCTTCAGTGAATGCGCCCGTATTTCGGATTATATCTTCCGAGTGATGATGATAATAATTTTGTGGCTTTTGCGTTTGCGAATATCTTCGGGTTGTGCTGCTTACATCGCCACCATTATTATGTACAATATTGCTATTTGTAGCACTTGTATAGCCCTTATTACCATTACTACCTAATACATCATCTACAAAATTAAATGTACCAAATTCGCTGGGATAAATATAAAACGTAGCTATCAACGTTGCATACACGAACAGATGAAAAACGATACATATCCAAATTAGATTTATCTGCAAACATAAACAAATAGTATATATATTTGTATTTGTATACGCACAAAATTTTAATCATTTGCTTACCTTTTTTCTACGTCCGTATTTGGAAAATGTGGCAAACGGTACCAAAGATATCGTTAAAAACGCCCCACAAGCAACACCAGCTAGCAGCCCAGCAAAATTAAGCTGATATGGCAATGTACCGATTGCGAAAAGAACTGCTGCTAACAGTAACAGCTTAAACAATGCCACATACGGCTTGTGCAAATGTTTCCAGTGCATCCATATAAGCAGTGCAACGAGCGACGAAACCACACCGCAGAGAGAGGCTGATGGGCCCACCTGTTAACGAATATAATAACATACATGCAATTTATCATATTATGCGTTTACTTATATTATTACGTTAGTCATTTGTGTTGTGTGCATATCTTTATTTATTAATATTAAAGTTAAATGTTAATCAAATTAACTCTAACTTATGACTAAAGAGTTGGCTGCTAAGGCCTTCGACTTGATAGTGTATGTATCATGTTTGTGAATGTTCAAAACCAAACGAAAATTCCCATTTTAATAAGGTTTTTTTTGTTTTTAAAAGATGATTCAATTCTAAAGAATAGAGATTAAAACAATTTTTTTAATTGATTGAGCTATAGTCGTTTTACTGAAGTACTACTTATCCTTATTTCCTTTATTCACTGCGAAAAGAACAACCCACCTTGGTCCGCATTCTGGCTTGAAAAA
This sequence comes from Scaptomyza tumidula, assembly GCA_035044465.1. Classification (NCBI taxonomy): domain Eukaryota; kingdom Metazoa; phylum Arthropoda; class Insecta; order Diptera; family Drosophilidae; genus Scaptomyza; species Scaptomyza tumidula. The sequence continues at coordinate 490,531 of JAWNNW010000467.1, read as the reverse complement.
TATTGTTAGGTACATGTTTGATTGCTTAATTTCTTATTGTCAAAATATGGGCTTGCCCTTTTTTGGCCTTTTTGAGAATGAGAGATTTGAACACTTCAACATGCTTGAATAATTTATGTATTGATGTGAAGAAACAAATCAACGCAAACTGAAAAATGCAATTGCATTTTGATTTTATGTTTAACGGAATATCTCAACATCGTGCCAATGTAAACACATATTCTGAATAAAAATGTGCCCTGCATCCTTGGAACACGTTCAGTGTAGAAGAGACGCGACTGGGTTATGCATGGGCCATAAAATGATGCATAACCTGAAGTTCAGGTACATACACCTCTAGGTAGGGCATTTCGATTAAAACAAAATACCTAAGACGAGATGACGATTCTAAAAGTCGAATGCCCTGAGCATTCTCGACTGATGGAAGCTCGAAGCAACTGCTTAGATAACAGGAATCCAGCTGGATTAAAAAGTTTCACATCATTTTCAATGTCCCAAGCTGTGGCGAAAGTGTTGATGGTTGCAAATATAAACAAGTAAGAAGGCTCTAGTAGACATATCCCGACTAGACGATACCCTGATCCCTATACTTTATGCGTACAGTCAGTGCTTGCAAATATGTGTGTATGTGTACGCGCATACTGCATTCTGCATACAAAACTTCAATGTCCCATATCTCCGGTGTTTATTATCCGATTTCAATAAAAATTTCACAGATTGTCATTATTTATTATTATTATTATTATTAACTTATCGAAAGCCTGGGAATTAGGCGAGCTTAAGCTCCAAATCTGGAGTATCTAGCTCTTATAGTCTCTGAGATCGACGCGCTCATACATACGGACAGACGGACATGGCTATATCGACTCGGCTGTTATTATTGGACGTAGATGTACTAACGGACAGTACATTCAAGTGGCCCAACGATACCAAGCACCGGCTTGTTAACGCGCGGACCCACGCAGAAAGCGACCCACTTCCCGCCCATCCTACCGAGGGGCGCACCGCGTAGCGTGCGGTAACGATGATCGCGAACATGTAGACAAATGACATAACACAATTTTTTCTAGTAAGCATGCAGGAGTGGTACTAGTTATTAGGTGGGAAAGATCATTATATAATGAACATAAGATCCGAAAAGGGTTATGACTAGCATAGTTAGAATAACAAGCATGCAGGGCTATGGGTAAAAAATTTCTACTAGTTCTAATGGGTACTGCAAAGTTAATATGGTTAATAAGTACGGGGGAATCTATTTCACCATGTATTAATTTGTGAACAAAGGTTATAGCTAGCATAGTTCGACGATTAGTAAGAGAGGGAAGATTTATTAATAAAAGTCTACTGTGGTAATGAGGTAATTTAGTACTATTATCCCAGTTAAGACCCCGAAGGGCAAAGAGCAAAAATTGTTTTTGTACCGATTCTATTCTATCCTGATGAATCCTGTATTTGGGATACCAAGATCCATATTTGAAAATCGGTCGAACAAGAGACATATACTGAGTTTTTGTTATGTAGGGGTCGTCGAATTCCTTCGACCAGCGCTTAATGAACCCCAAGGCACTTGATGCTCGATTTGTGATTGTCGCAATATGCTTGTCAAACTTAAGCTTTGGGTCCATTAGGATACCCAGATCCTCAACCAATTCAATCCGATCAAGTGATGGTTATCCAGAATATAGATATTAAAAAAAGGCATTCGCCTATAAAAAGACATAGCTTTACATTTACTGCAATTGAGATGCAGTAAATTTACTCTGCACCAAGTTTGAAAATTGTCTAAGTCACTTTGCAGTCTATGACCAGACAGAAGATTTGCAGCTGGCATGCATAATTTCACATCATCAGCGTACATCAGCACCCGTGAGTGGTTTATTACGGGCGGAAGGTCGTTTATAAAGAGCGTAAATAATAAAGGTCCAAGGTGACTCCCTTGTGGAACACCACTTTAGAAACTGAGCCATTAAAATAGACTCTCTGAGTTCTAAAAGTTAAGTAATCTTGAATCCAAAGAATAAGATTATTGGGAAAGCCCAAAAGTTTAAGTTTATGTATTAAAAGGAGGTGATTAACAGAGTCAAAAGCCTTACTGAAATCGGTGTAAATAACATCAATTTGCAATTTATCTACAAAGCCATTAATAACGAATGATGTGAATTCTAGTAAGTTAGTAGTGGTAGATCTTTGTTTCATGAACCCGTGCTGGTACGGTGAAATCATAGATTTACAAAGATGTTGAAGATGAGAGGTTATTAGTTTCTAATAATAATTTATAATTTTGAGCATTATATTTGTTTCCTTTTTTGTGCAAAGGAATTATATACGACTCTTTCCAAATTTTTGGAAAAGTGCATAGCTCCACGGACAAACTAAACAATTTAAGCAAAAGTTTTAAAAGATCCTGAGCACAGTACCTAAGCACACAGCTTGGTATTCCATCAGGTCCTGGAGAAAAAGTGTTTGCTTAATAACCTGAAGATCACAAAGAAGTGAACTTTCAGTGATTTCCGGTGTGAAAATGCAATTTGAGGCATTTAGCCGATAGGGGTAAGGCATGACGACTGGTTGAAAACAAGGGCTATAAGTCGTTTGAAAAAATTCAGCAAATAGATCGGCAATGGCCTGACTTGAGTTGGCTTTCATTTCTTCAAAGAATATGTTTGATGGTATAGTCGATGACTTGCGTTTCGCATTAACGAAAACAAAAAACCGTTTAGGATCCTGCTGAAACTGTAATCTACACCTAGTCAGGTAATTCCTGTAACATTGGCTATTGAGGACTGAAAAATTGGAACGAGCAATCAAGTATGCAGAACGTGCTAACGGAGAGCATGATTTTCTGCAACTCTTGTAGTTTCGATTTACGATTTTTTAGAATTGTCAACTCTCTGGTAAACCACACAGGTTTATTTGACCTGTTTGGCGTTCCATAAGGGACACACAAATCAAGTAACGAATTTAAAGTATTATAAAAAATACTGATTGCCACGTCCAAATTGTCAGACCCATAGAGGGTAGACCAGTCAGTCAGGGCCAACAGCCGAGTAAGTTTTGCAAAATCGGTTTTCCGAAATTGACGTACACGGCTTAAACGATTTCTACTGGGGCCTAGCACCCGGTAGGGAAAAGTGATCGACACCTCCAACGTTGGGTTGTATAAATCTTCTGGATAAGATATGGGTTGTGATCGGGTTATGGTTGAGGAGTATGGATCCAAAACAAAAACCAGATCAAGCATTTTATTAAGAAAATTTGGGATATCAATTATTTGATTCAATGATATCCCAAGTAAGTTATTCAAGAATTCATTCTGTGCCGAGCGGGTCAGGGCACCAGAGTCAGGCAATATTGAAATCACCAAGAACTAGAAGGAAATCGCGATCCGACAGCATGCAAGAAACGGACATAATAGCGGACAAATGGGCATTGTAAACAGAGCTATCGGAGGAAGGGGGTATATACGAGCAAGTAACAAAAATACCAACACCATTAAAATACAACTTAACACCAACAAATTCTATATCCATAGAACCACCTACAATTACTGTCTCCGAAGAATAATCAACATCAACAGCAATAAGCACTCCTCCGCCACGTCGAAGCGTACGGTCTTTTCTATGGACACAGTATCTGTTGGATAGTACTTCAGTACTAAGAATGCCTTATGAATGAACATGAAAAGCAAAAGAATAACTGTTAAGATATAAACTACTGATTTTACTACAAATACCTCTCACATTCTGATAGCCAAGTACAAGGGGTGTTGTTAGTTTTTTGAACTATCAGAATCGAGAAGAGTTTTAGGCAAAGCTACTGGGGTGGGGGATACAATCAGGGGCCGATTTTTTTTTGGCAGTATATTCATTAACAATAATGTTCTCCGGCCAGAACTCTTTGCAACATATAGAGCTAAAGTCCTGACTCGAAACTCTAATTTTAAAGGACGAGATATTCCTAGTATATTTAAAATTGAATTTTTCCACCGTGAAGTTAGCTTTTGATTTGGCCCTAATATAGACCTTGACATCATCTGATGTCAAATCAGGGGGAAGCCTTAAAACAAATATTTGTTTTTTAGGTGAAACAACAACAAATTTTTTGATTATATCTTCAACCGAAGATGTATTTTTGACTAATGGGATATTTGGCTCTTTGGATATATTTGGTTTGTTAGGTTGAACTACGTCAACACTACTCACCACCAAAGGGGCCGAAGGACGAGGATCAGACGAAACGACATCCATGGGGACAATTGCGTTGACATCCGGTATCTCGCTAATTTTGGGGACTGGGGCAGAAGATTTGTTTTTAATTTTATCTTTATTTTTATTTTTATTTTGGGTCTCAATATTGTTTGGCAGACTTTCAGACATAACCGGTTCCGATGACGGCCCAACATTGGTTTTTTTGCGCTTTGGAGAATCACTTAAGAGATCCTTTAAGTTTCTCTGCACAGTTGAGAAATTTTCACACAGTTTTTTTAACTGGCCGAAAACTCCCTCAAAGCCAAGCTGAGTCTCCATGAACTTTGCCATATCTTTTTTCCGCTCCAAACAAGACCAACATGGCCACTCTAAATTTGTGATGTTCATCAAATCGGTGATGCGGCCGTTAAGACCAGCACATTTTTCATGTGCAACATTTGGGCACATCCAGCAGCCAATAAAACCCATCTTCGTATTGGTGTTGATGCTGATCAAGAATCTATATACTTTATGGGGTCGGAGATGCTTCCTTCTGCCTGTTACATACTTTTGCACAAAACCATTATACCCTTTTTTCCCATTTTTAATGGGATCAGGGTATAAAAAAGGTCAAGAAAACAAGGGCTCTTTTACGTGCAAAGTAACTGCAGAAAAAACGTACACCTACTGACCATTAAATATTGGATAATCTCTGATCCACGTATCTCATCTCTCAGACACATCAGATCACTTAAGGAATTAACAAAAAATGTTAAGTCTTAATTAGTAATTATATTGATGACTTTAATGATAACATTATAAATGAGAATATATATTTTTAGTGTTAGAAAATGAACTTCTAATAAAATTGGTTTTAATGAGTTTTATCACTACAATCAATATTAAGTGAGAAGGCTCTAGTCGAGAAATCCCGACTAGTCGATACCCTGAACCTTATACTTAACAGGTACAGTCAGTACTTCCAAGTGTGTGTGTGTGTGTGTACGCGCATACTGCATACTGCATACACAACTTTAATGTCCCATATCTCCGGTGTTTATTATCCGATTTCAATAAAAATTTCACAGATTGTCAGTAAAGTTTTCCAAAAGAAGGGAAGAGTTATCGAAAATCGGAAAGAAACTTTTACTGCCTAGGGATTAGGCGAGCTTAAGTTTATGGAGTCTCTAGCTCTTATAGTCTCTGAGATCGACGCGTTCATACATACAGACGGACGGACGGTCAGACGGACGGACAGACGGACATGGCTATATCGAATCGGCTGTTAATACTGATCAAGAAAAAAAATACTTTACGGGGTCGAAGAAGCTTCCTTCTGCATGTTACAGATTTCCACAAAACCATTATACCCATTTTACCCATTCAATGGATGGATTTTTTGTAAGAGAGAGCATGCAAAAGATTTGTTATGGCTGCTTTTGGAACTTTACCGTTTATAGTAACGCCACGTACACATACACACGCATTACTCTCTCATTTCGGTTAGCTTAGTCAATTGGAACATTTACCGTGCACTTGACTTGTACATGCAATATACTTAATATTAAATTACCTCAGCTCGGTGTGGTACCAGCACTGCACTAGTCAAATTTCCAGCCAAACCGGACATTATGTAGACGACGGCAGTACGCAACGTTCCAATCAATCGCTCAAGATCAGCAAGAAATAAGTGTTGAAATATAAGGGTAATTGCCAGATGCAAAATACCGGCATGCATACATAGCGATGTCAAAAGGCGATAAATTTGATCTGGAATTTCCACGGAGATAAATGGAAACATTCCACAAACGTTATTGAGACAGGATATCTGGAAGCATTAAACGCTTTAAAAATTTGTAGGTTATATTTTTGTAAACAAATAAATATATACTTGTGAGCAGAGTGACGCTTCTTCATGAAAATATCCATTGACGAAATCACAATATTCTCGCGTCGTTATCCGGCATTCACCATATAACCCGGTACAGCAGGGATGTCCAATCACCTCGCACACCATATGCTCGGCCGTATGATCCTTATAGCGATAGCGTTGTGAGAACGAGTTCGTTTTTCGGCAAATAGGCCACTTGGTTATATCGTCGGGCCATTCATATGGCACAATTGATGCTGGGGCATCACAAAATTTTGGATCAAGTCCGCACACCGATCCGGAAATACGCCCTCCAGGTCCCGACTCACCGGGTGACCATTTCTTCCAAGTCGATATGGATTTCTTATCGTTTAAAACAAAAAATATGCGATTTTTTTATTATTTTTTATAGCTAAAATGCTAAAATACTAATACCCCGATATCACTAGGAGACATAAAGTTGCTTCAGAACAATGCATGTGATTTCACTATAAAGAATAGTCCTCCACTTACCAGAATCTGTTAAGTGACAGTTGAGTTAGGTGTTTGTTTTGTTTGCATTTCTTCAATTGGAAGAACAGATAACATTAGGTGAGTGCAGCTTTTCGTAGTGGAATCGCCTGCATTGTTCCGACGCAACGTATGGAAGTACAGCGTAGTGAAATCGGGTATAAATTAAAAAGAAAAACCAGTAAAAAACTAAATAAAACACTAAATACTGTAATATACTAGAATACGAATATACTTTTGCTCACTGATCAGCAACTCACTGTTCAGTTGCTCTTAAATTGTTTAACGACTCAACAAAAACGTTAATGGCTGGCAGTTGCATTCAAATGTCATCTCATCTTAAATCCAAAAATTTTCTTTTTTTGACAACTTGTAAACGTTGATTAGGATTTTGCCATGATATGTGTAATGCATGGAAAGAAGCCTTTTAGACCCATTAAAGTGTATTCATTAGGACGGTTCAATTATAAGGAACTGAATATGCTCACTTGCTCAGTTTAATGAAAAATTATTTTTTGTTCACTCACTCATAAGCAACCTAACACTTATAAGTGTTCAAGCCATCGAATTACACCCAGACAAACACACCACTCATAATAAAATCTAAAAAACATTTGAGAAAGCTCTAGTCGAGAAATCCCGAAGAGACGATACCGTGAACCCTATACTTTTCGGGTACAGTCAGCACTTGCAAGAATGTGTGTGTGTGTGTACGCGCATACTGCATACTTAACTTAAATGTTCCATATCTCCTGTATTCTCAACCGATTTTAATAAAAGTTTCACAGATTGTCATTATTTTGTTTATTGTTTCAAAGGCTGTCTCTAAGTTTTGCAAATTCAAGGTTTTGTTGGTATCGATTCCATGTGTATATCGGAAACGGGAAGAGTTATCGAAAATCGAAAGCAAACTTATCGAAAGCCTAGGAATTAGGCGAGCTTATGTTCCAAATGTGAAGCCTCTAGCTTTTATAGTCTCTGAGATCGACGCGCTCATACATACGGACGGACGGACCGACAAGCGGTAATGGCTATATCGACTCGGCTGTTGATACTGATCAAGAATATATATACTGTATGAGGTCGGAGGTGCTCCCTTCTGCCTGTTACATACCTTTGCACAAAACCATTATATCCTTTTTAAATGGGTTCAGGGTATAAAAAAAAAATTACTAAACTTACGGTTGGATATAGCCCCCGTATGGAGCAATCCGCCTGTGAGCTTTGAACACATCCCGAATCATCGTTCCGTATGCAGCAAGCGGTTTCACGTTCGTGCCGCCTAGTTTTGGTGACAACCTCCATGATCTTCACGTCGCGTCTCATGCATGCCGCAAATTTTGCGCCCATATGTACCAAATCATTATTGCGTGGACCTATCCACAAATTACGCTGCTCCACATGCTGTACAGTTTGCAGGCTCAAGCTGGTCACAAGAACTTGACCGGTTTTCTGTTCCGTTCCGAAACCAATTGGCGCAATGCCATAACAGATGATCGATAAAAATAGCACCATAATTTGTACCGTATTAATCCAGTAGGTGAAAAATGGCCGATGATCTGTGCGATCATCTAAATCAGTGCTGGAAAAGTATTTAATACGACGCATTTGTGGTCGTCTCGAGTTCTCCAGCACACCATCGAGTAATTGGGCAGCGATCCGTGTGCCTCGATTCGCTGTTGATGTCGAATTGGAATTTACTGTGCGCAGGACATTTTGATTTTGTCGTGAAGCATTGACAAGATGTATGTGATGAATAGCGGGGTGATGCGTTCCATGGGAGTCACCTAATAAATGTAAAGCTGATGTACGCCAACCTTGATGATGACGCTCCGTCATATAAACACCAACACTTGCTTCCGCAGGGACACCCAATCCTTGGTTAACTGTAGCAGCAGTTTGTTTGTTATTTTCGTCCGATATTGTTGCCTCAATGCATGGATTATCAAAAAAAACTTCATCATCAATGAGTGCGGCTAAGCTATCCGCAATGCTACAATCAGCATCCATCGCATCTAATTGTTGCTCCGTTCCATGATCCGTTTGAACATGCAGCGGTGCAAAGCTGCGAGACCATTGCCGTTGTCGTCGCTTCATAATATTACCATTTTTATAATAAATTCTGGGTCTTTTATGAAAAATGTGTATCAAATAGCTTATTGTGGTCATTAACATATGAAGAACTGATGCTTTGCGTTCCACAAATTCACCCGCATTAAAATTGTTGTTAAATTTATTATTAACGGAATGCTCCACATTCATCATTTGAGCATCTTGTGCTGGCAATATGTCGGGACGATCGGTTGCATAAAAATTGCTGCTGGCCTCACCACATATATCAAGATTATCAATTGGCACTGCAGAAGCATTATTGAATTCAGTATCAGTGTTATAATTTAACAGACCAAAACATCTTACGGCCAAGCGCCGATGTCGTCCATACCATAAAGCAAAATCTGCTGCTTCCGTGCATGCCTCAACTCCAAAGAAACGTGCAATTTCGCGTCTCATATAAATTATGATGCGTTTTTTGCATGAATAGCGATGAGATTGTTGCTGTTGTTGTGGCTGTAACTGTTGCTGTTGTGGCAGTGCTTGTAATGATTGCTGTTGCAACTGTTGTTGCTGTTGGTGTTGCTGCTGCTGCAATTGATGCTGCTGCTGCTGTTGTTGCAAATGATTGAATTGATGGTGGTTGGATATATTTGAAGCTGCATAAATTTTGGTTGCTTGTTGCAACTGTTGCTGATGCTGCTGAGACGCAAGTTCGATTGTAGCTGGCGGCGACAATGCAATCATTAACTCCTGTTGCTCGTGTTGTTGTTTCATGGGCATGGTCATTGTCACCGGCACAGGGCTAATTGGCCCTGTTGTTTGTGTGGTTTGATGTACTCCGGTTGTTCGTCGCGCCGTATTGCAGTGCAAACAAGTGCCACTGTTTTCCGGAGTTTGCCCCGATCCTTGTCTCTGATTATTCTCACTCTGTATGAGTATAATGGGTTCTGTTGCCTCTTCCTGTTGCTGTTGTAAGCTGGCTGTTGCACCTTCAATGCTTTGTGTTCCTGATCTGTTGCTGTTGATTTTATTGACTGTTCGTGCAGTAGTTGTCGACGAGACGACTGTTGCTTGAAATGAACCATTTGATGCTGGCGATAGTGATGGGCATGGGCATGTTCCTGTTCCTGCTGTTGATGATGTTGGCATATTAATTATATTATACGTTTGAGCGCTTTTTGAAAAAATACCCGGAACCTGACCCGGACCCTGACTCTCATCATTGTGACTACACTTGCCGCGTGTATAATTTCCGTATGGAATATTCACGTATTGCGATGACAGTGTAGTAGTGGGTGATGCAGCAGCCGCAAGTAAATCCGCTGGTGGCGGCGTTGGCACATAACGTTTAACCGGTGTGTGAACTGTTGAACCCAAATAACCACCATATGCATCACATTGCACCATTTTGGGTGATGGCATATAATAACGTGTGGAGGTTGAGGATGGAGCGCTTGATGATTGTGCCTTTGTTGGCTGCTCTCGGAAACGATCCAACCGATATTTCGAGTTGGGTGACATGGCACGTGGATGTGGCATAAATTTGTTATGCTTTGCCGCCGATGACGAATTATCCGCCTGCGTACTGCTCGAATTGTTGGTACACAAAGAGGAGGCTGAGTTTGACAAGGACAACGGATAAATTTGAGCGTGAGTGTGCGTATGGGCGTGGTTTTGGTTGTGTGCATGATGTTGAAAGTGATTTGGATTTAATTGCTGCATCTGATTATTGCTGCCGTTCAACTTGGTTTGCGTTTCCATGTGGGAATCATTATGCGGGGCTGGCGAAGGTGGCGGTAAACAACCGTTATTTACTAACAAATCATCAAACTTCTCCAGAGGTATTGTTAATTTGGTAGATTGCGCGATAAATATATCATTTGGATGCGGACTAAAGCGACCAGCTGATGATACCATGGTAACAGCTTCATCTCCATTTGATTTAAGCGCTAATTGCTGTGGCGTTTGATAATTAAGCGACTTCCTTCGGATGCCGCCATTGCAAGCAGCATTGCCAGCACCAATTGTATTACCGTCATTGCCAGCATTCGTGCTTGTGTTGCGTCGCTGACCTCCTCCTCCTACAAGCAGCTCACTGCAAGCGGGCAGCATTTTTATTTAAAATGCTCTTCTGCTTTCTGAAAATAAAACAATAATTCTAAAAATAATTGGAAGATATGGAAATAAAAATGTTGTTAAACAATGGCATTTTCGATTATTTATTTAATTTATTTTCATTTTTTGAGTATCGCAATTTTACGTAGTAATTATGCTTAATGCGTTCAAATAGACAGTTTAATCTCTTTATTTTACAAACTTTTTCACCTAGCAATTATTTATTTCTATTTTGCATCAAGCTTTACAACGTTTTCTAGTAATCACTGATAAAACTGGAGGAATTTCTTTTTATCGATTTTCCACAAGTCAAGCGCAAGCGAAACTTTTTATTTGGCGAAACTTACAATTATCAAAACTCGAGAAATAGTATTCTTGAATTATTTGGAGACATGTTAAGGCCACGCATGGCATATGAGACAGTTTTTAAATATTTTTTTGCACATAATCACTTTATTTTGTGTTTCTTCGCAAAATGTTTTCGCCTAATTTTTGCAAGTAAAATTCCCGAATGTAAATGAACACACACACAAGGACTAAGCACACGTAGGAATATATTTACTTTTTTTACATACAAACATATGTATGTTCTCAAATACACTTATGCCATTCACATGTCGATGCTATTTACCGTAACAAAGCGCATGTCGGACAATTGTGACGTCATTTATTTGATTTTTCGCAAACATCTGAGTACAAAACACATATGCAATTTTATCAAAGCATAAAGCTCAAAATCTTTTTACATATGTACATCCACTGCAACATAAGTATAATTCAATTTAAATTTTTAGGTGTCAATGATCTCGATTTATTAGTAATAAATGCGCACTTACAAATACAAAAAATGTCTTTTGTCTATTTCTTAGAGCACAGAAAAGAAGACGACGAGGAAACTGTCTACTGTAAACTTGCGCTTGGAATCGAATCAATATATTCTTGGGTCTTAGTCTCTGACTTTAAATAAATAGACTCTTATTTTATTTTTGATTATATAATTGTTTTATTTGATTCCTCTTATGTACACAAATATTCACATTATTTAAACGAGTGTGCAATGAAATACGCGATCGAAACAGGTTGCCGTTAGTTTTACGTATATATTTACGGAAAATAAATTACATGCATGTGTCTACATATTTATTTCCTTTTTGAACGCCATGGGTACTTAACAACTAGTTAGGCATTCACTTTATTTTAGTTGTTTTTCGTGCGTGTGATAGATTGGACGCGGTTGTTGGCGCATTTGTTTTTAATTGTAGCTAACCAGTTTTGGGTGCCATGAAATCGTTTTGTTTTATAATAAATAGATTTTTGTTTTCGTTCGTTGGCCTTCACTATTTAGCTGTCCATGCTGCAATAGTGGATCCAAATTTCAATGGATGTTTTAAAGGCCAAAAAAGTCAAATGAATGAAAGTTCATTTGAAATTGTTTATGAGTGGAAGTACTTAGACTTTGAATACCCCACATATGTTGAAAGGCAATTGGCAATAATGAAAGGGTAATAAATAAATTGGAAAGTTTTAACTGCACAGAACCATACAAAAACAAGTAAGAAGGCTCTAGTCGAGAAATCCCGACTAGACGGTACCCTGATCCCTATACTTTACGCGTACAGTCAGTGCTTGCAAGTGTGTGTGTGTACGCACATACTGCATACACAACTTCAATGTCCCATATCTCCGGTGTTTCTTAACCGATTTCAATAAAATTTTCACAGATTGTCTTTATTTTGCTGTATAATTCAAATTGCACCTCAAAGTTTTGCATATTCAAGATTTTGTTGTTATTGATCCCATGTGTATATCGGAAACGGGAAGAGTTATCGAAAATCGGAAACAAACTTGTACTGCCTAGGGATTAGGCGAGCTTAAGTTCCAAATCTGGAGTCTCTAGCTCTTATAGTCTCTGAGATCGACGCGTTCATACATACGGACAGACGGACATGGCTATATCGACTCGACTGTTGATGCTGATCAAGAATATATATACTTTATAGGGTCGGAGATGCTTCCTTCTACCTGTTACATACTTTTGCACAACTTCATTATACCCTTTTTCCCATTTTTAATGGGAGCAGGGTATAATAACAAATAAAAATCTCGCTGTTATCGCACAATCTTTATTAATCCTGTTTTTTATTACCTGCAGGGAGTTTATACCAAAAAATAATTTACCTTTGGGCATTGATGTCTATCGAAATCGATTGTTTATAACAACACCGCGCTGGAAAGATGGTGTGCCAGCGAGCCTAGTGACCGTGCCATATCCCACAAAAGAAATAAGTCCACCGGTGCAACCATATCCAAACTGGCAGTCACACAGTACCCCCTACAATCCGGACTGCACAAAGCTAATATCCGTTTACCGCACCTCAATCGATGCACACTGCAGTCGGCTTTGGCTTATTGATTCGGGCATTGTAAATGCAACAATCAGTTTGAATCAGATATGTCCACCAAAAATTATTGCCTTTGATTTAAATACAGATGAGATGATTGTTCGCTATGAGTTACCCGCAACGCAGGTCAAACAGGATTCACTGCATTCAAATATTGTTGTCCATATAAGGAACGAAGATTGCATGTCCGCTCATGTCTTTGTGACAGATGTTTGGCGTTTTGGCATTGTTGTCTATAGTTTGGCAAAGAACCGAAGCTGGCGTATTACCAATTATAATTTCTCTCCCAATCCAGTCGCGGCGGATTTCAATATCTATGGTTTAAATTTCCAATGGTTAGATGGCGTTTTTGGTATGAGTCTATCGCCCATCGATCGTCTCTTATACTTTCATCCAATGGCTAGCTTTAAGGTAAGTGTCGCAAATAAAATAAGGACTTTTATGGTGGCGCCATCCATTATCGGTTAGCAAGCGTGTACCTTTTCAACCGCATGGTAGCTAACGATAGGTGGCGTCAGGCGTAAAGCGCTTGATTCTTTTTATACCCTGAACAAAACATTAAAAATGGGTATAAAGGGCATATGGTTTGGTTTAATATCCTTATTATATTTTTTTAATTCGCCTTAGGAATTTATTGTGTCAATTGATACACTTTTAAATGAATCACTGTGGATAAATGGTACTGCGGACGCATCCAAGTTTTTTACATCAATTGGTGATCGGGGTTTTATGGGACAATCGTCGACATCAGGAATTGCCCGAAATGGTGTTATGTTCTATACTCAAGTGCACAAAGATAATATTGGATGTTGGGACACAAGGAAACCATATACGCGATCAAATTTGGTAATGCTACTCGATTCGGATTCGGATTTCAACTCCTTAATACAGTTTCCCAACGATCTTAAAGTAGATCACGAAGAACGTCAAAGTGTTTGGGTAATGAGCAATCGCTTGCCAATCTACTTATATAGCCACCTCGATTATAGTGATATTAATTTTCGAATTCTGAGAACCGATGTCGATAGCATTGTTTCAAATACGACATGCAATCCTAAGTTCAAAGCGGTCAATAACAACAGATCAGTCCTTGTCTCAATCGAAGAGGGACAGTGTTATTAAAAACTCAACTATTATGTTTATATTGAAATCCAATAAATATTCATCATATGTATATAATTTGTTTGTAATTTCGGTGAAAACAAGTCAACGCAACCGGCTGCAAAATACTCTTATGCATATTGTAGGGAATGTGCATTGTACATAAGGCTGAATACAAAAAAAAAAAAAAAACTCAAATCGTTTGCTAGCATTTTTATCTACGTTAATTTTAAGTTGTCGTCGCATTTGTAGATACTGTATCTTTTTATATCTGTGTATCTTTCTTTATCTGTGTGTCTGTCGCATGATTTACTCGACAAACAAGCAGCTTTTTTTTTTTTTTTTTGCTGCCCACGCAACCTAACTTGATCGTCAATTTGGAAGAAGCAGTCTTATAACGCGCATTACAACGCATATTAATAGAGAGAAAAAAGAAAGAAAAACTCACGCTGCTCATAAATTAATGCCGTATACCAATTAAGCTGTTTGATATGCGGACGTCAACGTTTTCTTTTGGAATTCTCTTGCTTTTGACTGCGTGTCATAATATGCAAAGGATCTTAGCAGATGGTGAGTCATATTTACGATCAAAAGAGAGCACACTCATAAAAGCGTTAACCTAGACCGGTAACCTTTGTCGATTCGACAAACATGTTTTTTATACCCTGATCCCATTAAAAATATCGATCGCTTTTGTATATCGGACACGGGAAGACTTGTAGGACTTGTAGTGCCTAGGGATTAGGCGAGCTTAAGTTCCAAATCTTGAGTCTCTAGCTCTTATAGTCTCTGAGATCGACGCGTTCATACTTCAGACGGACAGACGGACATGGCTATATCGACTCGGCTGTTGATACTGCTCAAGAATATACGTTCTTTACGGGGTCGGAGATGCATCCTTCTGCCTGTTACATATTACAAAAATATTATATCCTTTTTACCACTTTGTTAATGAAAATATTTGTGGGTTTATTTTTATACCGTGATCCCATTAAAAATGGGAAAAAGGGTATGATGGTTTTGTGCAAAAGGATGTAAAAGGCAGAAGGAAGCAAAACTTAAAACGGCATTTAAAACATTAAGCAAAATAATGACAATCTGTGAAATTTTTATTGCAATCGGTTAAGTAACACCGGATATATGGAACATTGAAGTTGTGTGTGCAGTATGCAGTATGCGCATACACACACACACACATACTTGCAAGCACTGGCCGTACTCGTAAAGTATAGGGATCAGGGTATCGTCTAGTCGGGATTGCTTGACTAGAGCCTTCTTACTTGTTTATTATATTTAAGAACAAATCGCTGACTATATTCGAAAATGTTGCATAAGTGGACTAAGAAATGCACGTACTCAAAATGGTTGTGAAAAGATGGAATCGTCAGGGCTGTCAAGTATACCTAGCCTATGGCTTGGTTTGTGCTCCTCTACATTTGGAGTGTGCTGTTCGCGGGAGCTTGAACGCCAGAGCTGTGAGTTGGGTCGCTTAGCTGCTTTGGAAGGTACTTCCTGTGACAAAGAGTTTAATTCATCACTTACTTTCTATACGAATTGCTGTCGAGCTTGTCAAGGTAAGCGAACTTAACGTAGTTAATAATTATGTTATTAATTGTTGGTTTCTCAGTCGGTTTGGCAGTCAAGGCTAGCCAACAAAAATGTCGAGACCCTTTGTTTTCATTTCTCGTAAGTATAGAATCGTATCAGATTTGTTGCTCCGATGGCAATTTCTCAACATCGGATAACAATAACCTTGATATCGATGATGAGGTCGAAGTAGATACGGAGCGGAGTCGAGTAAATGATGATGATGGAACTATTGTCCTAACCGATGATGGTAAGTGAACCAACTTAGCAAGACACACATACGCATACACGTACACATATCTCACCCATATAATTTGTACAGATGATATTTGTGGAAAAATTCCAAATTTATGCGCACATATTTGTGAAAATACATTTGATGCATACAAATGCCGATGTAATCCCGGTTTCAAATTGGATGATAATAATGTAACATGTTCTCTGGACAAACAAAAAAATGATATTTGTCCCATTGGTTACATTTTGGATGCAAAACAAGGAAGATGTGTGGACATTGACGAATGCAATGAACAATTGCATGAATGCAAAACATCACAATATTGCCATAATACAATTGGTGGTTACCATTGCTTAAATATCAAATCAAAAGATTGTCCAAACGGTTATCAATATAATGGCAAGTCAGAAGCTTGTGAAGGTCTGTTTACGATATTTTGTGAAAATTTGAATATTGAATTATAATTGTTTATTTGTTAAGCAGGTGAAATAGGTCAACAAACATGTGGTATCGGTTTTTATATGAAAGGGAATAGCTGTGCTGATATTGATGAATGTAGCTTGAATACAACAAATTCATGCATATCCCTTATGCATCAAGAATGTAAGAATACAGTGGGAAGCTATTATTGTAGCTGTTTGCCTGGTTATAGTTTGGATGCGACACAAAATAAATGCGTTGGTAAATATGATTTTTTTTTTTAAATATATAATTATTAATATATTCAATATATATGTATCTTGCCATTAGATATTAATGAGTGCTCCATAAACAATCACAATTGTTTGCCAACACAAAGATGTGATAATACGATCGGTTCATATATATGCACGGTATGACTATTTAGGAATACATAGTATATAGAAAAAAACCTTTGAAAAATAAATGTTTTTTTTTGAAAGCGTTGGACTTCTTGCGGCACTGGATATACGCTCAATGCGGAAACGGGAAATTGTGATGGTAAGTAAGAAAGGAAATTAATTATAAATATCTTCTATATTTTGTTGTTTAATTTTAAAATTATAAAGATGATGATGAATGTGCGCTTAGCACTCACAATTGTCCCTTGGATTATGAATGTTACAATACAAAAGGATCATTTCGATGCCATAGAAAAACAACAACAACAACGACAACCCACACGGCTAAAACAACAACAATGACAACAACACATCCAACGCCTACACTCAATAACCCACAAAACACTGCAAGGCCAGTGTATAGTCCTTTAGATTATGCATTAATTTATTCAACTAATTATGACACAAATGCAATACCACGCAAGCCCTGCTCTTCTGGTTTTAATAGGAACAATTTGGGCGCATGTGTTGGTAAATTTCTTCTTTTCTTCCTTTTTTCGATTTACAGATAGCGAGTAATTTATGCACATACATATGTTTGCAGACATAAACGAGTGCATCGAACACAAAGCATGTATGAGCCACCAGCGATGTATAAACACTAATGGATCTTTTCGCTGCGAAAGTCTACTGCAATGCCCAGCCGGATTTAAGTCAACCTCCGACGGAACAACATGCGTTGGTATGTACATATACATAAGTTGCTGTGTTATTAATGTTCAGCAACAATTCCTGTAGACATTAATGAATGCGAGACGGGTGATCACAACTGTGGCGATAAGCAAATCTGTCGTAATCGGAATGGTGGATTTATTTGCGCATGTCACACAGGACATCGGTTGGTACGTCTGCCGGATGGTGTTAACAGCTGTGAGGATATTGACGAGTGCGAACAAGATCAGCCGGTGTGTTCATCAAATGCACAATGCTTTAATACCATCGGTTCATACTATTGCGAATGCAAATCCGGTTTTCAAAAGAAATCAATCAGTGGAAATTCTCATAATCATGAAACACATGCACAATGCTTTGATGTCGATGAGTGTCAATCGATACCGGGTCTTTGTCAACAGAAATGTGTTAATTTCTGGGGTGGTTATCGATGCACTTGCAGCCCTGGCTACGAACTCAGTACTGATAATCGCACATGCAACGATATCGATGAGTGCGAAATTCATAAAGACTATAAGCTCTGCATGGGGTAAGATTGTTAGCTGTTATTTATATTTATTACAAAGAAATTTATACATATATATTAATACTATACTATATATAAATACTATACTATATATGGATGTAAATATTTTAGCTTTTGTATTAACTCTCTCCCTCTATATGAATATAAATATGTATGTTGATATTTTAGCTTTTGTATTAACTCTGCCGGCTCATATCAGTGCTCATGTCCACGCGGATACACTTTAGCGGCAGACAAAAACACTTGCCGTGATATTGATGAATGTAGCGAGAATCATGTATGCACTGGTCGGGTAAGTTGCTTTTAAATATAAAAAACACGCCCTCAGCTCCCCTCTCCCACCTCACTAAAAAGTTTACTGTTTATTATTTGCTGTTTTTTTGTTTACAGAATGACATTTGTACAAATATTCGAGGAAGCTATAGATGTACCACAATTTATTGTCCCAATGGATACATAAATGATGCGGATCAAAAAAAGTAAGATCATTTCAATCTCTGTTCAAAATTAACATTAATGTGCGAAATCTTAATGTTTTGTTATACTTATTTTTACTTACACGCGCGCACACACACAAAAAAGATATAATATATAAGACTGGAAATTAGGTACCCCTCTTTTTTTGAAGTTAGTAACGCGCTCTGTACAATAGCACCTATTTCCCCTTCATATTTTTCCCAACTAGATTCTTATTTTTCTTCATTGCTTATACTTTTCTGTCTGCCGCCGTGTATGATTTTTTTTTTTTGTGTATGGACTGCTCATGCTGTGTCGTATGTATTCGGCACTGTCTGGTTGCTGAAAACCTCATATGTACACATTGCCACTTATAGGTTTACACAATGTGAAAAATGGGAATTTTTTCACATTAGAGCTATATGGTCACCCTGGTTGTTGTTTGTTATTTTTTTTATTATTTTTTATAAGTTATTCAGTCAATTATATCTTAAACCTATTAAACAGAACTTAAAAAACATTAACATTAACAAAGAACAATTAAAAATACTAACAAAGGCCATAAATTCAACTGCCACGAAAAGGTTTACACACCTACGTTTTTGGTGCATTTTCGTTGTGGAATTCATATGTACAGTTACTTTTAATTAAATTAAAAATGCGCAGATCTATAAAAGTCCAAATTTTTTTGGCCAGATCGCTTGCCACTGAAATGAAGAATGATTGTGGAATCACAATATCTCGCGAATGTGGCCAAAAAAATGTTTTGGTACCTACCCAAAAAAAAAACGGCGCCAGCTCTTGAAAACCAATGATATTACACCGACTGTACAGCTCGAGGTTAAGGGTAGGTACTTAAAATGGATATAGGGCACATTCGCGAGTTATGGTGATTCCACAATCATTCTTCATTTCATTGGCAAGCGATCTGCGCAAAAAATTTGGATTTTTATGGATCTGCGCATTTTTAATTTAATTAAAAGTAACTGTACATACGAACTTCATACGAATTTTACAACGAAAATGCACCAAAAACGTAGGTGTGTAAACCTTTTCGTGGCAGTTGAATTTAGTGCCTTTGTTAGTATTTTTAATTGTTCTTTGTTAATGTTAATGTTTTTTAAGTTCTGTTTAATAGGTTTAAGATATAAATGACTGAGTTACTTATAAAAAATAATATAAAAAATAAAAAACAACAACCAAGCTGACCATATAGCTCTAAAGTGAAAATATCAAATATTTTCACTTTGTGTAAACCTATTCGTGGCAATGTGTATGTATATATGTATGTTTTTATCAGAGCTCACGCAAAAGCAACTTTAGAGGATCTCAAAAAAAAGCAAACTAATTATTTGATATTTTGGAATTGCTGGGCTGCTGGTTATTATGCCTTAAATGGTATGGCTGCTAGAAAAATTATAGTAGCAAATACAAAGTTATGTTTGGCCGACGGCAAAGTTATGTATAAATTAAACATTAATTTCATTTAAAACAAATGTTTTTTAAATTTTAAATGTTAATTTGCCAATGGCCAAACGGATTCAGGGTGGCCTAGGCCTAGGCCGTCTTTGTGTGTATGCATGTGAGATATATTTGGATTTGTTTTGCTTTGCTGTTTATAGTTTGTCGTAGGTCATGGCACTGTCTGTTTATGCTGAAAGCCTAATACCTATTTCGAAGCATGAACACATATTATTGTAGCCTTTCCCTTACTTTTGTTACTTTAGAGTGTCTTAGAAAAAAAATAGCAAACCAATTGAAAATTTTTTTAAGTTTATCATGTGAAAATAAATTTGCTTGTGGAAAAAGGAATTTGGAATATTGTAAAATTTTGTTGTTGCCGATCAATGAGTATGTACATATATGTATGTTTGTGTTTGTATGTTCGTTGGTGTCGAAGACAAATCGTCTGCAGCTGGCCTGCGTCGTATGGGCTTGGGCCGTCTTTTTGTGTATTCATGTGTCTGAGTCTAACGGGAAAAAGGCAAAACGCAAAAGAACAAACAACAACAACACGTGCCGGTTGTCGTTGCTGAAACGCACACGATGCTCAATGTGTTTTTATACCCTTCATCATAGGTTTTCAAGTTATGTATTAAACACAACCCATCTCAGTTGTTTAAACCACTTTTTGGTTTGTTGTATTGGCGCATTTTTCAATGTCTCAAACTAACGGTTGTCTTGCATTTTTAAAGAATTGCGTATTCACCATGGATGTTTTTTTGATTGGCCTTAAGAAGCCGTATTGAATGCGGGTTGGCACTTGTTGTACCCATAGCCGCGGATTTTATTACAATAATCAATACAACTCAATGCAATTATTAATGTATATTTATAATACACGGACAAGTATTTGAAAGCTAAATGTGTTTATCTTATGGTTAGTGTTAATTTGGAATTGAGTCATTTTAAACTTCTTCAATAAGTCATTAATGATCTACCTAAATGCCAATATATACACACGTATATGTGTGATAGAAGTCATAGTTAAGTTTCACACGATTAGCCATACAATTGCACAAAAATCATATAAAGTCTATACTAACCACCCATTTGAGGCATAGCAAGCAGACAAAAAAGCAGAAACAAAAGTCGAATGTTTAAAATCTCAACTTCGGCCACCACACAACGGCAAAGTGAAGTACGACAACAATGATCTTCTGGCGCATCGCACGCTTCGAGCTAATGGGAATCCTTGTACAATAAGATTCTCATTGGAGTTGACGAAGAAAGATCGTAATTCATTTCCCCAGGTGCTTATTTCAGACTTAATCGTTTCTGTTAAAAAAAAGGGGTACTTATTTTCGCGCCTTGATATTACATAGTCATTGATCGGCAGTTATATATGTTAATATTTGTATTATTGGGTCTTTCCACTAAACCGTTACCGTTTTTAGAACCATGTCAAACATTTTACCAATCTGTAAATCATAAAATATCGGTCTCGTATGATTGCATAACTTTCTTAATGAATTTTAAATATTTTTTTTTAAATTGCATATTAAAGCCGCTGTCGTCAAAATAGTAATTTCTGTGAGGGAGAAGAATGTTACACAAAACCATCGGCATACACATACAATTTTATAACATTTGTGTCCAAGTTAATGATTCCACCCGATGGCCGTACAATTTTCACACTACGAGGCCCGATATGGTATGACGATATTGATTTTGATCTAAAAGTGATTAGTGTTCAAGCGGCACCAAACGTTGAGAAAGCATCCGAGGCATTCTTCAAGTACGTAAATTTTCTATATCCTAAACACTAAGGAAAATTGCATAGATATGTATTATTATTAAATTTTAAACTCAAAATTATTATTTGCAGCATGTTAAAGACGAATAATCAAGTAAATATTATATTAAAACGAGCACTAGATGGTCCACAGGATGTTGAATTGGAACTGAGTATGACAGTGTTTACAAATGGAATGCCTCGTGGAAAAAGTGTTGCGAAATTATTTCTCTTTGTTTCCCAACACACATATTGATGTAATTTACGTCTTGTTAACGTCTGCTTAATTTCAGTGTTTAAGTTTATTGACTTTTTATATTCTTTAAGTAATCTAATAAAATTAGATCGAATCACGTAATTCTAGTTAAACAGTTTTGTTTCAATTTTATAATATTTTTTTCACAGCTTTTGTTTTTTGGTATACAACTTTAAAAGTATAATATATACATGTAATGTAATTACCTAAATAGATTTATGGTTACTAAAAGAACGGATATTACAGACCAAGTTAAGATCAGTGCTAGCCACGCATTCGACTGAAGTGGACTCCGGAATTTATTAACAATGCCACTTCCAAAAAGCTCCAAACAAGTTTTACGAGAAAAGTAAACCAATATAGCTGGAATCATATACTGAATACCAACGCCAGCATAGCTTCCCGTAAAAGCAACTAACGTAGAAAGATTTTCGGTAAAAAAAGCAACACAAAATGGTGGCAAAATGGTCAAAATTGGAAAAAATAAACGTGTTAACGTATTGTAAGAGCTATAACGAGACATTTCTACGCACAAAGCTTGAAGATTATTTTTGAGTGTAATCGCAATTAATGGATAACTAGTTGATAATGTGAATACAGGAAATAATGATAAAAAATAATCCGTGGCAATAAGTAAAGTGGATAAAAAATCATTATGTACAGCATCACGTGGTATGAAGTTCAACGTGTACAAATCTTGAACATGCTCAAATGCAAAAATACCAGTCATTGCTAATATTAAATAAAACGAACAAATTAAAACGTAATCGAATATAAGTATTCGAGACACTGTTGATTTTTTTCTTAACGGTGCCAATAAACCAGGCAACGAATGATGGCACATAAACGAATAGACACATGCCCCAAATAACGATGGGATCCCAAAAACATTAATGGCAACTGGATGCCCTTTAGCGCCATCTGTTGCCAACATCCTTATGGCAATACATATCATCAAGGCAAAGGCTGCAAAACGGCAAAAGTTTTACCACTTTTAAAATTAGAAGTTAATATAAATGTTACCCATCCAACGAAATAGTGCTGTAAGTATTTGTAAATACTTAGTTTTCTGTATACTACAAATTACGAGCGGTCCAAATATTATCGTAAAACCCAATAAAATCACTCTGTACATGTCTTTTCGTGTTACATTTAAAGTAGAGTACTGCCAACAATCATCGTTTTTCGTCCTTGCAAAGTCATCAACCAAATATGGAAAATTTGTTTTTAAAATCGACATATTCGAAGTGTTTGTGGGGGGTTCATGATCGCTGAAAAGAAAATATAAGATAGATAAGTTTCAAAAAATCAATAGATAATAATTCTTACCATATAACGTCACGCAAACTTCGAGTCACCGCGGCAGAATATATTGTCAAGTCTCCATATAGGTAAACGATGAAGCATAGGTAACACAAGAAACGACCAAAATCATTGAAAAACATCGTTGCCATTTCACCCAATTCAAATTTGTGCCTTAATTGATAATAAGAAAATTCTGCATGATCGCTTGCCAATTGTACTGTTTCGATATCAGTATTAACCAGTCCCTCATCATCGGCCTCCTCAGGTTCATTTGAAACTTGATCCTGCCGCAAAGCTTGTAAATTTTGCCACGTTTTGATCGCATTGGCACAGGCCATGGCTTCAATAACAAAGGTTACCGTTATATAACTGAATATTGCTAACAATATAAGGACAAAAAGGCTGAGGCTCCATCCTGCTTTTGCAAATGCGCCTGGTAGAGTAAGTGCTCCGGTTCCCACTATTAGATTGAATATAAAAATTAAGCCAACCTGTATAGGAAAATTCAGAAGAAATTTATTTTTATGTCTGACTAAATTTGTGCTATGTGATATTGGTTTATTGTGATTCATACATACATTGGTGTTTGTACATTTGTACTATTTGTGTGTATGTCTGTATATAAGTATTTAGATATACACAATTTGAAACAAATGAACATGAACACATAATAAATTTGAATTTACTTACCAAAGTTGAGTAGGAACCTGAATCAACAGATTGCAAAACAGTATTTTCCCTATGCATTTTACATTTATCTATGTATGTTCAATGATTATTAATGAGATTGTTGATTATTACCACTAACGATATTTTTCACAAAAACAGTGCGATGCTTAGACTGCGATGTTTGAAAGTATCGATACTTTTTAAGCTTGGTTTCAAGGTTTCGATTTCTTAGTTGCCATACATATTTAGAGAAAATTATTAAAATTATTATAAAAAATAATAGAACTTGACAATAAAACACTTATAAGCTTATTTTAATTTATTAACTTATTTCTATTACGCACTATTACTTAATTATCAGAGTGTGACAGATATGTAAACCAAAGAAAAACCAACTTCAAGCTGATTTTATGTTTGACCGGGCCCTGTTCAAGATGGTTTTGAAAACTCTTGTAGTAGGACCATGGTCTTTTGGTTTTTTATACCCAACCCATTAAAAATGGAAAAGGAAGGTATAATGGTTTTGTGCAAAAGTATGTAACAGGCACAAGGATGCATAAAGTATATATTTTTTTAGCTGGAATTGGGACAGAGAAAGGTTAATTTAACAAGGAATTTTCTTCTTTGTTTGGTAAGTTTCAACTCGATGAATTAAAACATCGATTTATTATTTTAAAATTATCGAAGTCAACATCGATGCTTCCACTCAAATTCACTGTAGTGAATCCTAATTTCCTAGAAAAGGTAAAATATTAATAAAATCTTCGATGTTGAACCATGTTAAATACACACAAACAATTTATTCAAACTGATTTAAATTATATGTTATTAATTTATATGTTTAATATTTTAACAATTGGTAACCACCTTACGGATTTAAAACATATTTTTTCAACTTAAAATAGAACATAATTAATTATTAATTAAAATTATTGTTATTCCGTCCAATCGTTATTTAATCGAATCTCTGCACAATTATTTACTAAATCACAATCTTCAACAAATTCAACATGCGTAAACGGAAAATGACCTTTGCGTCCATTCAACTCGCCTTCCCACTGACCATTTATGTTGGTTTTAGTCACTTTTATTAAATCACCAACTTCTAGCTTAAGTGCAGTCTTATCATATGCATTTGGCACTCGCGACTGTTTTACGCGAGCTCGTGCTGGCAACTTGCGCTATAGGTATAAGAAAAAAATAAATATTATTAAATAAAACAGATTGAAATTCGATTAGTGAAACTTACATTTAAATCCGTTCTTTTTAATGTGCTTAATTGGTTAGATGATGATACAAAAGTTGGGTCGGAAGAACTGCTGCTAGATAAAATATTTGTGCGTGTAGCAATACATGCGCCAAAGTTTAACGAATTTGTTTGCTCGATGCCGTCATCTTCCTCTGTCGACTCATCATACTATATAATTTTCAAATAACTTATAATTAAATGTATGGGATTGATTTAATAAAACTTACACGCTGTACATAGGGTACTGGTATTTGTCCAACTAGGCCGTGGGAATTACGAGCAGTCCACCATTGATCTTCATCTTTACGTATAACAGTGAGAATATCGCCTCTTTGAAAGGGTAAATCGTCTTGATCCTTAAAAAGAGGCATTAACATTTTTGTTTGAATGTAATTGCGATATATGTACATACACTTCCAACAAAATCAAATTTGCCAATAACTTTTTCGACTTTCTTTTGAGCGGGTCGCTTCAATGGTGTGGTGTCCAAATAATGCAGTGTATAAAAGGTGAGTAACTTGGGTAGGTTCTCAAAGGACTGATCTCCAATGCGGTAAACGATTTGATCCTGCTGTTGCACCTTGTTAATAATGTAGTTACTCACTTTGGTGTCTTCTCTAAAATTAAATCCATGAATCACATAATGGTTAAACTTTCAGAATAATAAAGTTTTTTTTTTTTTGTAATTGATTACCTCACACAAAGGACGTAGTCTCCCTCAATTGAGTTGCTGTCACGTACTAAGAATACTCCACGTTCACGCTCATTCATTAATACCTCAGTAGCATCTTGTCGAGACATGGAGCCAAAGTACCAACTAAAACGATACCGAATGTAAATCTTGGCATATATTTATATATGTATACATACATATGCATGCAGTGTTTGCCTAACTTCAGTTATTTTACAAATGCCCAAATAGAGCACATGGTTGCATTCATACATACGTTTGGGCAATTTTCTATATAACTAATTTATCTACATACATATTTATGTGCAAATACACAAACCAATCGTCGCTTATATGACATGCGTTCTTGACGTCCGGCTGAGGCCGAATCAACCTTTAAACGATGGCGAATATTACCTGCCTCGGTCAGACACATCAAATGTATCCATGACTTATAGTTTACTTGACTTGAATAATTTATAATTAAAAAGCAAGCATAAAAAACACTTTTATCTTTTTTTTCTTTGTGTATTCTCCTTATAGACGTTTACAGTACATCGATATTGAAGTTGTTTCGATACTTTATGAAAAACACTGTCAATATCGATATTTTGATGTGATAACGCATTTATTATTTATCTATCTTTTTTCTTCTCGAAATGCTATATCGATGTCTCTATGTGTTTGTTCATCTCTAGTAGATACGCCATTTTGTGTAAAGAAAAATTAAGAAACACGAAATGAAAAAGAGATTTCATTATGTTAATAAAATAAGTACAATAAAACTTATTTAGTAAATCGCAGTACTAACTTAAAAATACAGTGCGGTGTCTGTGTGAATAAGTGCGGTACGCGTTTTGCGCCCCATTCGTTCTATACGTATGTATATGCAGTGCATCACATACATTCTAACACCAACCTTATATTCATAGGTGTGCGGAGCATACATGTTATATGATGTGTGTGTTCAAAGAAACTTGTTTGATGTAGATATATACCTACATTTATGTGTGTAAATATATCGATTGACTAAAAATACACCAGTAAAAGGTAAAAAAAAAACAAAACGCATGTGTACATCATTTAAGTTATGATAGTGATTATAAAAAAAAAACATTACGGTTTCTGGATGCAACAACCACATTTGGAATATGAAAAAAATCTAGCTGCAACCTACTTGATATGTAGCCGTTTGTTGGTATGAACGTTAATGCATTTATGCATAAATGTATGGAAATTTATGTTATTTATGTTTTTGTATACGTGCATCATGTATAAAAATGTAATAAAAAAACGAGTTCGTATGTAAAAAGGGCGTACGTACATAAATACGTTGAAGATTCTTACAATTGATTCCGATTCATTATTATTATTTAAATAGCATTCTTATTTTTTAATCTCTATATATATATATAGAAAAAGTGAATTTGTGACAATATAACACATATAGTTTTGTTAAACTTTATCAAAGATATTCATTTTCGTTATTGCGCAACTTACAAACGCAATTTTTGTGGACGGAGGAGGCCAAAAGTAACGTTAAAAGAATCTCATGAACAAATATACAAGTAAAATGTAAATGTTTTTATGTAAAACATTGTAGTTTTATATTTTTATAGGGCTTTCCATGTGTTTTTTTTTCAGGTACATTCTTCCTTAATGACGCCAAACATCATATTTGATTGTTATTTGTCCTGATAAAAATTAACCAATTTTGGACCAGCAATCAGATTTTAACAATTATCATCTTCAACATCATGTATAAGAAAAATCGCCGTATTAAAGTTAAATTTCGAGACGCTGCTATTCTGGAAAGTCATAAAAAAGGCATGTTATTTTTTGTTGGTTTTTATAAACTATTTAAAATTCCTTATTTCGAATATTACAAAGTATTATTTATATCACAAGTAAGGAAGCTATTTGCCGAATATGATATGGACTTGATAAATCTTACTGCAGCACGAAAAAGAAGACCTTGACCAAACTTTCAGCTCGTTAGTTCAAAATCTGAGGGACCAGATTGCACAATAGCATAACTTTACCATTTCAGCTTGCGATGCTGATCAAAATATAAATTCATTTAGGTGTCGCTTTCTTCTATACATTACACATAATACACATTTCAAGAATTAATATACACTTGAAAAATAATATCCACTTTTCAAGTGTATTAAAACTATGGGCACCGATTTTTATGGAATATAGTTATATGTCACGTATAAGTAGAAATATTGTATATTTGTAGAAACGATGAAGTTTGAGAAAATAGTGTGAGGAATATCTACAAATGTTAAGTTATTAAATTAATTCAAATAAAAATTTTAAAAAACAATACA
The DNA here is from genome assembly GCA_035044465.1 of Scaptomyza tumidula. Classification (NCBI taxonomy): domain Eukaryota; kingdom Metazoa; phylum Arthropoda; class Insecta; order Diptera; family Drosophilidae; genus Scaptomyza; species Scaptomyza tumidula. Next base: position 462,232 of record JAWNNW010000467.1, on the reverse strand, counting down.
TTAGAAAAAAATGAAATGAAATCTTTAAAATTTGCATTAAACTAAGTTGAGAAATAACGTGGACAAATAAGATTGAAATTTGGTCTAGCAGGGTTTAGAATATTTTCTAGTCGAGCGTTCATACTAGTGGGGTATGTGTATTCTGAATTTTAAAATAAATTCTTTGCACTTGTTTTGATGTTGTTTTAATGCTGTTTATTTTAATTTTTTTTTTTATCTAGTCAGTATTTTTAAAGGTGCCCAAAGAAGCGATTATTTCGACATCGTTCCGGGTCTAAGCACTACCTTAATGGCAGGCGAAAAATGCTACTATCAATCAGTATTTTATCCATTGGAACAAACTGAATTAAGATGTACGCCAAATAACATAACAGCTGATCGTGCATCAAAACAGTCCAGATATACTCATTCAAATGTCTCTGCGAGGAAAGCAGTTATTAAAAGCAATGTTGGAAATTATAATATGATACTTGCGATATTGATTAGTTTGCATGTTTTATGCTCATCGCAATCGACACTGGTCGAAGAACCGGGCATAAATCGCACTGAGAAACTTAATCCTTTGTCCTTAAAGACTTTAAACAGTACGATTTTTGGCTATACCGGCAAATCCTCCATATCGAGCAATTCGACTAGCAACAGCGGTTTAAGTTCATCATCCGGTGCGGCTAGCGGCGGCTATTTGGACAAACTGGATAATTTAGAGCGCAGTGTGGCTGCTGTATTAATTAAAGTTGCTTATGGCACAACGTCAACGACCAAACGAAGTATTCCCGATAATAGTTACGTTTTGGGTCTTACAACCGTTGCGACGCCACTTTTAACAACGCTAAGGTAAGTAAATCAGTGATAGTTATTATTTTTCTTAAAAATTCATTGTGTATTATTATTTCAACTCCTTGCTAAGAGGTTAGGTTAGGTAAGAGCGGTAGTAACATCACATAAGCCGTCACTTACCCGTTTTTATGACGCCGTGGTCCAATACCACAATTTCGTCTACCAGTACTCTGCTGTGTAAATTATATATATAATCCTATTTATTATGTTAATCAAAGAAAAGCACCTCTAAACGAGGTATGAAAATAGTGACGATTGCACCTGCAACATCCAAAATTTCTGATATGAAATGCTTAAGCGAATAGTAGGGTTTTTAATATTATTATTAATCTAAGTGCCAAATACGAACTTCACAAACATAATAAATGGTATTCCATCAGTCCTCAAAATGAATGCAAATTTATACCCGAACCTATTGAAAATGAGTAAAAAGAGAATACTGGTATTGTGCAAAAATATGTAACAGACAGAAGATGATGTCGGAAAGTATATAAAGTCATGATATAGTAGCGGTCGGAGAACTTTTTGAATCATTACCCCAAATATTTTTTGTCAAACTTAAAGAGTGAAAAAAAAGCTCAATAGAATTTAAAATTTAAAATATTGTGTAGTGGAAGTTAACTTTACCCCATAGTGAATAAAAAAAAAAAAAGAATATAAAATTTTAAATACATATATTATTTTTAATTATACCATTTGGGATAATTTACCCGATTCCCCGACCGCTGTGATATAGTCGTGATCAGCATCAACAGCCGAGTCGACATAGCTATGTAAGTGTGTCCGTCCGTCTGTATGTATGTAAGCCGCTTTTCAGTTTCGATGTGATATGACTTTAGTGGAATGTGTCGACGACAACAGCGGGAAAACGGACGAATATGAGTTGGAGTTATTGTGACAGCTCCCGCTGTCCACTGCAAATTATCGAGCTTATTGGATGATTTTTTCTCAAAAGGGTTGGCTACCATAATGACATTTCGTACAGCAAGATGGGCCAAATGAAAACCATGTACAGCCACAGCGTGATTTGGGTTACCATACCCACATTTAGTCTAAGAAGACTGACTCAGTATTATCTGGTTTTATTGATAAAAGGACTTGAGTATTTGCTTGAGAAAGCAATAGCAACGTTGCCTGCAAAAAAATCATTTGGCAGCCTCCTCCCTCCATGTAGAGAAGCAGATTGTGAACAGCCCGTGCTACAGGGGAGGTGAGAGTACGCCTCCTTGCGTAGTGCCTCTGTGATCATGCATGGAGCCCTTAAAGATCCTGCGTTTCAGTATCTGGGCTGTCAGGAGCTGAACCCTGAAATGTGTGTTGGGACAACGTTGTTGAAAGCGGCCTTTATGTTTATAAAAGTAATCAATCAGAGAGTATTCTTTGTTATGGAACGATTTTTCCACTATTTTATTATCTGTTATAGCGTAGAGCGCTTTAAGAAGACGGCCTTGGCTTCGAGCCTGGGTTACGAACCAATTTTTACTACACCACTTTTAATGGGGCTCTAATTTGTGCCTGGGAAGATTCTCACATAACCCCGTTCTCGCCCAGAACCTGTCGTTCTATTATTTAACTTGGCCAATTTTTGACTTCATTTGTCTTAAATATGAAAATCGTTTGTTAACTGCAGAATCAACGGCCAGGTTTTTACTAACAGTTTATCACATGAAAGACAATATTTCTTATTGAAGGAGCTGAAAGAAGGCATTGTGTGCGAATGGTCCCAAATTGAAGACGCTCTCCTACATACCTCAGCAATATTGATATTTGTGCATCATATTTTCTTCACTTTTTTCGAAACTTTTACTTGTTCGATTTTTTTTAATATTTTTTTTAAATAGGCAATAAAAATATAAATTTAATACTTAAAAGTTTTTTTCAGTTGGTATTTATTTTATTAAGAAATTATTTCTTTGAATGAAATCTTCCTGTAACATCGATATTTGTCGAAAAGTTTGAAATAATAAAATATTTAAGGAATTCACTAATTTATTGAAGTTAAATTTATTAATTAATATGAAATAGCTTCGCCTTTTTGTTTTTTAACCAATTCCAATCGGTGGGGCATCGAATTTACTAAGTTTTCTAATGTTTTCTTCTCGATAGTTGCCCAGTTCTGGACAATGGCCGTTTTTAAGTCCTTTAAGGACTCAAATTGCCTTCCACCCTTATAAACCTTTGCTGACAGTATACCCCAAAGGTCCTCAATTGGATTTAAGTCCGGACTTATTGCTGGCCACTGCAATAAAGGGATATTTTTCGACTTGAAAAACGTCATCGTATGCATTGCAACATGTATAGGAGCGTTATCCTGTTGAAATATCCAGTCCTCATCATGAAACATCTCCGAAAATGAAATAGGTTCGACTTCAAGCAGATCCACATACGTTTGCGTACTCATTTGTCTCTGCACATAGCAATTGGTAGACTTTCCAGCAGAGCCAAATACCGCCCGTACCACCACCATGGTCCCGCTTATGGCAAGTCTACCGGGGATGTCTTGGGTCCACCCAGTACTTCTGATTACCGTCTGGCCCGTCTTAATTGAACTTTTTTTCAGCACTGAAAACCATTTTTTGAAACTCGCTGCCCCCAAACTTATATTTTTAATAGAAGTCAAGTCGGGCCTTCTTATGCCGAGGCAACAGTTTTGGTTATGTCACCTTTTGCGGTGTATTGGATGTGCAACCTGTAGGCAAATATATTGTACCCTCTCAATTTTTATTAGCTTCTTCAAATTGCTTTATTTTGTGCCCAACTCATCGACTTAGCCGTTGCCTTTGCGCTTTTATGTCTTTTAGTGCGCGCTTCAACTTTTGATACGGCTTCTTTTCGGTTGTTTTGAGCGTATTTTCCGGATTTTTTAAATCGTTTGCGACTTTATATCGGTGCCGGTTTAATATTCTGGCAATTTCAAACATTTTTATGCCACATTCAGCCATAGTTTTAATCTGAATCTTTATTTTTTTTCATTTAACTCCGGTGCTAGAGGCATTTTTTAGCAAAAACAGTCCAAATATAACAAAAAATTTACAAAATCGCAACAATATTGATCAAAAACAATTGAATAACAATATTTTAACAAGCTCAATAACTTTTTGTAGCGAGATAACTGGTGTGTCCCACTCACAATGTAAATGAGCAATTTTTTAACAAATATCGACTTTCTATTAAAGGCAAGACATTGTCTCTTTTAAAATTGTAACGGGACTATATATACTAAGCAGATAAGAAACTAATGCATGGAATATCATTACAAAACATAAGCGAAAAGATGTGTATACTCAAAATATTAATACCGTTATTATAACTCCTGTTACACGCAAAACAAATTTTGCACAAATATTGTTTTTGCTGAGGTATTTTGCTGGTCATAAGTAATAAAGAAAACAATTTAATTATTATACCCTGATCCCATTAAAAATGGGAAAAAAGGGTATAATGAGTTGTGCAAAAGTATGTAACAGGCAGAAGGAAGCATCTCCGACCCTATAAAGTATATATATTCTTGATCAGCATCAACAGTCGAGTCGATATAGCCATGTCCGTCTGTCCGTCTGTATGTATGAGCCAACCGATCTCAGAGACTATAAGAGCTAGAGACTCCAGATTTGGAACTTAAGCTCGCCTAATCCCTAGGCAGTACAAGTTTCTTTCCGATTTTCGATAACTCTTCCCGTTTCCGATATACACATGGGATCGATAACAACAAAATCTTGAATTTGGAAAACTTTGAGATGCAATTTGAATTATAAAACAAAATAATGAAAATCTGTGAAATTTTAAAATCGGTTAAGAAACCCCGGAGATATGGATGGATAAGAAGGCTCTAGTCGAGAAATGTCGACTAGACGATACCCTGATACATATACTTTACGCGTACAGTCAGTGCTTGCAAGTATGTGTGTGTATGTGTATGCACATACCTGCATACTGCAAACACAACTTCAATGTCACATATCTCCGGTGTTCCTTAGCCAATTTCAATCAAAATTTCATAGATTGACAATAATTTGTGTAATGTTTTAAATGCCATCTCAGTTTTCCAAATTCATGATTTTGTTGTTATCGATCCCATGTGTATATCGGAAACGGCAACGGAAACTCTTAGTCTCTGAGATCGACGCGTTCATACATACAGACAGACAGACGGACGGACATGGCTATATCGACTCGGCTGTTGAAACTGATCAACAATATATATATACTTTATAGGGTCGGAGATGCTTCCTTCTGCCTGTTACATAAATTTGCACAAAACCATTATACCCTTTTTCCCCATTTTTAATGGGATCAGGGTATAACAAAAAATATAAATTGGTTCGGTAGACCCAGAAATTACCCTCAAACAACTCACAAACTTTGTATTATTTATTTGATTTATTTGCATTATATTAAACCAAATTGAACGGTCAGTCCCAGCACTTAAGCGTTAACAAAAGACCATTTCAAATCATATCACAATGTTGTCCAAAAGGTTTTGTTTTCGAACTTTAGCATATTTCTGATTTTCTTTTATTTTGTGTTTTTTAGATACCACCAACTGGAACATCATGCACAACAACATAATGGTGGTCGTCATAGGAATTATGAGCTCGATTTGGAAAGAGATCATGCATTGCCAACATCGGCACCAAATGCTGATATCTTGAAGAGTAATAATAATCCAACGTATCCAAATCCAAATCGTCATTACAGCAGCAGCCACGATCGAGATCGTCAGCGTCATCCGCCAATTCAATACAATTCAACACCAATGCCATCAAGTAAAATTTATTACAGTTGTTTTTCACCCGATGTATAAAAATTTTTTTTTTATAGTTCCTAACTTATTGAAAAAATCTAATGGCCAACCAACTATACCGATGTATCCTGGAGATATACCATCGTATTCACCGCCATCGAGATCGTTTTTCACGCCTCCACTGCCGCCGGAATATCAGAATCCGTTCGCCGATAAGCCCACATTAAGGGGTACGAATAATGAAGGAGTTATTTCGAATACCGTTGCTTTTAATAATCGTCGTCCCATACCGCCGCCCAGTTTAATGCCCGGTCATGAACGAATACCATTACGTCCACCTGATTTCGCGACATCAACAGGTGGTAATGCTGGAAACGATGGAAACGAAAGCGATTCCGTTGGTGTGGTGCATACACAAATTCCTTTGCAGGGTGGAGCCATTAAAAAGGCTTTAAATACACCATCGCGTAATAATGATGCAGTTATTATTCTTGCTGCCGAAACAGCAGCAGCAGAGGATTATAATAACTATAATAACAATGATCACAGCACACAAGATCTGTTAAGTGCTGCTGCTGGCAGTGGCAAAAGACACAAGGAAGTGTTGCCAAATATTCGACGTATCTTGGGCTCCAATGGCAAAAAAGGTGATATACCCGCTGTATTGTTGAGGCATGTGACACAGCGACCAATTGTGAGCAGCATGCAACAGACGCCAGCGCCGAAAGTGTTGCCAGATACTGGAATAGATAATGCGGGAAGCCAGGAAAACAGCAACAACAGCAATACAAATGCAGCAAATATAAATAAAAGTCGTCAGTCGCAGTTGGATATAATTGATATTGCTGCTACAAATAATGTGAGTCAGCAATCAGTAACGACAACGCCATCCGCTGCTGCTGCATTGGGTGAAGCAGCTGCCACATTATCGGCAACAGCAACAACAAATGCAGAAAATGCAAAACCAACATATCCAACAACAAATGGATCAGAAAAAATTGCTGCCTCAGCTGCAGCACATTCAACATGGACTTGGGCATGGAATATACATATATATCTCTGCGTCGTGCTGTTTACAATCTTATCGGTATATTCTTTATACAAATTGGTAACATATAACAAATTAACACATCTATTTGCTCAATCATATTTTGTTTATATACATTTGATACTCATATCGATTTGTATAATGCGCATTATCTACCTATGCATCGATGCATACAATATTCATAGCACTTTTCCCATATTTGCTGCAGAACTTTTACTTAATTTACCATCAACATTTTTAACAGTTGCATTTGCTGTGTTGATACTCTTTCTATTTTTAAAATCTTTGAATCATAAAAATAATCGTTATTCAGCATTGGTTCGTCCGCTAACAGTTGTTGTTGGTTGTGGTGTTCATGTCGGGTTGTGCATCACGTTGCATTATGTTGAATCGTATACTTTGCATAATCATCAATTGTACTTTCAACAACAGCAACAACAATACTTTCGAAGACAACAACAACAGCAACAACAATTGCTATCGACAAGCTTGGCTAATCCGCCACCGCCACCGCGTGTCCTATCGCTCATTTGTCAAATTATCTATATATTTATATGCCTAAGCTTAGGGCTGTTATATCTATATTTATATCGCATCTTGAAGCGTATATTGAAAAGTAAATCCCAAAATTATATTCATGGCTATCAAAATTTATCGTATGCCATACACATTACAATTGCCACAGCATTACTTTTTGTTTTGCTGGCCGCTTTGCAAATTTTTGGTGCTGTTTGCATATCAACAACGACGCGTCCGTTGATGAGTCAAACGAATATTGTTGATGTCGATTGGTTGCAATGGGGCTATCAATTTTCATTGCGTCTCATCGAAATTGCAATTATTACACTCATTTCTTGGGTAACGGGTTTGCGAACGAGCATTGGAATCGGTAATAATGTAAATAATTCTGTTGCTGTTAATGGTGACGTTCGTATGGTTGGACCAGTTGTTGCTGGTAGAGAAAAACATCCAACTACAACTAATTCGGGTACTTTAAACAATTCGTCGCATACAAATATGGCGAACTTCTTTTTACCGTGCACCTCCAGCTCGAGTCAAGAGCAATTTGATACGGATTATCCAGCTATTTGCAATACAAATACCAATTTACATACGTATACAATGCGAACGGGTAAATTGATTTATGATGATAGTTATGCACTAAATTCATTGGCAACGGCGGGCGGAGGAGGAGCAGTATCACCACCCGTAGGAGCTGGAACCGAATATCAACTACAGGAACCCATGTATCAAAGACCATACGATACGGGTTCGATACGAAGCGCTGTTAATCATAATCTATCATCACGATTCCATCAACATCCACATCATAATCAAATGCGAGGAGCTGCATTTATGAGCAATGATTATATGACTGATGATGCCACAATCGATCATTATGAGAATCCCAATTTTGATTTACGTACAAGTTCAGCGGGTGCTGTTGGAGCATTACAAAAATTGGGATCTGGTTCGGGCACCGGTTCTGGCACTGGTTCTGGCACCGGTTCCGGATCATCACAGCAGCAAATGTTACTGTTACAAAGCGACAGCTGTTACTCGGAACCATTGCAAGAGAATTCCAGTTATGAATTCAATAATTTTGAACGACCTGTGTTTAAAGAGAGGGAGAAAACTTTGGCTGTACGTGATGAATTTTGGACGGAAGGTCAACAACATAAGGTTCAAGCGTCCGAACGACGAACTAGTTCCAATTCAACCACAAATTCATGTACGTCTTCGAATGGTGGACGTTATGCCAGTTACAATTCGTATGAGCGCGGCGGAGGTGGAGTGTTAGGGGTAGGGGGCGGACATTACAATGGCGTGCGTAAAAGTGGTACATTAAATAGCATAACAAACGGCGGCGTGGGGGGGTCAGTGGTAATGGGTTCTGGGAGTGGTTCTGTTTTTAATCGACCAATTAACAATGTAATTTCCGGCGGCAATATTCGATTAAATAGTGCTCAAACATTGGCACACTCAACAGAGCGTTCGTATTATCAACGGACGAGTGGGCGTGGCAATAATAATTTGAATCTACTAAATCGTTCATTGGCAACAACAAATGATTTCGAACTGGAATCGAGACAACAACAGCAACTTCAAAATAAACAACAACAACAGCAGCAATACAATCATCATAATTCCGAGATAGATGATGATGATGATGATGACGAGGAGGAGGAGGAAGACGAGGATGATATGATATCGGGCTGTAATGTCGAATGTACGAATTTGATAAGTAATAACGTGGATCATAACACTTGTTTAACAAGCGATAACAGCAGCAGCAACATAACTAATTCACACCAACATGTACAAACAAAAAAAAATAATATAAAATCAATTCAACAATTTCAACAACAGGAAATCAATGCCTCGAGTTTACCGGAGCCGCCAGCAATTGATTCGGTAATAGCAAATGTTTTAGATAACAGCAGTAGCAACATTATTGTTGCCGCCTCAGGTTTCGTCCCGCGTCATCGCGGCATTAATGATGAGCATAATATAGGAATTGTTCCTGGTCATCAACCACAAAATCACAACAACTTAACGCAAATTTGTAATAACATTAATGGCATCGATTGCTAGGCAAAAGTTGGTAATGGGCGCAGATGGTTAATGTTAAGATATATATTGAGGGTCATTTGTTGCTCTTTACGTTACATTTTATATAGTACCGATCCGATATCCAATCAACAAAAAGAATATCAATTACTGCGCATGTAGTTAAAAGTAAATATACGGTTAAAAGTCTTTTTTGATACGTAACATTAATCAGCTTTTGTCAATTTGTTTGTCAACATGTCGCTAACAAGAGCTGTAGGGATGCTATATTTATGTTTTATTTTATACTAAATATTATTCATTAACTATTTATCATAACAAACACTTTTACCAATCTTTTGACTAAATAAATTAATGTGTTAATTAATACTATGTTCGAAAGGATCAACAAACGGCCCTAAATATATAAATTTGTTTCGATTTTTGCCGCCGCTTACTGCCACTTATATATTAGTGAACTTCCCACACTTTCCACACCCTCTTCAAACTTGTGATATACATATATATATATATAACTATGCTATATATATATATATATATATATAAACATATATATATATATATATAAACATATATATATATATATATAAACATATATATACATACATTCATACATTAAAATTAAAAAAACAAAAAAAAAAATTCCTCACTATGTTTAAAAATTGAACGTTTTTTTAATCAGTTAATATATTATACATTTATTATCAATATCAATATCATATGTTTTGCAAAAGGCGCAATTTGTTTATATCAATAAACCGAAATTTCTTATTTTATTCTAAAGCGAACATACATATTAATGCAGGACCTGCTATTAAAATATAACCAATACTAGCTACAAAAAGGAAGCAAGAGATTTATAGCCACACACAAACATTTGTACTTAATTTAAGAAAAAAAACAAAAACGTGCATAAATATAAAACTGTAGTTTTTTAATATCAAATAATGTAATATATATATATAACAATTTTTGGTAAGACTCGTATTATTTTTAAGGGTTTTTGTCTTTACGCGAATTTTATTAGTTACATTTTTAAGCAAAAAAAGAATCAAAAGCTAAAAAACATTGAAACATAAGAAGATTTTTTAATTAATATAAAAAACAGAAAAACAAAAAATGGACTATCTTTTTTAATTAAGAAAATAAAAAACTTGTATAGCTTATTACAAAAATGTTACTTTTGTTGATTTTTTTTATTTCTGAATTTTTGAATTTTACTCAAAATGATTTTAAACGTCTTGTTGATAATTTGCATTTTTTAACCATTGCCATGAAACAAACAAAAATTCTAAGCATGTTAAGACACTGCGCGGCAACAATTTAAAAATAATAAAAAAAGAATAGGCCAAAGCTAGTTGCAAATGTTATAAAAAAAAACAAACAAAAAAAAAATTACACTTCAAAACTATAGTTTAAAAAAAACAGGCTGGCTTCAACGCGTCCATAGTTTCATTAATAAACTGACATTTCTAGGTTATAAATATAAACTTAAATTATCAGAAATTTATATTAAAACTATTAAAATAGAAAAAATAACACATACATATATATTAAATTTATATACGTTGCAAGCACGGATAATATCTCTATATATCTATCAGTTTGTATGTAAATGTAAATTATTGAAATATATAGGTATAGGAATTTAACAAATTTTTGGCAAAAAAAAAACTAAAGTGTGAATAAAAATCACAAATGACAATGTTAATTTATTAAAGAAAAATAGTACTGATTGAAGATAAGGCTTTTTGCAGTTAAGTTTTGCAGTTTGCAAAAAAAAACATTTATTTAAAAAATTGACTTCTCTAATAGATTAAAATCACTATCAGATTATGCTTATAAGGAATCACATTTACGAGCATATTACATAATACATATAACATATGCAGTAAAAAAATTTTTAAATATTAAGTAAAAAAAACAAAACGCGCACTACATTATTAAAAAAAAAAACAAGGACAAAATTTCTTACAATAATTATAAAACAAACATAAAATATCCATCATCATTATAATAAAATGAATATTATGTATACATATATAAATAATTGCATGTATATGTAATTAATTACTCTTAAATAAATAATTACTAAAAATCACAACATTTATATTTAATTCTTTATTTGTTTTAATAATATAGAAATAAATGTTTGTCTTAGACATTTCCACTTAACTTTTCTAATAGAAAACAATATAATAACCAAAACAAGAATTTTGTTGTAAGGCTTAGGGTATTAACATTTACGGCCATTGAATATATAATATTTGTTTGCCTCTGAGTAATTGCGGACAGCACTAGATATCATATACCGATTTAAAAAGTATTCCCGTTAAATTTGCGATTTACTATCTTAGTCGAACTTAATTTTCTGCGTTTTTTTTTTTTAGTATATTTTGTCTAATCGATATCGCCATTAAGATCCATTAGAGCCGCATGTATCCGAAAGTGTAGTCGCGATTCTAATGCGAATTTAGAATACTTTTTTCTACAAAAAAAAAATTTTAATTATTAATATTGCGGAATGAATGTAATAATGATCATACTTGGTATCTTGTAGCATGGATATGGCTAGAGAACGATTTTTCGATGCATAGCAAAGAGCAGCTTCCACATAAGCAAAAGGCTTTATAAAATTATCCTCCATAATGCCAGTTTGTGCAATACATTGATGAAAATCCCTGTGAAAAAAAAAACAAAAAAATTTTAAGAGGATACAAAAAATGATTAAGACATTATTTAGAATAGCAAAGTTATGAGAGAGAAAAGAAACTTCGTTCAACTGAATTATATATTAACAAGTAAGAAGGCTCTAGTCGAGATATCCCGACTAGACGATACCCTGATCCCTATACTTTCCGCGTACAGTCAGTGCTTGCAAGTATGTGTGTGTGTATCTACGCGCGTACTGCATACTGCATCCACAACTTTAATGTCGCATATCTCCGGTGTTTATTATCCGATTTCGATAAAAATTTCTTAGATTGTCATTATTTTGTTTTATAATTCAAATTGCATCTCAAAGTTTTCAAAATTCAAGATTTTGTTGTTATCGATCCCATGTGTATATCGGAAACGCGAAGAGTTATCGAAAATCGGAAACAAACTTGTACTGCCTAGGGATTAGGCGAGCTTAAGTTCCAAATCTGGAGTCTCTAGCTCTTATAGTCTCTGAGATCGACGCGTTCATACATACAGACAGACGGACAGACGGACATGGCTATATCGACTCGGCTTTCGATGCTGATCAAGAATATATATACTTTATAGGGTCGGAGATGCTTCCTTCTACCTGTTACATACTTTTGCACAACTTCATTATACCCTTTTTTCCCATTTTTAATGGGATCAGGGTATAAAAATATATATATATTCATTTTGACTTACTGAAGCGCCAAAGTTGTTTTATCCATTTGAACAAAGCACGAACCACGTAACAATAAGCATAATGCACGATTATCGGCATAATAAAGATTGGATTTGCATAACAAGGCCAATTCCGTATCGATGATTTGTAGAATGCCATCAGCCAGTTGATAATTTTTAGCCATAAATTTAAACATATTCCACAGATACATTAACTCGATTAGTGGCAAAATAAGTTTTTGTTTCTGGGTCATATATCGAATGGCGCGTTTTGCCATAAACTTTTCCATCGGCAGTGATTTTCCTGCAATCTTTTGCCTACATGCAGGCACCTGAAGCATTAATTTATTTATTTCCTTTAAGTCATCTTCAGCACTCGGGGAAGACATTAACTTAATGGCAGCTAATTGATATGCATATATTGAACGCGACCATTTACTCTTTTCCAACAATTGTGTGGCATAGAATTGTGCATTGATCCATTTGCATTGCATAGAGTTCAACCAGAGAAGCTCCCAAAAGCTAAGATAATGAAATTGTGGCCAGGCATCTTGTGATTTCCATGATTTTAGAAACCATGATTCGGATGCCACGAAATTTCCCATGCATAGTTCGTACCGTCCCTTAAAAAATAGCATCCAAACACCATTTGGATATTTTGCCAGTTGCGACATTAATATCTGATTGCATTGTTCGAGATCCCTGTCGGTCTGTTGATTACTAAGCATGGGTACAATCATTAAATGATAGCCAAGTAAGGATAATGCGCATAAAATTTGACGAAGTCCATTTTCTTGATAACCGGAGCGTAAATTATTCAGACCATAATCCTAGAAGTTAAACTTTTTTTTTTAATACATTACTTAATGTTTCTTATTAATTTGCTTACCCGATTTGATGAGAATCCAATAAACTTTAGTAAATTCGTAATACGCATGGGTAGGATTGATATCATTATATTAAATGTTCCAATACCCAAGTGTACGCCGCTATCAAAATGACTTTTTAAACTCGGTGAACTCAAATTCCACTGGCGATGTTTCGTTATTTGAGCACAGGACCTTTTAAAAAAGCAATTAATTTATACCATATGTCAAAGTAAAAATTTAAAGAAACTATCAAAATGTAATTAAAATTCCAGATATTGTCTGGAAGTTCAATAAGATAATTAGTGGATAAAAATATAAATAAATTACCGAAAGCAATTAAAACACTGACGCACTTGCAGACTACCGCGAATTAAACCGCTAAGGTTCTCATCTTCAATGAAAGTTAGTAGAGCGCTCATTAAAAGAGCTTCGGCCGTACAAAGCTCCGCATGGCATTCAAGATCTGAAAGAATATTCAAATTTTTCTGAAAGTTTTCAATAAGCATGCGTTCTTAAATACGTGACGTTACACGCTTCTTGTGATGATGTCGCATTTATATACCTTTTTAAACGTGCTTCCAATATATTCTAATATTGTACTTTTCTTTCGAAAACGTTGACACACCTCCAAACATTTCTTGAGCTCCACAGATGCATCATCAATATGCTCAAATGTAAGCACAGCCTCAAGAAACGAAAATACGGCAATGCCCATCGAATGATACAGGCTTGTTCCGGCAAATGGTTCCAAAAGCTCACGCGCTTTTTCGAATTGATTATCAAAAAAATAATTGATTGCCATTTGCGCCTCCTCCAGCGATGAACTCAGATCCATTTCAAAAGCGGGAAGCTCCAACGTATTGTCGGAGCAGGCATCATAAAATTCCTTTGTATAAAGCGATTAATTTAAATTAGTTCAAATTATTATATTTTTAATTAAATATTATTTCTTACTTCTTCGACAGAATCGGTTTTATCACAGTCGTCCATACTTTTGCTCGTTTTCCTATCGATGCTTGCAATACTTTTTTAATTAATTTATGTTCTATTTGTTTTTACTTTAATTTTTAAAATCTGTTGTACTTCCTGTGTATGAATTCAAAAAAATGATTTGCTTTAATAAAACCAAGTATCTATGGCGTATTAGTAAGATTTTGGCTGAAGACTAAAAAAGTAATTTTTTTTTTTAAGTAAAATCTTCGCTTCTTAAGCAAGGTCTCGATATTTTTTGATAAGTGCTCAGTTTTGAAGTAAATGTTGTTTTGGCAAAGAAAATGAGAGCGAGAGCCATCACTAATAAAACCCACAAAGAGAAAGCATAATAGAAGAGAATTTAGTGCGGCAAAATGCGCCGGGTTCAGTAAATATTTTCATACATACATTCAAAGTTTTTTAATAAATGAATATAATAAGTTAAAATAACTACATATAAAACAAAATTAAAAGTTTTAAGATTGCGTAATAAAAAAAACACAAATGTAGAGTAGTTACGGCTAAGAATTACCAAAGATTTTGATGTACTGAATAACTTACTTATAAACCAGGTGTATACATGTGCACCCAAATTTCCAGTATTTATTTACATATAAATATGTATGAATTTAAGTATCTGTGCATGTGTAAATTCAGTAATTCAAACACTTATTCTTGTCACTGTCATTCCGTTTGAGGCGCTCATATGTATGTTAGTATGTACGTATATTCTTGCAGGGTTGATATGTTTATGCATACACATTGCCACTTATAGGTTTACACAATGTGAAAAATGGGAATTTTTTCACTTTAGAGCTATATGGTCACCCTGGTTGTTGTTTGTTATTTTTTTTATTATTTTTTATAAGTAATTCAGTCAATTATATCTTAAACCTATTAAACAGAACTTAAAAAACATTAACATTAACAAAGAACAATTAAAAATACTAACAAAGGCCATAAATTCAACTGCCACGAAAAGGTTTACACACCTACGTTTTTGGTGCATTTTCGTTGTGGAATTCATATGTACAGTTACTTTTAATTAAATTAAAAATGCGCAGATCTATAAAAGTCCAAATTTTTTTGGCCAGATCGCTTGCCAATGAAATGAAGAATGTTTGTGGAATCACAATATCTCGCGAATGTGGCCTATATCCATTTTAAGTACCTACCCTTAATCTCGAGCTGTACAATCGGTGTAATAGTATTGGTTTTCAAGCGCTGGTGCCGTTTTTTTTTTGGGTAGGTACTTAAAAATTTTGAAGGCCACATTCGCGAGATATTGTGATTCCACAAACATTCTTCATTTCATTGGCAAGCGATCTGGCCAAAAAAATTTGGACTTTTATAGATCTGCGCATTTTTAATTTAATTAAAAGTAACTGTACATATGAATTCCACAACGAAAATGCACCAAAAACGTAGGTGTGTAAACCTTTTCGTGGCAGTTGAATTTATGGCCTTTGTTAGTATTTTTAATTGTTCTTTGTTAATGTTAATGTTTTTTAAGTTCTGTTTAATAGGTTTAAGATATAATTGACTGAATTACTTATAAAAAATAATAAAAAAAATAACAAACAACAACCAGGGTTACCATATAGCTCTAAAGTGAAAAAATTCCCATTTTTCACATTGTGTAAACCTATAAGTGGCAATGTGTACATGTATCAACAGATGTGCTAATATTCATTTCGTATCGAAATACATTTACATGTACATATGTACATGTGCATAAACAGGATTCGATTTATACATACAGACATTTTTATTTATTTAATTTATGTACATAAATTTTCATTTGGATGTTAAAAAAAAATAATGTTAAACTTTGTGCTATTATAATAATTGACATGTATGTGTATATAAAATTTATTTTATTTTAGCAAAAAAAGAAAATGAAAAACTAAGCTAGTAAGTAGCAAGTACATATATGTACATATAACATTAAGCTTTAAGCTCTTGCGTTGTTCAGTCGTGTTTTTTTTTATTGTGTTTCCATTCATATTAGTACAATTTAAAAAATCCATTTAGGGATTACTATTTGAATACAATGTTGTAAAAAATGTAATTTAAACAATGAGTTTTAATGTTTTGCCGTCGTCTTCAAGTATATTTAAATTGTGTACTGTGTTTTGAGATGCGTATAGTTTTATTGCTTTAATCTAAATCTCCGCGTCGTTAAAAAAAAGAAGCTTTTTTAATCTAGAAATATACGCAGTAAAGTGTGTGCAAGCAAAAACAAAGCCCAAAACGAATACTAAAACAAGTAAAAGCAAATTATCTACACAGTACTCAGTCTACACGGCATACATACATACAATCAGCTGTTTACGTGCGACAGAAAGCTGATTTCTGTAAAACACAAAGAATAACACTAGCCTACAGAACATGCGTCAACTTTTTGGAAATACTGGGTTTTTTAAAAACCGTTTTTTATGGGAAAAAGGGTATAATGGATTTGTGCAAATGTATGTAACAGGCTGAAGGAAGCATCCCGACCCTATAAAGTATATATATTCTTGATCAGCATCAACAGCCGAGTCGTTATAGCCATGTCCGTCTGTCTGTGTGTATGTATGAACGCGTCGATCTCAGAGACTTTAAGAGCTAGAGACTCCAGATTTTGAACTTAAGCTCGCCTAATCCCTAGGCAGTACTCTTCCCGTTTCCGATATACACATGGGATCGATAACAACAAAATCTTGAATTTGGAAAACTTTAAATGTTAAACAAAATAATGACAATCTGTTAAAAATAATGACAATTTTATTAAAATCGGTTAAGAAACACCGAAGATATGGAACATTGAAGTTGAGTATGTAGTATCCGCGTACACACACACACACACACACACACATGCATGCAAGCACTGACTGTACGCGTAAGAATAGGGTTCAAGGTATCGTCTAGTCGGGATTTCTCGAGAGCCTTCTTACTTGTTTTTTTGTATTTTTTGGCTGCTAAATTTCGTTTTGTTTATTTTGATCAAAGATAATTTTTATTCTCAAAAATCGTGTTTGCTTATTCCGAAAGGCTGATTTTATTTGTATTTAAATAATTAAATATCTAGGTGTCGCTTTTGTCTTTTTAAAGAGTGTTGATTGCTTTTTCCCAACGAACTTTTTCTTTGTATCATGTTTAACCCATTAAATTCACACGGAAAAGGAGGAAAAAAAAACGAAAGCTCGAAATGAAACGCTCATGTCATTAAGTAAATAAACTATAGACGATATGATGCAAAGTTCAAATTTCAATTTGAGTTAATACTCTATCAACTTCCGCTAGCTGTAATCTCGAACTTGCTTACTGTTCCTAAGCCATTTGTTTATTTCTTTATCGGTGATACTTAATCGCGTTATCACACTTAGTTCCAAGCATAAACTTTCTGAATAATATACAGAGCCAAGTCAAAAGTGTACTTTAATATTAGTTTAAAAATAATTTTATTACCCTGAATTCATTGAAAATGGATAAAAAGTGTATAATTTGTATTGTGTCAAAGCTATGTAACAGACAGAGGGAACGCGTCGATCTCAGAGACTAGAAGAGCTAGATACTCCAGATTTGGAACATAAGCTCACATAGACAAAGAAGTTTGTTTCAAATTAACGATTACTCATCCCGTTTTCGATATACACATGACATCGATAACAGTAAAACCTGATGTTTGAAATATGGAACAAATAATGAAAATCTGTAACAATTTTATTGAAATCGGTTGAGCAGCACCGGAGATATTGAACAATGAAATTAAGTCAAGTTTGCAGTATACGCGTACACAGAATCGCATACGCATACTTGCTAGCACTGACTATACGCGTTAAGTATAGGGTATGGTCTAGCCGGGATTTCTCGATTAGAGCGTTCTTTATAAATAAAATTGCATCTCAAAGTTTTCCAAATTCAAGATTTTGTTGTTATCGATCCTATGTGTATATCGGAAACGGGAAGAGTTATCGAAAATCGGAAAGAAACTTGTACTGCCTAGGGATTAGGCGAGCTTAAGTTCCAAATCTGGAGTCTCTAGCTGTTATAGTCTCTGAGATCCGTTGGCTCATACATACGGACAGACGGACGGACAGACGGACATGGCTATATCGACTAGACTGTTGATGCTGATCAAGAAAATATATACTTTATAGGGTCGGAGATGCTTCCTTCTGCCTGTTACATACTTTTGCACAAATACATTATACCCTTTTTCCCATTTTTAATGGGATCAGGGTATAACAAGAAGGCTTTCAAGTGTATATACTATTCGGCATTTGAAGAAAGCTTCCTACTTGTTTTATTTACAGCTTGAATAAGGAAAATTTCTCAGTGTGCAAAATATAAGTTATCAGCATTTTATTTTAAATTTTTTTAATGCTTACAGGTAATCTAATCCAAATGACTTTATCAATAGGATTAGGCTTATCGCTATTTACAAATATTATAGCACTTATCCAATCGTCTATCCGTATTCATAATGTGCGAGATATGTCTTTGTATTAATACGTATGTATATAAAAGTAGTTTGTATAAACAGACCATAAAAAAACAGCGACTCTACATTAATGTATCAGTTTTGTATAGATTGCAGTCTAGTAAAGACCTTGAGTAACGATCTAGTGGTAAATGTGTATTCTCAATTTGTTTTAAAAAGAAATCATTGTGCAAACTACATACATATGTAGTTCGGTGTCGAGTGTCGTTTAAGTCGATTAAAAACTAATAGTCGCTAACCTTTGTCTTTTTGTTATTAACGCTAACAAAAGATGGGAAAATATTCATATTTAAAACAATTTGTTTGAAAAAAAACATTAATGCATTAACATGGAAGTTATCGTTATCCTTATCCTTAAATTCGGACATCATAAAAGTGACTGATAACACTCAATGACTATCGAATGGTACAAGGCGGGAAAATAGTGTTTCTTCTTCTTCACAGCAAAAAAGTTTCGCTCTGCAATGTAGCTCCTATTTCCCCTTAATGTTTCCCCCAATCAGTTCTTATGTTTCTTCTTTTCTTATACTTCTCGGCCTGCCGCCTTATTTGAATTTGTTTTTGCTATGTGTATAGACTGGAAAAAATGGGAAAAAGGGTATAATGGTTTTGTGCAAACGTATGTAAAACGCAGAAGGAAGCTTCTCCAATCCCATAAAGTACATATCTTCTTGATCAGTATGAACAGCCGAGTCGATATGGCCAAGATGGTATAGGATTCACGGTACCGTCTAGTCGCGATTTCTCGACTAGAGCCTTCTTGTATTTTAAAATTTAAAATGTTGTTGCCGACCTATGAGTATGTACAGTCTGTCAATGAAGTCTTTTCTTTACGCGAAAAGACTTCATTGACAGACTGTACGTATATGTATGTTTGTGTTTATATGCTCATTGGTGTCGAAGGCAAATCGTCTGCAGCTGGCCTGCTGCATGTGTCCTTGGGCCGTCTCTTTGTGTATGCAAAAGAAAAAACATTAACAACACGTCATGGTTGACGTTGCTGAAACGCACAAGCTGCTCAATGTGTTTTAATACCCTTCGTTACAATTTTCAATTAATGTCAATAAAATCATTAATGTATATTTTTATTTAAAAATATTTAAAATATTTAAAATTTCAACTTCGGTCACCACACAAAGGCAAAATGAAGTAAAGCAACAACTAAT
This sequence comes from Scaptomyza tumidula, assembly GCA_035044465.1. Taxonomy (NCBI): domain Eukaryota; kingdom Metazoa; phylum Arthropoda; class Insecta; order Diptera; family Drosophilidae; genus Scaptomyza; species Scaptomyza tumidula. The sequence goes on along the minus strand of JAWNNW010000467.1, from coordinate 442,170 downwards.
CTGCGTCTCACGCATCGCACACTGTGAGCCAATAAGAATACATATATATTATTGGAGTTGCCAAAGCAAAAGTCAAAGTCATTTCCCCTGGAGCTACATTTAGAGCGGATCTTTTTTAGTAAGAAGAGAGCTCTATTTTCCCGTTTTGTACTTTCGATAGTCATTGGACAACACTAAAGCTGAAACTTATATAATATTTATCGATATTCATTGCCAGAACAATTAAAAATAATTCAAGATAGCGTCATGAAAAAAAAAACACGAAAAAGACGAAGTAATTGATATTATATTCATATTATTATATTATAATTTGGTTTTATTATGCTTTTTTTATTACAGTATACTTCTCTATCTATGCATGTTGCTATTTGTTAATTTAACAAATATAAAAACACGAATAGAATATAAATAAATATATTCAAAAACACATATTTTTTAAAATATGACCGTGTTTTCAAAATGTGTTAGCCGCTTAGCGGAAAAATATGAACTGTCTGGACTACCAAAGCAAGCATTCAGTTACGCTCTTGTTGGAACTGCTTTATTTGCATTGACCATCAAGGTGACCGTACCATACATCAAAAATACGCAAAGCATTCAAGAACAAAATGGTAAGTCGAGAGTCAACAATACTGGGGCTCTGACGCCGTCCGAAATAGAGAGCTCTGATGAGGATCTAAAGCTTGCCGAGGCCGAAAAGTTGTTGGTGGAGCAGCAATTAAAAAAGAAAAGTAAGCAAATGCTTGAACCGGGACTTAATAAGGAATTTTTAAAGCAGCTCGGTATGCTGGTACAAATAATGATACCGCAAAAACTATGCTACGAGACGAGCCTCCTCACCGTTCACACACTGTGTTTGATATCCCGAACATTCCTTAGCATCTATGTGGCTGCGCTTGAGGGCGCTCTTGTCAAGTTTATCGTACGCAAGGATGTTAAACAATTTGCTCTCGTGCTTCTTAAATGGTTTGGCATTGCGATTCCAGCTACTTTTGTCAATTCCATGATACGATTTCTGGAAAGTAAGCTTGCGCTTGCCTTTAGGTAAGTTCAATGTTTCGACTAAAGCCTTCTTACTTGTTTGTTATACGTTATACAATTTTTTATTTATATAGAACTCGATTGGTACGTCACTCATATCGATTGTATTTTAAAAATCAAAACTACTATCGTGTATCGAATTTGGATGGGCGTATCGAAAACGCTGATCACAGGTGAGAAGGTGTGCTATATTTTCTTTTTGTTTCTATTAAATATTATTTTGTAGACTTACAGAAGACATTTCAGTGTTTGCAAGCTCTGTGGCCCATTTATATAGCAGCTTAACCAAGCCATGTTTCGATCTAATGCTAATTGGTTTGGCGCTAATGCGCTCTTCCAAAAAGATGAAGGCCAACATCTTATCAGGCAATTATTATTCATTCTAAAATGTTGAAAGTATTGCTCTTATTATTTTTTTTTTTTTATAATAGGTCCAGCTTTGTCGGTGAGCGTTATCGCGCTTACGGCTCACATTTTACGCATTGTGTCACCTAAATTTGGACAACTGGTCTCCGAAGAGGCCAATCGTTATGGCTATTTAAGGCATATTCATTCGCGTATTATTACAAACGCCGAGGAAATTGCATTTTATGGCGGACACAAGGTTTGTTATTAAAATCTCACAAGCTATCAAATAAGAACGCTGCAATCAGACTTAACAGATAAAAGCAAGGGTGGCAGGCAGGTGCGTTGTACGGATTCCACAATGCCATGTGCTCGAATATACAAACCAAAATAAAAGTGGTTACTTTAAGTCGAGCCTAGTACTGCATTTACACTGAGATCGCAACAAAGGTCTTAGTGATAGGGGCGGAAGCGCTTACATTGGCAAAAGGTCTTAAAAATAATCTGTTTTTTGGTTCTAGGTCAGCCGACAACAGCTTTTGTTTCTGTCCTTAATTAATTGCTTCATTATATATAGTAGACAAAATTTGGTATTCTAAATAATTTTGTGCATTTCTGCAAATGTGTTTTGACTAAGAATCAGCTGACAAAAGCGGCACGAGCGTAAAGTTACATTTTTAAGGCTAGCGAGTAGCTAGTAATGTGGCGGTGTGGTGATGTGACTTGGAAAGTGACGCTTACTAAAAAAAATCCAGAGCAATTTAAAGACTAAAATATTTTAGCATCTACAAAAAGTTAGTAATGTTAAGCCCTAAAAATAAAATTAAGCGGCAACCATACTACAAAGATATTATTAAATAGCTTAAAAGAGTTACATTAAGAACATGTAATGAACATTAACAATATAAATTTTATTATTTACTGACCTCAGCAAAACGTTATTGTTCCGTCCAAATACAGGTTGAACTGCAGCAATTACGCCAGGCATACAATCGCTTGGTCAACCAGATGAATACCATATTTAGCCAGAAACTATGGTTCATAATGCTCGAACAGTTCTTTATGAAATACGTCTGGTCCGGCACCGGCATGGTGATGGTATCTCTACCGATATTAACGGGTACTGCTGTACACAACACTGACCATAGCGATGGCAACGATTCAAGTGTTAGTGAGCGTACACAATACTTGACGACGGCAAGAAATTTGCTTATTTCAGCCGCCGATGCAATAGAGCGTTTAATGTCCTCGTACAAAGAGATTGTGGCCTTAGCTGGGTATACCTACCGAGTAGCTGGCATGCTCGATGTTCTTGAGGAGACTGCACAAGGAGTTTACCGCAAAGCAACTGTGGTCGAGAACAATGAAATGAATGGCATTATTGAGTTCCGTGATGGCAAGCCCATTGCAAAGGGTCGTATTATATATACAGATGATGCTGATAACATGTCGATAAGTCTGCGTGCTGTGCCGGTTGTTACTCCAAACTGTGATATTGTTGTGCCAAGTTTGACTTTGTGCATTGAACCGGGAGTACATCTTTTAATAACGGGGCCAAATGGTTGCGGCAAATCCAGCTTGTTTCGCATTTTAAGCGGTCTTTGGCCAATCTATGCCGGTGAACTGCATATCCCACGTCCAATTGAAGACAAACCGTGTATGTTCTATATCCCGCAGCGTCCCTATATGTCAATAGGTAGCTTGTGCGATCAGATCATTTATCCCGATACGCGTGAGGATATGAAACGCAAAGGCATCACCACGGATATGCTTATGAGCATTTTAAAAATGGTCAGCCTGGAGCATATTGCTCAACGGTAAGTAGAAAACATTATATTTTCATATCATATTAATACATTCCAAAATTGTAATACTTTCAGTGACAGCTTTGATGTTGTACGCGATTGGAAAGATATCCTTTCTGGTGGTGAAAAACAACGGATGGCCGTAGCTCGACTATTTTATCACAAGTACGTATTAAATAGTTATTTCGAGTATAACAATTAGTTCATTTTGCTCCACAGGCCGCGATATGCACTGCTGGACGAGTGTACCAGTGCCGTGTCCATTGATGTGGAAAGCTCGATTTATGAAATTGCGAAGAGTATGGGTATTACACTTTTGACAATAACACACAGACCCACTTTATGGTAAAAATATACGCAGCTTAAAAGAATAAAATTCATTTATTAAATATATGTATATATATTAAACTAGGAAATTTCACACACACATTCTTGAGTTTGATGGCCAAGGAAGCTGGAAATTCAGGCAGATGGACCATAACGAGGTGCAAAGGGATCAGTTCATTCACTAATACTCCCATATTACGTATTATAATAAGAATAAAGTGAATAAAGACTTAATATACTAAATTGTGTATCGAATATCTATGCATTGCTGCCCACAAAATGTAAGTTAAATAACATTTTCTGCAAAGCGAAATAGAATCGTGCAGGTAAACATATCGAAACGAACTACTTCTTAAAACTTTATGGATGAGCATTTACGATCAGCAAGTATTTTGAAAGTTTTCAGCACGAATGCTTTTTGGATGTATATACAACTTTTGAAGTAACTCAATTTTTCACAACCGTTTTATACCCATAAAAATAAATTAAACATTAGATTTTTTTCTTTTTTAATTTATATGAAGAAACTTTTTTAGTTCATACATCTTTTTTATATTTTAAGATTTGTTTACAATATACCATATGTTGTACAATAAGATTCACAATAACCTTCTTATTTTAATACTTTAGATATTCTGTTATGTTTTTGCACTCTGCTTATTTTATTTTAAAAAACATCAACCATGCGTAGACAACTTTATTCTTATTTTTTCTTGTTTTTAATAAAATTTATTAAGTATATGTAGTTTGTTTATAATACGATATTATGTTTTAAGGTATAGACTATAAGTATATACAACGTAAATAAGTATAGTAAAAATGTTGTTTTTTTATTGTCCGGAACTCACAACTAGAGATTTATTGTCATTAGTTTATGCATAAACATACACTTGCGAATGTATGCCTATGTAAAAATATATATCCACGTTTGTATCAATGTATGGCCAATGCATGTATGAGCTTACATGGGCTGCCATTATTTTCTACTAATCGACTACACAATATGACTAATTAACGATTAATAAAATCAGGCATACTTGCAATAAGTGATATTTATTATTATTTTTTTTTTTTGTATTTTATACTCGTTTTATTAATAATATAACACATTAAATAGCACAAACACCATTAATGTGGGGTGGAGCCTAGAAGTTGTACATAGTTGATAAGTACACAAATATTAGTCTCTCATAATATAATAGGTAGCACATTTACTTTATATAAGTTCGATATGTGAAATTGACATTTATTTCATATACGTAAAAGTGGCCCGTCCTGGATCAATTTATTTTTGTACAATTAAAGCAGACCGAAAAAAGTGCAAGGGGTAGCGATAATCTTGAACTGTACAAATTAATGTTTCAAGTTAAGAAAAATTTTATTTTACGTATGTGTTCGTTTTTTTTTTTGGTTTTTTGTTGATGATCAATTTGATTGTTATTAGTTCTTTTGTTTTTATGGATAAGTTCAGGCACAGTTTGATAATACATGTGTTTGTATGAATGTACGTGTACATATATAGGTATTCCCATAATAGGCTGTATACGAAGTACTGACTTGCTTTAAACAGTTTTAGACTACTATATGATAGTTGATTTGTCACTTAATTTTTTTGCAGCACAAAAAAACTTTGTATCAAGCTGCCAGTTGACATGTTTTAAAAATTTTGACATTATTTTATTTAATTATTCGTAATATGCATGAAATCTTTTCAGGGTAACATTTCTTTTTGGATAATGATTGTTTTATATTGGAAGCATTTGATTATAAATAAATATATATATTTATATATGTATATATTTTATATATATTTTATGATTATATATATATTTTATGATTATATATATATTTATATATGAGATTAGTACCGTGGTTCTATATTTAGTGCCTTTTTAAACCCTGATCCGATTAAAAATGGGGAAAAAAGGGTATAATGGTTTTGTGCAAAAGTATGTAACAGGCAGAAGGAAGCATCTCCGACCCGATAAAGTATATATATTCTTGATCAGCATCAACAGTCGAGTCGATATAGCCATGTCCGTCTGTCTGTATGAATGAGCCAACAGATCTCAGAGACTATAAGAGTTATAGGGTCCAGATTTGGAACTTAAGCTCGCCTAATCCCTAGGAAGTATAAGTTTGTTTCCGATTTTCGATAACTCTTCCCGTTTCCGATATACATATGGGATCGATAACAACAAAATCTTGAATTTGGAATTTGACAAAATAATGACAATCTGTGAAATTTTTATTGAAATCGGTTAAGAAACACCGAAGATATGGGACATTGAAGTTGAGTGTGCAGTACGCGCGTACACACACACACAAACTTGCAAGCACTGACTGTTCACGTAAAGTATAGGGATCAGGGTATCGTCTAGTCGGGATTTCTCGACTTGAGCCCTCTTACTTGTTTTTGCAAGTTCTGGTGAATTTTTATTTTTGTTACATACTACCTTTTAACGAATTGACTATAGAAAGAGAATAACCACCCAACTACGTGTGCTCCGAATTGATTTGTGTGTTTTTGATATATCTACATGTTCGGTCATTCATGTTTACGCATTCACATTGTTGGTTGTAAAATTAAGCAAAAATAAGTTTAAATTGTCGAATATGCGTAAAAAAAAACAATGTCTTTGAAAAGTTAAGAAAAATAAATTAAAAGAACTCGATGAAGGCGTGCAAGCGAATCGTTGAGCCTTAGATCGTAATGTGTCAAAATCTGCCATCAATTTTACAAAAAAAAAAAGAGTTTGTTTTAAGAGTTTAAGGAAGCAAGAAATAAATCCTTGCAAATCGCTGAATATAGAGAAATAGGACAAAAGAAGTTCACAAACAAACTAACATAACAGATTACGACTGTAAGCACGATCAACTTTGTAAAGAGTTTTGAGTTAATGTTATGAAGCATTTATTTTCACACGTATATTTGTCTGTAGAAATAAAAAATTAAACTTCTTGAACGTAGCAAAGAAAATAATTTGTAATAAATAAACTCTCACCGAAGCATATTTAGCAAAAGAAAAACTATTTCTCCCCTCATTTGAGATTAAAACGTCCGGAAACATCCAAAAATTAGAACTTCTCAAAAATAATAACTACCCCAGAACCAACTGATTCTAATTTGCGAGTGCCACATTTTCAAAGTAAAAATAAAAACATATTAGAAAACGAATAAGTTCATTTTATCGCGAGTGTTTGTATTGGAACATGCAAAATCAGCAATAAGAACTTTTGCCACAGCAACGACAATATAGATCTGATAATTTTCTTGCAGAAAATGCAGAATAGCTTATAACTTGTAAATTAACCAAAAAAAGATAGGAATTTAAAGACATGTTTTGAGAGGTTAGTGCTAACTTTACATTTGTGCAGACCACATAACCTAAAAGTCTACATTGTTTATGATTTTTTTTCTTATATTACTATAAATATATATATTATGAAATATAACTGTTAGTACGTGTATATAAAACACTCAGCAACATCATTTTTGCATAAAACATAGTTGCTTTTTACACGCATGTTTATGCGTTTATTTGTATTTAATTACGTAATGATATATATCTGTCATTTGGCTATTATTTTTGTTGTTGTTTATTTTTTAAAATATATATTTAAATTGACAACCGTTTCTCCTGTTTTAAGTATGATTCATGCTTATTAATTACAATTTTTGAATTTACATGTTTAAGATTAAATTACCTATTGCATCTTCAAATCTAGTATTCTATGGCCGCTTAAAACACAAGGAAACAAACGTTTGCATGCGCGTTTGTGTGTATGGAAAAAATAAATTATAATATATTTAATATTCTGCATTTTCGTAAAAATCATATTCATATTGATTCGATTTCTGTTCTTGAGGACTTACATATAACAATGATGTGATATCAGCTTCAGTTAAATCTGTCATGGCACTTGCTGGCGACTGCCTGCCATATTCGACTTGTTGTGTTTGTGCTTGGGGTAGACTTAAGAAATTTGTATTAAAATCGGATTTGAATTTCGAAAGCTGTGTTTGTGAGCCCAATTGCAAGTCTTTTAAAATTCGAGTGTTCCGTTGAAAATAATCAATTGGCGAGTACTGTAAAATACAAAATAAGTTAGAATGTATTTATTAAGTAAGGAAGACTATCTTCGACAATCGAATATTTACACTTGAAAACCCTATTTTTATACCCTGAACCTATGGATAATGAGTAAATAGGTAATGGTTTTGTGCAAATGTATGTAACAGAGAGAAGCAAGCATTTCCGACCCCATATAAAATATATTCTTGATCAACATTAACAGCCGAATCGATATAGCCATGTCCGTTTGTAGGTACATAAACTCTCCTAAGCCCGGGATTTCTAATATAAACATGGAATCAGTAACAATAAAATCTTGAATTTCAAAAACTTTAAAAAGTATAAACGAAATAATGACAATCGGTGAAACTTAAAAAAAAAAAATATATATATATATATATATATATATATATATATTTTTTTTTTTTTTAAGTTTCACCGATTGTCATTATTTCGTTTATACTTTTTTTTATATATAAAAAAAAATAAAAAAAAAAATATATATATATATATATATATATATATATATATATATTTTTTTTTTTTTTTTAAGTTTCACCGATTGTCATTATTTATATATATATATTATATATATATATATATATATATATATATATATACAGAAAGCCAATAAACTGTTTCGACATGTTGAAAAACTCAGATATATTTTTACTTTAGAGCTATAAAGGACACGTTGGTAGTTGTTTTTAATATTTATTTTTATTTTTTATAAGTAATTCAGTCAATTATCTCTTAAACCTATTTAACAGAACTTAAAAAACATTAACAAAGAAACATTTAAAATATTAACAAAGGCACTAAATTCAACTGCCCATAAAGTTTTTCGACACTGCGTTTTTGGTGCATTTTCGTTGTGAGATTTGTATGAAATTCGTATGTACAGTTACATTTAATTAAATTAAAAATGCGCAGATTCATAAAAGTCAAAAATTTTTTGCGCAGATCGCTTGCCAATGAAATGAAGAATGATTGTGGAATCCAAAAACCAAATCTCTCGAATGTGGGCTATATCCATTTTAAGTACCGATGTGTAAAACTCGAGCTGTACAGTCGGTATTTTCAACTGCTTTCAACGACCGGCGCCGTTTTTTTTAGGGTAGGTACTTAAAAAGGATATAGGCCACATTCGAATGATTATGGTGATTCCATAATCATTCTTCATTTCATTGACAAGCGATCTGCGCAAAAAAAATTTGATTTTATGAATCTGCGCATTTTTAATTTAATTAAATGTAACTGTACATACGAATTTCATACAAATCTCACAACGAAAATGCACCAAAAACGCAACACTTTATGGGCAGTTGAATTTAGTGTCTTTTTTAGTATTTTAAATGTTTCTTTGTTAATGTTAATGTTTTTAAGTTCTGTTAAATAGTTTTAAGAGATAATTGACTGAATTACTTATAAAAAATAAATATTAAAATTAAAAACAACAACCAACGTTTCCCTTATAGCTCTAAAGTGAAAATATCTTAATTTTTCACCATGTCGAAACAGTTTATTGGCTTTCTGTATATATATTTATTGGGTCGGATATGCTCCCTTCTAAGCGATACACATTTCATGACTCTTTTTAAGTGTACTATTATTTGCAACGGAAATTACTTCTAGTATTTGTAGGGTACTTATAAACTTATTTAGTTTAAACATACATATATTTGTATAATCTTGTTCTTACCTGTTTTAAAAGCGAACGATTTCTTTCTCTAAAATGCGATTGTCGATTCGGATATGTTTTCGCGATACCAATAACCGCTTGATAGTCTCTATCGGTTATATCATCCGCAATCTTTTCGGTAGCTGGTAATCGAATGCGTGAAGCAGCTTTTGCGTTACCCGATGAAAAATAAGTTTCCTTTCGTTGCGGTTTATTATTGGCAACAGTACCATAAGCGGTACTACCAATGCGTCGTGTCGATGATCGGCCGTTGCCATTTTGCCTGTTTTTATTGTTATAGTTGCTTTCCATGTTTTGTATATTTGCAATTGAGATACGATCGTTATTAACATTATATTGATTGAGAGTACTATCAGGGCTGCGATTTTCATCCATTAAAATTGAATCGCCTTGGCTGCTGCCGAATGGTGGTTTATAAGACGATTGAATACTGATAAGAGAAATAAGAGAATATGGAGATTCATTAACTGAATTAAATAAATGTATTAATATTTTTATTATTACTTTTGGCCCTTTGCAAGTTCCCTGAGAACAGCCGCTCGTGCTGCCAACTCTTCGGCACGTCGTTGCTGTGTTAACTCCTTGGCCCTTTCCGTCCAGATAAGCTCTTTGAGTTTTTGAAAACTTCCTTGAACGGCAACTGAATTTTGATTTCCGCCTCCAACTACATTTGCAACATTTGGACTTTTACTTGATAAGCCCATAAATCTGTTTTGGCTGCTGGAGCGTCGTGGTGTTCCAGACGAACCAGTATTTGGTCGTGTCTCCGCACCATACAGTCGTGTCTGACTAGGGTTGCTTGAGCTTGAGATGCCATCGTCGCCATGTCGCTGGCCCGCTTCATATGTCATCCGCTGTGGAATAATTGGCTCGCGGCTAACGATTCGACCAAAGACTGGCGATCGAGCACGTTCCCGTGCACCCATTCGAATGCTACATTAAAATTTTTTTATCATTATTATAAATTGTTATTGTAATAAGGAGATCAACTTACGAGCCGAGTAGTCTAGTGTTGGTGAAAAGTGGCTCCCATACATTATAGGTGAATGGGTCACGGTATGTTGGTATTTCATTTGTTATTTCAGCTGCTCGAGATTGTCGCTTGGAAAATCTTTATGTTGTTTTATAAAACACATAAAATATAATCAATATATTAAAACAAATAAAACACTTACATCCACATCGCACGTAGTTGCTCACATGTTGGTTCTTGTGAACTTAACGGAAATGTTTTAGGCACAAACACTTCGCCAACGGCGCGAACAGCAGCATTTGGTTCAACCAAACCATTATTTCCACTTCTTCGATCTTCTACTTTGACCAATTTATTGCTATCCGCATTTCTCGCCACTCCAAAGTCATGGCTACGTCCATTCAAATAGTTACCATTTCCGTGCGTTTGATAAATTAAGATTACCAATATGTATATGTGCATACATGTGTTCTGGAAAAGATTTCAAAATTGATTTTCACAAATTAGTACATAGTCTTTCTCTTCTTTGAAAATGGCGTAACTTATTTTAAATCGATAGTCGCATCGCTACACCGCCACATTCATCAGCAGTGTGTATTGATCAGTGTTACCACAACTATCGGCAATGATCAGTGTTACTGCAACTTTTTATAACTTAATTATAAAAAAAAACACTTACCATACGGTTGTACAGAAGCATCTTTGCAAACAATCTCAATTAATGTGTCAATTCGAGTACAGCTTTGAATTCATAAACCGACCAACAGTTAATGTTTTAAAAGATATGTTTTTTCAAATATGTTAAAGTTTCTGTAGTGGAATACATATATACATAAACAAATTATTAATATGGTAAGTCATGTTTTATTTTATATAATTTATTATCTATATTATCAATATCATGCAATTAGAGGAGAATAGTACATAGGTCTCGTAATAAAAGTAATATATGTATGTATTAAGAAATTGCAAATGGTCAAAACGGTTATTATAAGGTGCTCTTAAATTTAATAAATAACTGTAAATGTTTCAGAGACGATTGTTTTAGTGCTGACATAACGCATAAACGTTCATACACACATAAATTAACCTTAGTTCTGTAGGGTAGGAAGTTCTATAAAAACAACCTTTGTTTACCTGCAAACTTTTTTTCACACTTTATTACATGAAAAAACTGCATTTGAAAATTTTGTTCTTAGAATTATTGTCTTTTGGAAAATAAAATAAATAGTTCTTAGCTTAAGAGGTAAATTGAAAACAAAATGTTAAGCAAAGGTATGTACATACATACTTTAAAACTTGTGCATTATTATTTTAATGTTACGTGTCGTTAAAAATTTGCAAAATTTTGCTTTGTACACTAATTTGGTGCAGAGGTGGTTGACAAACTATAAACAAGTGCCATTAGTTCAAAACGTGAATAAGAATTGATTTTGTCTTGTTTATAAAAGTGGAATTACTTTTCTGCCATATTTATAGGCTTGTCCATACATAAACTGACAAATGTGAAGTGAGTCGCTCTTCGCCTTGGATAGCCACCAAATACCATTGAATTTGTTAAGCTCATTGTACGTTGGTTGCGATGATTTTGCCATTTTCTTACTGTGGGGACCAATTGGAACACGCATAATTTGTAAACATTCATATATATCTGAGCCGTGTAACAAAAATTGCTGTACACATACATATAACATTTTCGCATAATGGGATATGTTTTGTTCACTGTGGTTTCATTTTTAAATTTATCTTTTATGGCAATTTCATGTCATATTCATATGCTACTGAGATATTTAACTTATAAAACTTTTAAACATCTTTTTCACTTTTGTATGGTGAAGGTAGTTAGTACACGAGTACATATGCATATGTAAGTGAATCGCCAACGCACGCATACATATATACTCATACCTATTTTACTACATGCTGCAAATGTATTCAACACACATACATTTAAAGAAATTCCGTTATAGAGGGTGGGTTGGTGTCCAGGGATGATTAGTTTACCGCCACGTTCAAGTGGGATACACAAATTTAATTCTAACTTTTAACACATGAACTCATTGATAAATGTGCAAACACATACCAATGCATACATATGTGTGTATGTATATGCATTTCAGAGTTTTTTTTTTTAATTTTTTGGCATAATCGACCTTAATTCTAGATCCACGATGTTTTCTTTAACAACATACAAAAATTATTTAATCAGCCTATTATTATTATTATAAGTTCGAATCTTGTATTTTCTCTTTATCGGGAAAATACATACAAAAATATTTTTTTTTTTATTTAATTTTTGTTAGTTCAATGAGTTTATATGTATGAACTTTGCCGATGCGCGACATAAACCGAACTAAACGTACAAAGATAAGTTGCACTTGTACCGAACACAGCATCCACAGTCCCTGGCAAAATTTCCTTTCGTTTGTTTAACGTACACTCCGGGATCCAGCTTCGGCTACAGGTTTGCGTTCGGACTCTTCTGTCTTTAGGCTAAACGTCGTACGTGGGTAGATATTCATTTGTATGTTGTATGTGTATACTACTATATAATTGCATACACATACGTAAAAGCAAAACATGTGCGCACACACATTTGCGCCATGAATGAAATTGTAAGCAAATATTGTTGCTTTTTTTCCTCTTATTTTTACGCTTAGGGTAGAAATTTCTTCGACTACTCTCTCTCTTTCAGTTTCTTCATCCCCTATACCGATTTTGAAATGAATCGACGAAAAGCTTTGTGGTCAAATATCATCTTAACACTTACTAATAAATAAGTCGTGAATGAATTATATAAAGATATACTATGTTTTCATCAATAAGTAATAGGAATTATTACATTTTAGGATAATATTGAAAAAATGCATGTTTGATGTAGGATAAATGGTAACATCTGCATTCTATTTTTAATATCAAGCTTTCGGCAACTTTAATAAATACATACATATGTACATAAATATAGATTGTGTAAACATATATTAAAAAATGGAATAAAAATTCCCCAAATACGTAGGTGTGTAAACCTTTTCGTGGCAGTTGAATTAAGTGCCTTTGTTAGTAATTTTAATTGTTAGTTGTTAATGTTTTTTAAGTGTATTATGTATACATACACATTGCCACGAAAAGGTTTATACAAAGTGAAAATTTTTGATATTTTACTATGGTCACCCTGGTTGTTGTTTTTTTTTTTATAAGTAATTCAGTCAATTATATCTTAAACCTATTAAACAGAACTTAAAAAACATTAACATTAACAAAGAACAATTAAAAATACTAACATAGGCACTAAATTCAAAAGCCACGAAAAGGTTTACACACCTACGTATTTGGTTGTCCAAATTCAAGATTTTGTTGTTATCGATCCCATGGGTATATCGGGAAAGCGAAGCTTACAAAAAATTGCGTTTTATTATTTTCCAATCATGTTTTTCTGTGGCATTTAAATGAGCTTGATTTAAGCTTGCCATTCTGAAAAATCTTTTAAATTAATAAAAGCTAAATTCGTACCGTTTCCTTATTAGCTAAATTTTGAAAGAAAGCAATTTAACTGCAGTATAAATAAAATAATACATTTATTTTCGCATCTTCACGCAATCGATAGATTTTATCACTCGTGACTTGCAATCGAAAACAAAAATTTGCCAATCGAACAGCACAGAAAATATTTGGTATTTTTTAGGCCATTGCGGAACAACTGATTCTTTTCTTGGCAAATACATAAAAAATGTCGGATAAACAATTAATAAATGGCAAAGCAAACACAAAATAAAGTTTTAACAAAGATAATAGACGTTGCAGCCTTAAACAATATAACAACATAAGACTAAAGATTTAAAAAGCTAAATGTGGGTAACAATATTGATTTTTGCATATCCAGCGCGTGAAAATGAATATGAATTTGTTACATTGGTTACTATTGCATCAAACACTCAAATGTTAATTGTTTTTAATAAGAATTAAATAAAACTTTAGTGACAAGCGCATTTATTTTGACTTTCGAAAGAATAAATATTTAAAAATGATTGAAAACGTTATATGTATGTGAGAAATTTATATGTATGTATGCATACCATGCTTCCGTATAAGTGTATTTATGTATGTCTCGCAAAATGTGTATCTCATGAACTCAAATTTTGTGCGCACATATACGCTCATGTATCCAGATGCATATTTAAAAAAAATTCAGAAATAACTTAACAATCGACAATGATCGATTTTTGACAAAACGTAACTAAATGTAAAGAATGAAAATATATATAAAAAAATCTTTTTTTTAACTTTAAAATAACAGAAAAAAAAGAACGCAATTTCGGTCATCATCCATCAGAACTATGATGTCGCTACAGCGCATAAATTGTCTCCTACTGGGTCTTACATTGAGTATGGTACTCGGAATTTCCGTGTCGGCTGGAACATCAAATGAAAACGAGGACGAGTACTTAACTCAGCGAGGTGGGTTTTTCTTTTCCAATGAACACGTTTTTAATACATTTAAATGGGATCCGCTAAATAAGAGTTTGAATGTTAGTTCAGTTTATAAAATGATTATACATACAGTTTGACACGAAAGTGTTTATACAATGTGAAAAATTTTGATCTTTTCACTTTAGAGCTGAAAATAGTTATTGTTTTTAATTCTTTTTGTTTTTAATATTTATATGTAATTTAATCAGTTATCTCTTTAACCAAAGCCATTTAACCGCCTGTTCAACTCGATCAGTAAAGTCGGTAAAATATTTTTGTTTTCAATTGCTTTCAAAGTTTTTTTCGAGCAGCTCGAGTTGAAAAGTCGGTACTTTAACTGGCTTTTCGGACACATTTGCGAAATATGGCAATTCCACAATCATTCTTCATCTCATTGGCAAGCGTTCTGGTAAAAAAATTTGGATTTTCATTCGCTCTGCGCTTGGAGCTATTGCCCCTAGCCGTCAAGTTGAACACTTCGCCTCCATCCTGCCCTCGTTTTTTACGCGGGTTAAAACATTGCAAACAGTTTTCCTGGAAATTGCCAACATTTTTGCAATCTCAGAAGCCGATTTACCGTTGGTGGTTTTAATGACTTAGAAAAATTGCTTTTAAATTTTTATACCCTAAACTCATTAAAAATGGGTAAAAAGGTATAATGGTTTTGTGCAAAAGAATGTAACAGGTAGAAGGAAGCACCTCCGACCCCATAAAGTAATTAATCATCAACAGCCAAGTCGATATAGCCATGTCCGTCTGTCTGTCTGTCCGTATGTATGAACGCGTCCATCTCAGAGACTGTAAGAGCTAGAGACTCTAGATTTGGAACTTAAGCTCGCCTAATCCCTAGGCAGTACAAGTTTGTTTTAGATTTTCGATAACTATTCCCGTTTCCGATATACACATGGGATCGATAACAATAAAATCTTGAATTTGAAAACACACGTACTTTCAAGCACTGACTGTTCGCGTAAAGTATAGAGTTCAGGGTATCGTCTAGTCGGGATTTCTCGGCTTGAGCCTTCTTACTTGTTATTACCTATTTAGTCCATTATCTCTTAAACCTATTAAAAAAAAATTAAAAAATATTAACATTAACAAAGCTGCTCGAAAAAAAAATATATATCGGTGGAGCATGTTCAGACACATTTAACTGTTTTTAAAGAAGGGAGCCACAAAATATAGTGGAATACTCATATAATGATTAAGATATAGTTGTAAACGAGAATACATTTCAACCTTTCTTGCTTATTGATCTTTGTTTTATTAGAATATATATTGGAAAAGTCGTACCATGGATTGATACGTGAAAATGAGACGCTCGTAGAAATAACGCCTTTAATTAAAGTTGATGAGGAGAAAATATGTAATTTTCGCATACTCAAAAAGCCATATCATGAAATTCCATTTCAGGTGAGTTTTATAAAAAGATTTTTATAGGTAATATGTTTTATTTTAAATATTTATTTGATTTGACTTACACTTAAAGATCGAATTGATCAACAATCTAGGTATATTGAAAGCGCGTCGAACTTTGAATTGTGAAAAACGCAAAAGCTATCATTTCGAAATTGTGGCAATATATTGCGATGGAACACCATCGAATCCAGCTAACGTTCATATCACTGTCATCGATATCAATGAGTATGCCCCGACTTTCCTACAGCCATCATATGTCACGGAAGTCGACGAGGGAAAACTATACAATGAAATCATTCGTGTCGAAGCCACAGACAAAGATTGTACGCCACTTTTTGGTGATGTTTGCAAATATGAAATATTAAATAGTGATGAACCATTTACTATCGATAACGAAGGTTCGATTAAAAATACGGAACCATTGTCGCATAAAGTATCTCACAATCATATTGTCTCAGTTGTGGCCTACGATTGTGCCATGAAGGAATCAACGCCTATAATGGTTAGCATTAAGGTGCGACGTGTGTGTGATGCCAAGTTTTTGGGTATTCCCGAACGCATTGATTACACTGTAAGTACTGTCTCCATCACAGTTTTATTGCTAAAAATCGAATTCGTATAATATTAAGAACTTAAATTAGAAACTAATTGAAATAATAACAGGTTCCACCTTTAATAATGTAATTATTTAAAGAAATTATCAACTTTGAAACGTACGATCGACCTAAAAATTGTGCACATTTTCATTTGTAATTATTATTAATGATTTTGTACAAAAGTATGTAACAGGCAGAAGAAGCATCTCCGAGCCGATAAAGTATATATATTCTTGATCAGCATCAACAGCCGAGCCGATATAGCCATGTCCGTCTGTACGTCCGTCTGTCTGTCTGTATGTATGAACGCGTCGATCTCAGAGACTATAAGAGCTAGAGACTCCAGATTTGGAACTTTAACTCTCCTATATTCTAGGCAGTACAAGTTTGTTTTCGATTTTCGATAACTCTTCCCGTCTTTGATATACACACGGGATCGATAACGACAAAATCTTGAATTTGGAAAACTTTGAGATGGCATTTGAATTATAAAACAAAATAATGACAATCTGTGAAATTATTGAAATCGGATAATAAACACCGGAGATATGGGACATTAAAGTTGTGTATGCAGTATGCAGTATGCGCGTACACACACACACATACTTGCAAGCACTGACTGTACCCGTAAAGTATAGGGATCAGGGTATCGTCTAGTCGGGATTTCTCGACTTGAGCCTTCTAACTTGTTTTTTTTTTTAGTCTGGTAGCACTGAGAGCTTACAGCTTTTCCCGAATGCACGCTTGGATCTATGCAACATACAATGCAGCAGCAATGACGATCTCAACATACATGCATCAATTACCCTAAAGGTGAGAGTTAATTACAATAAAATATACAATAATAATAAAAACACTAACTCAACAGACAAAACACATATCATTTGGATGCGATCGTGATATATCCAATTGCTCTTCGAGCGCAAATCTAAAAGACCTTTTACCTCGTACTGCTGAGTGGACCAAGGAATTGAGCTTTGATGAGGGCTCGGAGCCGATATTTCATTTTGATGGTTCCGCCGGCGTTGTGGTTCCCGATAGTGTAATTGGACGACAAGATTTTTCGCTACACTCCTTTAGTATTGTTACGATATTCCGGCATGGTAGCCTAAGCCCGATTAATAAGCATGTTAAGGAGCATGTTGTATGCAGTGCAGATGATCATAAAATGAATCGACATCACATGGCGTTGTTTGTACGAAATTGTCGTCTAATTTTGTTGCTGCGTAAGAACTTTAACGAGGGTGATTTAAACATATTTAGCCCGGCGGAATGGAGATGGAAAATACCGCAAGTTTGCGATAATGAATGGCACTATTATGTGATCAATGTGATTAACAACGATCAGGCAACGAAAGTGGATCTCTTTATTGATGGTGTGAGATTCGAGAGCTCTGTGTCGGATCGGCATGCTAACCCGGAGGTTATCGATGATTGGCCGTTACATGCTGCTCATGGAATTAACACAACGTTAGCCGTCGGCGCTTGTTACCAGAGCTCAGAGAATCGTTTAAAACATGGCTTCAATGGTGACATCTCTGTCGTAAAGTTATCGATTAGTAATGCACTTTCACCCGATGATATAAAATGTGGTACAAGTTGTGCCGAATATTTGCTATCATCCATTCCAGAGTTGCAATCGGAATTGGAACCTTCGGATGACTTCCAAGTGCAAACCAACTCAAAAATGAATGAGATCTGTATTGAGACTCAGAGCAAACACAGAATTGAACAGCTATTGCGCAAAATTCAATACATTAATATTAAAAAGAATCCCACAATCGGTCGTCGCAATATTGAAGTTCGTACATCAATGATGTGCAGTAATCAGAGTGCCGCCATTCGTCTACCTATAGTTGAAACGTACATTATGGTTAATGAGCTCATCGAACGATCAGCCGATATCACGGATACGGACTTGGAGTCAACATCTCCAAGTACAAAATTGGTTGAAGATGAAGTAAATAAAGTTGATAAACTTAAATCGCAAATGCAGCAGGAACAGTTCCCTCAGGGAACGTTTACGAAGATTGCAATTTCTGGTAAGCATAAAATATAATAAAAATCAGTTACTTATTTTTGTATCTGTATTTATAAAGTAATGAGAGGGCGTTGTGGTTCTTGATTTGTTAATCAATATTCTCCTACTCATTATTATTGGACGTAGATGTACTAACGGACAGTACATTCAAGTGACCCAACGATACCAAGCACCGGCTTGTTAACGCGCGGACCCACGCACAAAGCGACCCACCTCCCGCCCATCCGACCGAGGGGCGCACCGCGTAACGTGCGGTTACGATGATCGCGAACATGTAGACAAATGACATAAGACAATTTCTTTTATTAAGCATGCAGAAGTGGTACTAGTTATTAGGTGGAAAAGATCATATATATAATGAACATAAGATCCGAAAAGGGTTATGACTAGCATAGTTAGAATAACAACCATGCAGGGCTATGGGTAAAAAATTTCTACTAGTTCGAATGGGTACTGCGAAGTTAATTTGGTTAATAAGTACGGGGGAATCTATTTCACCATGTATTAATTTGTAAACAAAGGTTTTTGCTAGCATAGTTCTACGATTAGTAAGAGAGGGACTATTTATTAATAAAAGTCTACTGTGGTAATGAGGTAAGTTAGTTCTATTATCCCAGTTAAGACCCCGAAGGGCAAAGAGCAAAAATTGTTTTTGTACCGATTCTATTCTATCCTGATGAATCCTGTATTTGGGATACCATATACAAGATCCATATTCGAGTATCGGTCGAACAAGAGACATATACAGAGTTTTTGTTATGTAGGGGTCGTCGAATTCCTTCGACCAGCGCTTAATGAACCACAAGGCACTTGATGCTCAATTTGTGATTGTCGCAATATGCTTGTCAAACTTAAGCTTAAGTGGTAGGTTATCCAGAATATAGATATTAAAAAAAGGCATTCGACTATAAAAAGACATAACTTTACATTTACTGCAATTGAGATGCAGTAAATTTACTCTGCACCAAGTTTGAAAATTGTCTAAGTCACTTTGCAGTCTATGACCAGACAGAAGATTTGCAGCTGGCATGCATAATTTCACATCATCAGCGTACATCGGCACCCGTGAGTGGTTTATTACGGACGGAAGGTCGTTTATGAAGAGTGTAAATAATAAAGGTCCAAGGTGACTCCCTTGTGGAACACCAGAAGTGACCTGGACCGCTTTAGAAACTGAGCCATTAAAATAGACTCTCTGAGTTCTAAAAGTTAAGTAATGTTGAATCCAAAGAATAAGATTATTGGGAAAGCCCAAAAGTTTAAGTTTATGTATTAAAAGGAGGTGATTAACAGAGTCAAAAGCCTTACTGAAATCGGTGTAAATAACATCAGTTTGCAATTTGTCTACAAAGCCCTTAATAACAAATGATGTGAATTCTAGTAAGTTAGCAGTGGTTGATCTTTGTTTCATGAACCCGTGCTGGCACGGTGAAATCATAGATTGACAAAGATGTTGAAGGTTATAAGTTTCTCAAAAATCTTAGGAATAGCAGACAACTTAGAGATACCCCTATAATTTTGAGCATTATATTTGTTTCCTTTTTTGTGCAAAGGAATTATATACGACTCTTTCCAAATTTTTGGAAAAGTGCATAGCTCCACGGACAAACTAAACAATTTAAGCAAAGGTTTTAAAAGATCCTGAGCACAGTACCTAAGCACACAGCTTGGTATTCCATCAGGTCCTGGAGAAAATGTGGGCTTAATAACCTGAAGATCACAAAGAAGTGAACTCTCAGTGATTTCCGGTATGAAAATGCAATTTGAGGCATTTAGCCGACAGGGGTAAGGCATGACGACTGGTTGAAAACCAGGGCTATAAGTCGTTTGAAAAAATTCGGCAAATAGATCGGCATTTCGGCATGTATTAAGCCTTCAAGGAGCCTGTTCATACATATGAATCTATATTAAAGTTTTAGACCAACGGATTTTATAAAGTGGTAGACCAATAAGAAGACAATTGTTATTTAAAACTTTGGCTCTGTGTTTTGCCCATTTCGTAAATAAACGGTGTGTCTTCCTTGGGTATTTTTGGTAATCCGTAAAGTCTGATAGAGTGCCAATTTAAACAGTAAAGCACTGTTTTTATACCCTGATCCCATTAAAAATGGAAAAAAGGGTATAATGGTTTTGTGCAAATGTATGTAACAGGCAGAAGGAAGCATCTCCGACCCTATAAAGTATATATATTCTTGATCAGCATCAACAGTCGAGTCGATATAGCCATGTCCGTCCGTCCGCCCGTATGTATGAACGCGTCGATCTCAGAGACTATAAGAACTAGACACTCCAGATTTGGAAGTTAAAGTCGCCTAATCCCTAGGCAGTGCAAGTTTGTTTTCGATTTTCGATAACCCTTCCCGTTTTCGATATACAATGGGATCGATAACAACAAAATCTTGAATTTGGAAAACTTTGAGACAGCATTTAAAATATTAGACAAAATAATGCAAATCTGTGAAATTTTTATGAAAAACGGTTAATAAAACACCGGTGAAATGGAGCATTGAAGTTGAGTATGCATTATGCGCGTAGCCACATACACACTTGCAAGCACTGGCTGTACGCGTAAAGTATAGGGTTCAGGGTATCGTCTAGTCGGGATTTCCCGACTAGAGCCTTCTTACTTGTTACTTAGAAACTGGGTCAACTTAATAGAACTTGGTAGAGATTTTAATCTGTTTATCACAGAGGCCGGCGAACTTTTTGAACCATTACCCCAAATTTCTGTTCTCAAGCTTGACGTTACCCCCGACGACTAAAGTTGAAGACCTAAAAAAAAAGGTCGGCAGATATAGGAATATTCTTGTGGAAGTTGACTTTACCCCGAAATATTGTTGTGGAAGTTGCCATTACCCCATGATACTTTGTATTTATATTTGATTAGCAAAAAAAAAAAAGGTCGGTAGAATAGAAAATGTTAAATTATATATTTAAATTATATACTCTTTTTCACGAATATTCTTGTGGAAGTTGAAAATGAAAAAGGTCGCCCGAATAGAAAATGCTGAAATACCTTTTCAGAATCATGTCCATTACCTCCAGATTTTTCACTTTTACCCCATTTGGGGTAATTTACCCCGGTTCGCCGACCACTGGTTTATCAGCTAAAAAGCTATATAGTTCTTTATAGTCAGATATTTGTTTAAAATTAATTGACCTGTCCCAATTTATATTTAATCATCAATAATTTTTCGGGTTAATCCTACTTATATTATAAATGTGAATGTTTGTTGTCAACATATTTGTTACTCTTCACTCAATACTATAGGGATTTTAATGAAACTACAATAAGATAGCTCTATGACACGCACAAATGATGAGACTTTTGATTGGTAAAATAATTTCCAAAATCATTGCAGTCGGTCCAGAGATTACTTCCGAAAAAAACACAAACTTTACCTATTTTAAAATTTAGGTGTATAGAAATATTTTAAATAATTTCAAAATGGACGTATATTTATATTTATATTACAGGAACGCAAAACAAATTGGTTTCGTATCAAGAAATCAAATTGGGAGTACATATCTTCGACAGAGTGAACATTGAATTTGTCAACGACAATAGTAACAATAAAAAGGAGTTGACAAAAAAAAATTTGTTGGATTCCTGCAGTGTGATTGTGTTTCCATCATTAAATCCCGATCATGAAGAGATACAAATCGATGGCGATGAATCACTTTCATCGACAATGGATATTAGGACAAATATCAATAAGGATGGCGTTGAAATGATTGGCACAGATTCAATACGTAATTATCTCAGTGTATTGCGTGCTCTCGTTTATAGCAACAAAAAGCCCGCGTATTATTTAAATCGCGTGTTTAAGCTTTCGTGCTCGCAACTTAGCACTCAGTATAAGAGCGTGGAATATACGCTTACTCTCACCGTTCTACATCCAAAGCAGCAGCAGTTAATAACAAAAACAACAAATGCACCGTCATCAGCATCCCAAACGAGCGGTGATGGCAGTGATAATAATTATCCAGCATTTTATCGCAATGAGCATGATGGCGACGATCAAGGGGTACAAGGTAATCAATCAATCTACCTTGTGAGTCTTAAACATTATAAAAGTACTTTCTTAATTATATTGCAGATACAAAGCTTTTTTCATATTCTTTACTCCACACCAATGACGTTCAAGAGCCGAAATCTCATGTACATTCAATAGTACACAAAGGTTATATATATATATATATATACATTTATATTATATGTATATAATTTTTTCTATATATTTACAGTTGAAGCTTCGCACCCAACAATGCTGCTAATCTTAATATGTGTTTTTCTTGTCATTTTGCTCTGTGGGGTTTCGATTGCACGGCTTAAAAATAACCAAAAGTATACAGATCGCCATCAGCCCTGTCCAAAGGTAAGTTTCTCTTTTATATACACTAAAAATTAATACATACAGTTTGGCAACAAAGTGTTTACGCACTGTACGAATTTTGATTTTTTTTAATTTTCATAAGTAATTTAAAACAAGTAAGAAGGCTCAAGTCGAGAAATCACAGATTGACATTATTTTGTTTAATGTTTTTATGCCATCTCATCTTGCAAATTAAAGATTTTGTTGTTATCGATCCCATGTGTATATCGGAAACGGGAAGAGTTATAGAAAATCGAAAAAAAACTTGTACTGCCTAGGGATTAGGCGAGCTTAAGTTCCAAATCTGGAGTCTCTAGCTCTTATAGTCTCTGAGATCGACGCGTTCATACATACGGACAGACAGACAGACGGACATGGCTATATCGACTCGATTGTTGATGCTGATCAAGAATATATTTACTGTATGGGGTCGGAGATGCTTCCTGTTACATACATTTGCACAAAACCATTATACCCTTTTTCCCATTTTTAATGATTATTAGGGTATAAAAAGGAAGATGTGTTATAGGTTTAAAATATTATTATACCCTGATCCCATTAAAAATGGGAAAAAAGGGTATAATGCTTTTGTGCAAAAGTATGTAACAGGCAGAAGGAAACATCTCCGACCCCATAAAGTATATATATTCTTGATCAGCATCAAAATTTTATTTAAATCGGTTAAGAAACACCGGAGATATGGGACATTGAAGTTGTGTATGCAGTATGCGCGTGAACACACACACACACTTGCAAGCACTGAGTGTACGCGTGAAGTATAGGGATCAGGGTATCATCTAGTCGGGATATCTCGACTAGAGCCTTCTTACTTGTTTTTTAAATGAATTATTAAATAACAACTAGTGTGTGTATTCTAGCTCTAAAGTGCAAATATCCAAAATTTTTAAAATTGTGTAAAGCATTTCGTGGCAGACTGTAATATATAATTTTTTAAAAATTTACTTTAGGTTGCTGACGAAGGTTTAGTTTGGGATGACTCTGCATTGACCATCACAATAAACCCAATGCAAACCGATGCCGCTTCTGAAGAAAGCTCCGATTCTGACAACTCTGACTCGGAAGATGAAGAAGGTAAGCAAATATACAGAATGCCAATAAACTGTTTCGACATGGTGAAAAATTCAGATATTTTCACTTTAGAGCTATAAGGGAAACGTTGGTTGTTGTTTTTAATTTTAATATTTATTTTTTATAAGTAATTCAGTCAATTATCTCTTAAAACTATTTAACAGAACTTAAAAACATTAACATTAACAAAGAAACATTTAAAATACTAAAAAAGACACTAAATTCAACTGCCCATAAAGTGTTGCGTTTTTGGTGCATTTTCGTTGTGAGATTTGTATGAAATTCGTATGTACAGTTACATTTCATTAAATTAAAAAGGCGCAGATTCATAAAAGTTAAAATTTTTTTTGCGCAGATCGCTTGCCAATGAAATGAAGAATGATATCTCGCGAATGTGGCCTATATCCTTTTAAGTACCTACCCTAAAAAAAATTTCTTTTAAATAGGCTTAAGAGATAATTGACTGAATTACTTATAAAAAATAAATATTAAAATTAAAAACAACAACCAACGTGTCCTTTATAGCTCTAAAGTGAAAATATCTGAATTTTTCACCATGTCGAAACAGTTTATTGGCATTCTGTACATTCAAGATTACAAGCAAAACTTTCCACTACTAATGCATACAAACACCATTTTGTTTTGTGTTTTAACAGTTATAAAAGATGGATTCGCACACATCAACCAGCTTGAATGGGACAACACCAATATGTTTTCATCGGCAAACTAATATGGTCTTGGGTGTGCCATTTAATAATAAAAGTTAAAAACAATTTAATGTAAATGTGCTTTTAATCTATAAAAATTACACCATCCACTTAACTTACCAAAGTAATCCGCGAATCAGTTATAAATTCAGCACATGGCTACCAAACATGCATTTTCTGATACCTTAAGGTATAACATTGAAAATAACACATATGTAGGTACGTATATATATCAGTGGGTGGATTAAACAACTGAAAAAAAAATGCACCATGAACTGGTTTAAGTCGCTCAAGCATATTCACAGCTAAACGCTATTCGTTTTCGTTTTTTGTGCATTTGTGATGTGCATTAAAAACTGTGCTGCGACCGACAGAAAAAAAAAGATATGAACTCTGCACCACTGATATAAATACGTTAACGATATTTGCGTAGCTTTTTGGTTAAAAACGTCGTATGTATGTGTATAGCGTATAAGTAGTGGCAGAAAGTACTACGTATGTGTATGTACATATAATTGCATATGCATACAAATAAACTTGAACTGTAACTAACATAAAGTACAATTATAACCAGCATTGGTCAATCCAGAGTAAGCGCATAAGAAAATATTATTTAAGAACCCTTGCAAAATAATTATGTTAAATAAAAACTTACTTTCATGGACGATACTCGTAATTAAATAGAAGGCAGCACTTCCGTCCCCATAATATAGGTCTTATCTTCTAAACAATTATTTACGATCATATCAAATCAACCATCAACAGTCTGTTAAAAGCATTGCTGTCTTGTTAAAAGGCTATATATATAGCAATTGTTAATATTATTACACATTTATATTATTTAATTTATATTTTTTTAAATTATGTTTTGCAAAAATGTATCCCATAATAATAATCTCTGCTAAAGAATAAACAAAAATATGCTATTTATATATGCTGATGTATGTCTTCGTCTGCTGTGGCAGCAAATCGCCAGCTGTTTCATTTGTCTCTCTTTCTGTGTAGCTATTTGTCGTCGTTCTGTCAGTTTTTTCGTTGGCGTTGCTTTTTACCACATTAAATATATTTTTAATTTAATGTTATATTTAAACTAGATAAATTATTTATTCCATATCTGTTTAGATTTGAATGCGTCTTATTTTGTTGATATAAAGTTTATCTTACTTCTTCTTGGTCAGGTAACAATCGAATGACCATACTACGACGAAGGCAAATTCTGAAAAATACCAGGCGAGAAGAAATCAGAAAGTGTTGCAGTCTGACGCACCCGATTGCGGAATACTTTGATACCAGTGTTTTAACGGGTCTTCAGCAGTCTGCTTGCAAATGGAAAGATTTAAAAGCAGGACTGCAGGGGTTTTTGTAGCAGAAATAAATTTGCTTTCTGCAAACTACAATAACCAAACAATACTCTTACTAACCAAGTAAGAAAGCTCTAGTCGAGAAATCCCGACTAGACGATACCCTGATCCCTATACTTTATGCGTACAGTCAGTGCTTGCAAGTATTTGTGTGTGTGTACGCGCATACTGCATACTGCATACACAGCTCTAATGTCCCATATCTCCGGTGTTTTTTGACCGATTTTAACAAAAATTTCACAGATTTTCATTATTTTGTTTAATAATTTAATTGGCAAGTACAAGTTTCTTTCCGATTTTCGATAACTCTTCCCGTTTCCGATATACACATGGGATCGATATCAACAAAATCTTGAATTTGGAAAACTTTGAGATGCCATTTGAAATTTCAAACAAAATAATGAAAATCTGTCAAACTTTTATTAAAATCGGTTAAGAGACACCGGGGATATAGGACAATGAAGTTATGTATGCAGTATGCGCGTACACACACACACACACACACATACTTGCAAGCACTGACTGTACGCATAAAGTTTAGGGATCAGGGTATCGTCTAGTCGGGATTTCTCGACTAGAGCCTTCTTACTTGTTTATTTATCAAATATTTACAAAGCAGGTGAAGTAATTACAACATATCGAGTCAATTTATTGAAACATACACATTAAATGAATCGTTTCTTATGTTAAGTCCACAAAAATTCAATTCAGGCAATTTGAAAGCCAAGTAAAAAAATAAAAGTTATGTTCGCAATTGGTGCAAGATAAATTGATAATGTTTTATGAGCAAGCACATTCCACAACTTGCATATCGCTCCACGTTGATATTTTGAGCTTATCACTATGATCTTCGTCTACGTGCAGGATCTCTAGTTCGGTGAGCTTTGAAGGTGCACAGCATGGACGAGGCACACGATTATGATCCTGTTGCCACATTAGACTTTGCAACAGAGCGTGATGATGGGCGGGATTATGTCTGGGAGGGCAGCGTCCACGGCAATAGCCAGCATCAAATGTCTTTGGCTGAATGATGAACTCGAATCCCTTAATGTCCTTAAAGGCCACATTAAGTTGATTGCGACAGCAGCGCTGATGTGCTTTATAGCAACTATTTGGCCAGTTTTGAAAGTCTTTCTTATTAGCGTTAACTTGGTTTAAGCGATGAGTAAAATAATTAATGCTTTGATTGTTAAAAAAATTTAACGAATCGGCTCCACTATTTCCACTATGTGTGTGTCCAACGTGACCAATTATGTTTAAAACCGGCGTCAGATGAAATCGACTGTGTATGTCGTCGTTGCCGTCGACATTGCTTTCCTGTTGTTGTTGTTGCGATGAACTGGAAAATTCACTTAGAATTCGAGCACCAATTCGTTTACACTTGTCGCATTGAATTTCTATGCCCAGATTTTCATGGGTCTTATTTAACCATCCGCGAACACCTTCGGTTACATCAAACTCGAGCCACTGACTGTGAGTTTCTCCATAGTTCCTATGCTCAAATTCAATTTTGCGTGAATCCAATTGATGGCGCTTGTGTCTAGGTAATAACTGAAAAACTTTCAAAACAATTATGTTATTGCGCGTGCGACCGCGCGACTGCTTCGGGCTGCTAATCACATGGTTCGTTAGGCAGTTTTTTTTGTTCGTGCGATTTTCACTGCGGCCGTTTTTATTAAGATTTCTTCTTCTTTGCCCCAAAACTGTTGTTGTTTTTTTAGAGTTTTGGTATGTGGTTTGAGTTGCTAATGCTGGATTATACAGCAACATTAGTCTCACATTAGCTTCATCGACTTTTTCGTAGTTATTACCGTCCCCATTAAAGTGCAATGGAAAATGTAGCAAAATATTTGTTTTATCGCTGCCGCCACGATCAATATGTTTGTTTGTTTTAAAACTCATCTGATCCTGGTTCTTTGATCGCCGCGTTGCGCGTCTTTGGCGCCACGCCTTTGACGATATATCACTAAAACTATTTGTTGCAATACTTAATATTTTAAGTGATTCGCTGGTTTTGCCGCCATCATGATTATTATTTTGTAGACGTTCCAAGTATTGTAGATATTTTCTAGAGTATTCGAATTGGCTTATGTTTGCCTGCAAAAGAGTAATATGTGTATTATAATATAAGTTAAATATTAAAGTTATGTTTATTCACAACTAAAAGTAAGTAAGAAGGCTCTAGTCGTGAAATCCCGAGTAGACGATACCCTGATCCCTATACTTAATGCGTACAGTCAGTGCTTCATACATACACACAGACGGACGGACAGACATACAGACGGACATGGCTATATCGACTCGGCTGTTGATGCTGATCAAGAATATATATACTTTATGGGGTCGGAGATGCTTCCTTCTGCCTGTTACATACATTTGCACAAATCCATTATACATTTTTTACCATTTTTAATGGGATCAGGGTATGAAAACATGTGCGTGTGCCTTCTTATACCCTGATCCCATTAAAAATTGGAAAAAGGGTATAATGGTCTTGTGCAATCCGACCCCATAAAGTATTATGTTCTTGATCAGTATCAACAGCCGAGTCGATATAGCCATGTCCGTCTGACCGCGGCTGCAAACAAACAAAAGAATGTGTCTATCGAGATTAAAAGGAGTATCGCTATTCTGGAAAATGCCTTAGCCACTATGCAGGAATGCAAAAAGACCTGGACAGGCCTTGAGAAAGAGGAAAAGAGGATCTCGAGGAAAGAACAGTTAGAAAAACTGAGTACGGCGCCAGAGAAGCGCCAAGCAGCGAGCCCTGCAGGCGTGAACGTTAAAAAACGTATCAAGACGGCGGACACTAACCCAGAAGTGGTGGTCGTATCGAAAAGAACCAAAAGAATGGTGAAGCTAGCAGAAAGCCAGCTAGCAGCGGTAAAAAAGACACCGGCAAAAGAGAGAGCAGCCCATTCGGAGAGCCATGCAGGCAAGGCAAAACAGAGAGGCAGGAGGACCGGCAAGGCAGCAGCGGATGCCATCCTCATTCGACCCGAAGGCCGGCGAACCTACGCCGAGATATTAAAGGAAATGAAGGGCAAGGTGAATCCTGAAAGCACAAGGGTGCTGATAAGAGCCATCCGGGAGACCCGTGCTGGGGGCGTCCTTGTGGGAATGAGTGCGGGTTCTAAGGATAGTGTGGCATTCCGAGACAAAATCGCGGTGGCGCTCAATGGGCTGGCTGCTGTGACCTGCCTAGAGCCGAGGTGTAGCGTAGAGATCCGAGATCCGGACTGCCTCACTGAGGTAGTTGACCCTTGGTAGGAGGCCCTTGAACCAGCATGGGGGACGTTAAGATTGGGCTTATCCCAAATATTCTAAGGGACAAAAGATGGCGGTGGTCGAGATGAGGATGCGAAACACATCCCATCTCTTGAAACGAGGAAAGATCCATTTTGGATGCGTCAACTGTAGAGTGCGGGAGCGCATATCTGTGAAGCGCTGCTACAAGTGCCTAGATATCGGGCATGTAGCAAAGGGGTGTAAGGGTCCGGATCCTAGCTCCTTATGCTAAAAATGTGGGCTTTCCGGGCACACGATGTGTGTAGCGCCAGCTGTGAGGGCAAGGGCTAAGGCGGGAAGACCTAAATCACAAAACAGGTTCGGGAAATTGCAGCGCCTTTAGGGAGGCGCTAGGGAAGGCAAAAAATAAGTCTGTAAAATGATCCGTGTCTTACAAGCTAACTTGAACTGGAGCTGTACCGCGAACGACCTGCTGCAACAGCTGGCAGTAGAAAAGGTGGCCGACATTGTACTTGTATGCGAGCAGTACCGGAATAGAGATCCAGCAAGCTAGTGATGGAAATTTCGTCGAGAACGGAGCTACTGGTACTGAACGTGGGCAATGTCACGACCTTTCGAAAACCAGGAGCAACGGAAACAATTTCGGATCCATCCGGGACTGGCAAGTCATTGAGGACTATACCGGGAGCGACCAGCAGTATATAGTTTTTGAAATTAACTATGATCCTCCCCAGCAGAGGTTGAATACGAGGAAAACCGGCAGGTGGAATGCAGCGCGGCTAAAGACCGAACCCTTTGAAAGGGAACTAGCGAGGGGCGCCGCTGGGCTCGAAAATTTCGGTCAAATTACAGATTTCGAAGCAGGAACATTGGTAACCTCAACCATGAACGTTATCAGTGCGGCGTGTGAGGTTTCTATGTCCCGCAGTAGACCCCGTCACAGGAAAAGGCCGGTCTACTGGTGGAACAAGGAAATAGAGCCCCTGAGAAGGAAATGGCACAGGCTGCGTCGGGCTGCGCAGCGCGCTAGAAATAGAGTAGAAGTCGGTGAAAAGGCGGCGGAACATAAATTCGCGAAGAAAGGACTGCGAAGATCAATAAACAAGAGCAAGGCCTGCTGCTGGAGGGAGCTGCTGGAGGATGTAGAAAGGGATCCCTGGGGACTAGGCTACAAACTAGTAAACAGGAAACTGGGAGCCTTGAAATCGGTAGAAACCATGGAAGCTGTAACCATAAAGAGCATAGTCAATGCGGTATTCCCAGAGCACCCAACCAGACCGACAAGGGTGTGGGAAACGAGAGAAACAACCCCACCCTTCACCCAGGGAGAACTAGAAAAGGCAGTTCTCTCGATGAAAAACAAAAAAACGCCTGGCCCGGATGGGATACCAAGCGAGGCGCTGAAGTCGGTTTATCACCAAAAACCCGAACTACTACTGCGTATGTACAATTCATGCCTAGAAAAGGGTGTCTTCTTCTCCCGCTGGAAAACGGCAAGGTTAGTGCTCATCAGCAAGGGAAAGGGCGATCCGGATCCGGATCTCCTTCGACCTACCGACCACTGTGCATGCTGGACACAGCATGAAACTGATCAGAGCCAGACTAACAGAAGCAGTTTGTAACGCAGGTGGACTCTCACCGAGGCAGTCCGAGTTCAGGGCCGGCCGATCCACTAGAGTCACGGCAAGAGCGGCGCAGGGATCCATCCTAGGCCCGGATCTGTGGAACGCCACTTATGATGGTCTGCTAAGATTGGAAATGCCAAAAGAAACGTACCTAGTTGGGTATGCGGATGACGTAGCTGCACTAGTGGCAGCACGGGACATACCAAGGGCACAGCTCAACCTCAACCAGGTGATGAGGACGGTCAGCAGCTGGATGACGGAACATGGGCTATCACTGGCGCTAGAAAAAACAGAAGTGGTAGTCCTGACCAAAAAAAGAATACCAACAATCATCACGGTGAGAGTTGAAGAAGCCATGGTGACGTCGAAACCGGCGGTCAGATACCTGGGCATAATGATGGACTCCAAGCTGAATTTTTTCCAACAGATCAAACAGACGGCAGACAAGGCGGCAGGTGAGTGACTGCGCTCAGCAGACTTATGGCTAACGTTGGAGGCCCATCCCCTAGTAGACGCCGCCTTCTGATGAACACGGTTCAGTCGGTTCTGCTCTACGGAGCGGAGATTTGGGCCGACTCTTTAAACGTAGAAAAATACCGGAAGAGGCTGGCGAAAGTCCAAAGGAGGGGGGCTTTAAGGGTGGCTTCCGCATGCCGCACGGTTTCTGAACCGGCAGCTCTGGTGATTGCAGGGGTCACACCTCAGTGCAAGCACTGACTATACGCATAAAGTATAGGGATCAGGGTATCGTCTAGATTACTCGACTAGAGCCTTCTTACTTGTTCTTATTCAGCGAGTAGATTAATTAGATTAAATTTATATGATATGTGTATATATTATTTTATATATAATATAATAATACTATAATATATATATTCATATATGTTTATATATAAATATAACTATCGCTTCATTCGATAGTCGCATCGCCACACCGCCACTTTCGTCGGCAGTGTAGTGATCAGTGTTTTCACCACTATCGGCCAACTAAAAACAATATACATACATGTATATAGAAATCATTCGAGATGCTATGCAGCACCCTTTCACCTTGCCAAATTCAAAATGAATCACTTAAAAAATTTTGTGTTTATACATAGCTTTAGACGAACATTTTTCTGTGGGCTTACCACAGGTACAAAATGTATTCATAAGAATATAAGTGTTTACAAAAGCAGAGTCTCCCATGTAAAAGTATGCATTTGTGCTACTCTAATTGTATCTAATATTATCAATGAGACACACTGGCCAGATCAACCCAGCTACATATAGAACAACCACACGTAGCATGTTTACATTAAGACTCACTCACACAAAATTCTTTTGTATGCCCTTTAACCCAAATAAATATATACTTTTTTTTTTATTTTTTACCTTTTTCATATCCGGAAGCTTTTTCAATCCAAGTCCGTTTATAACTAGTTTAGTTAGATTTTCTTTATTCATTATTCGGTTGTACATATGGTGATGATTTGTTTTGTTTTTCTCGAAAGCGACGTCTAATATTTGGCTGCCAGCTTTTGAGGTTGATTTTATATTAACGTTTCTTTTGACGCGACGCAGAATGGAATCGTCTAACTTTGGTGCATGCAATAATCTACTTGGATCTGTGTTTGTATTTGTGCTTCTTGTTTGACTCTTTTCGACTAAACCGTAATATATGTTTTTATCCGATTGACTTAGAATTATCAGACTGTATTCATAAAATAGACTTTTTTTATTTTTATTTATGCTATGGGTTTTATTGATTACAATACTGCCACTGTTTGTGTTGTTATTTCTGGTGACGACAACGGGCTTAGCTTGAAATATTTCATGAAACCTTAATATGTTGTTGTTGCCGTTGTTGATGTGCTCAATATTTGAATTTAACATTGGCTTTAATAATAATGGGACCACAACTTCTTGGCCATTGACATTTTGAATTAATGTGCATGTTAATAATAGAAGGAATGGCAATAATAATACAATGACCAGACATATTTGAATTAATTTATACAAAAAGTATGTTAAACATTTTGTGGCAACACGACTCCTACAATCCGACCAATATTTGTTGCTACAGCTAATTGTTTGTACCCGACTGCTGCTGCTGCTGTTTATGCTTTGTGCAAATGTTTGATACATTGATAATGGGATGGATAACAACAAACAACAATTATCGCACAAACATTACATTAGGATAATTCAATGCCAGTTAAATGCTGCCTTGAACTCCTTGTGATTAACCCATTAAATGGATCTTTATTTATTCCTTTTTGAATATTCTTCTAGTTCCAAATATTTTGAAACTTTGTGTGTTCTATTCATATTTGGATTCAAATTCATTCCGTATTTTCATTCTTTATACCGCATGGCCTCCAAATTCTTTGACTGCGTGTTCAATACGAGTTTTAAAGTAATTTTTTATTTATTTATATCCATAAGTCTTCTTTCCACTTAACGCGCTGTCGTGGCTTTATATTTTGTTTGTATGCCTGTGTTCATTTTACATACGTGTAACAAGTGTCTGATTTTTGATTCTGTGAATGGCCTTTTGCACCAAAATTTTTTTTTTTTTATAGCTTTAGAAGAAAGTTTGAAGTAAATTAAGAGTCACATGAAAATTCTACATAAACGCGTCATATCCATTCGCGTTCGTTAATAAAATACAACGTACAACGCGGCGAACACGGCAGAAACCCGTTCGTTCAGCGCTTCATATTCGACTAAAATACCAAAACGTAAATTCTTACTCAACAAACCGCAATACACGAGCAACACTCATACTCTCACTCTCACACCCACATTTCCACATAACTTAGATACATACAGTCTGAGTCATTTTGATAAGGACGGCAGCATAGTTGACTGTCTCAAATATATACAGAAAGCCAACAAACTGTTTCGACATGGTGAAAAATTAAGAGCTATAAGGGACACGTTGGTTGTTGTTTTTAGTTTTTATTTTTTATAAGTAATTCAGTCAATTATCTTTTAAACTTATTTAACAGAACTTAAAAACATTAACATTAACAAAGAAACATTTAAAATACTAACAAAGGCACCCAGTGTTTCGACACTGCGTTTTTGGTGCATTTTCGTTGTGAGATTTGTATGAAATTCGTATGTACAGTTACATTTAATTAAATTAAAAATGCGCAGATTCATAAAATCAAATTTTTTTTGCGCAGATCGCTTGTCAATGAAATGAAGAATGATTATGGAATCACCATATCTCTCGAATGTGGCCTATATCCTTTTTAAGTACCTACCCTAAAAAAAACGGCGCCGGTCGTTGAAAGCAGTTGAAAATACCGACTGTACGGCTCGAGTTTTACACATCGGTACTTAAAATGGATATTGGCCACATTCGCGAGATATGGTGATTCCACAATCATTCTTCATTTCGTTGGCAAGCGATCTGCGCAAAAAATTTTAACTTTTACGAATCTGCGCATTTTTAATTTAATTAAATGTAACTGTACATACGAATTTCATACAAATCTCACAACGAAAATGCACCAAAAACGCAGTGTCGAAACACTTTATGGGCAGTTGAATTTAGTGCCTTTGTTAGTATTTTAAATGTTTCTTTGTTAATGTTAATGTTTTTTATGTTCTGTTAAATAGGTTTAAGAGATGATTGACTGAATTACTTATAAAAAATAAAAATAAAAAGTAAAAACAAAAACCAACGTGTCCCTTATAGCTCTAAAGTGAAAATATCTTAATGTCGAAACAGTTTATTGGCTTTCTGTACTTGAAGCAATTGTATAATACACTACACAGTTTTTAAGCCCTCGAGATGAAACTTTTAGTCAAGGGTTTTTTTTTATGAGCACTATTGAAATATCATACAGCTGCCGTACTAAGGCATCCCACGCAGCATAGATATAACATACATACTTATATGTACATATACATTGGCTCACAGTTTATTTGAAGCAGTATCAAGCAACAATATATTAATACAGACATATAATGACACAGAGGGAAAATCATCAGCTGTATTCACAATTTAAGCTCCAAAGCGACTGGGATGCTGATAATATAAGGAGTGTACATTTTTTTTACTTGTTACATTCTTTTGCGAAGCCTCATTACACCCTTTCTAACCAATTTGAAAAGGCTTTGCGCATAGATAGAATCTAAACGTAAACGTTCTTTGTACAAGATAATTTGTTGCATATGAATGCTTTTTAAATGAAAGACTGTGCTTGTGTAAACACTTACATTCTTTTGTAAATGCTAAATGCATAGGGATGCAGTGATGTCAATTATTTTTTTTTTTACAAAAAAAAGCGGTTTTTGGTGAGTAAAAAGTAAAAAAAAACTGCTTTTGAAAAAAGCTGATGTCTTGTTTTTATGCCCTGAACCCATTGAAAATGGGAAAAGCCAAAAGGGTAAAATGGTTTTGTTCAAAAGGATGTAACAGGCAGAAGGAAGCTTCTCCAACCCCATAAATTAAATATGTTCTTGATCAGCATCAACAGCCGAGTCGAGATAGCTATGTCTGTCTGTATGTATAAACGATCTCAAGGATTATGCATGCTAAAAACTCCAGATTCGTAACAGGATTCTTAAAAGTGTGAAATTTATCACGTGTAGAATTTCCAAATATTAAAATTAGCTCGTTTTAGTAAGATAAGCGTTTTTATCCGATGAAACTATCGATAAGCGAATCCATTACATTTTTTTTTAATTTCATGCGATTTCAGTGTATAAAATTACGTTTAAGAACTAAATGAACTTTATTTTAAAAGTATATTAATAGATAATTACAATCACTTATAAATATTTTATGGTAAAGTACGCATAGTGTATACACATAAGGATGTAAGATGCCCTACATCTGTCTGAATTTTAAATGCATATCTGGTTATATTGATTTGTAAACAATTTGTATATTGATTTGTGTACAAATTTACAAATGTATACATATTTTATACATATATATATATATATATATATATATATATATATATATATATTTATACATATATATATATTTATACATACATATATATGTACATACATACTTAACTTATAAATATATATAGGGTCCGCTATTTATCGTTTTTTTCAACTAGTGCTTATTTAGTGAATGGTAACACTTAGCTCATGTTTGATTTGACAGATAATTAGTTTTATCCTTTCGCTGAACGAATATGGTTGTGTATACGCTTGAACAACGCTGGGAAATATTGCGACAATACTTTGAAAGTTATTAAATTAAAAAAAAAATTAGTTGGCGGACCCTATATATAAATATATACATATATACATATATAAATATATACATATATAATTATGTATATATAAATATTATAACATATAAATATATTTATATATAGGTGTATATTTATATATCTATATATTTATATATATATATATAGAAGTCATCAACAATTTAATTACGGCAAAATACAAACAAAAAAGTGGTTCACAGCTTATTTGAAGCAGTGTCAAGAAAAAAATTTAAAGTGCTATAAAGTTTAAACTTTATATGGGAATTAAACAATAGCAATCAATAATACAATTTCAATTATTATTTGCATACCTGTTTATTTAATGTTTGTAAAGAGATATTACATGATTTACCTCAAATATATAAGGCTATTTGTTGCTTAAGTTTTAATTTAAGTAGCCAATACATACATAAAAAAAACTGTACGAAACCTTAATAATATAATATATATCACATGTTCTAAAGTACTAAGCTCATATGATTGAGCTGCATGAAAGGGCAGACACTGCAAAAAAAAATACACCTAATATATATATATATATATATATATAATATAATATTTATTATATATATATATATATAATATAATATTTATTATATATATATATATATTATATATAAATATATATAAATATATATATATATATATATATATATATATTAGATGTATTTTTATATACATATATATATATATATATATATATATATTTGCCTAGAAAAATAAACGGATTAAAAGCGAATTGAATTGACAGTACAATTGCAAAACATATTTATGGTATTATGTATATTTTTAAAATGTTATTTCAGTATCGCTGTGCAGCAATTATTCAATTTTTTAATAATTTTAGTGCAAATATGGACTTAGTTGGAAATATCGTTAAATACATTAAATTTAAATCATGTATGTGTTGAAATTTATGTTCATTTATAATTATTCTAGTCTTAATTAAATACAAAATAGAATAATAATCAGCAATGTAATTTGCGTTTAACAAATTTTTGCTTTACTCCTAGCAGACTTTTTTTAAATGTGTTATGTACAATTCAGTCAATTAAATGTATATCGATGTAGTTGTAAAATACTTTCGTTACTTAAAATCTCATATATTACTTATTACCGATTCGAAATAAGCGCAGGCCAAACACATTTTTAAATACTATAGTTTTCTTATAATTTTAAGATTTTATGAACTCGTTTAACCTATATTCGATTGATAGCTTTACATGAAAATTTTAGACTAAAATTGTTACAGTGACAGATTTGCATTAAAGTGTAGAAAAAAATTATTTTTATAACGTATTGAAATGAAATTGGTATATAAAATGAATGCAAATGGTTAAGTCGAACGTTGTGAACAGCAAAATCGGCTTATTATTGAGTGTGCAAAAACGCAGCAAAGACAACAAGAGACAACAATTGAATAAATATCAATTGACTGCTTGTTGGACATAGTCTGAAGTTTTTGAAGTAAATAATAGTAGTTGGGAATAAAAAATTATTTTAAAAATTTCAGGTAAACTGCGTTATGAATCGAATCACATTGAGAAACATACATTGACATTGTCAGCAGTTTGTAGTATCCTCACCATCCAATGTGCAAGCAACACTTTCCAATTTACTCGAAAGATGCATCTTTTTGCAATTTGGATCCAAATCAAGTGCGTCCATAATCTTAAAAACCAATTGTAAATTGAATACATATAGAATAAGTGAAGGGGTTTTTTGTGCAGACAAAACTTACCTGCTCTTTATACTTGGTAATATAAATGTATAGCTCTTTTAACGCGGAAATCGTATCAAATTCATCTGTCTGTTGCACAGACAACTGTTGCATGGCTGTACTCATTTCCTGATCACTAATTTGTGGTAGTCCAGCGACGTCACGATAAAATTCCCTAACCATTGTTCGATAATTTGGAATATCCTGTAAAAAAAATACAAAAATAATTTAAAACGCTATATAATTTTTATAACAATAGAGAAATGCCGAAATGGTTTATATATAATACGCGCTTACCTTTGCAAACAGTAATTTATTCGATGGCGAATCTTTGCCTAATCGATGCTCTGTGGTCGAACATGCATCCATAAATGTCTGGGCAATAACACTTAAACACGAATCCACCGAATACGTTTTATTCACATCAAAGATAAAATCGGGATTTTTTATAAAGTTCACCCAAAAACGTAGCGGCAAACTATTTGATTTCCAAGCATGCACTATATCCGCATCACCAATATCATAACGCCTCGACGCGTCATCCAGAAGATCAAATAACCATTTTACAGCCGGTGGAAGTTCTTCGTTGACGGTTAAAATAATGGCATAGAAATCGTCGACAAACTTTTGAATCGTGCCTTTCGTTGCCAGCAAACGTGTTAAAAATACTTCTGGTATTGTTTTGTTAACACGTTCGATTAGGCCATTGCCAATGGCGCCGCCTTGACTCGTTGCTCCGCCGAGCACTCCCGACATTGCTGAATTTTTAATATTCATATAATGGTCGGGTATAATTGGTTTTACCAAATGATAAAGCCTTGGCTGCTGCAATCCCGATTCAATATCATTATTGATTATAATGTGACTCTGTGAGTTGTTAATATAATAAACTGAAAATATATATAAACAAGAAAAGAAATAGTCAATTTACTAGCAAACCGTACATCCAAGTAGCCCGAAGATACCAAGCACCAGGTTTTTTACGAGCGGACCTTACCGAGCTAGTGGCGCACGGTTACTAAAATCGCGAACATGTAGACAGATAACACAAAACTTATTTTTAAGATAGCAAGTACGAGTGGCACTATACACTAAGTGGGAAAGATCATTATAGATCAGCGGTTGGCGAACCGGTGTAAATTACCCCAAATGGGGTAAAAGTGAAATTTCTGGGGGTAATGGTCATGATTCTGAAATATATATTTTGAACTTTCTATTCTATTGTCCTTCTTTTTATACCCTGATCCCATTAAAAATGGGAAAAAAGGGTATAATGAAGTTGTGCAAAAGTATGTAACAGGTAGAAGGAAGCATCTCCGACCCTATAAAGTATATATATTCTTGATCAGCATCGAAAGCCGAGTCGATATAGCCATGTCCGTCTGTCCGTCTGTATGTATGAACGCGTCGATCTCAGAGACTATAAGAGCTAGAGACTCCAGATTTGGAACTTAAGCTCGCCTAATCCCTAGGCAGTACAAGTTTGTTTCCGATTTTCGATAACTCTTCCCGTTCCCGATATACACATGTGATCGATAACAACAAAATCTTGAATTTCGAAAACTTTGAGATGCAATTTGAATTATTAAACAAAATAATGACAATCTGTGAAATTTTTATCGAAATCGGATAATAAACACCGGAGATATGGGACATTGAAGTTTTGTATGCATAATGCTGTATGCGCGTACACACACACACACATACTTGCAAGCATTGACTGTACGCGGAAAGTATAGGGATCAGGGTATCGTCTAGTCGGGATATCTCGACTAGAGCCTTCTTACTTGTTTTTTTTGGTCTTCAAATTTTTCACTGTGGGGTAACGTCAAGTTTAAGAAAAAAATTTGGGGTAATGATTCAAAAAGTTCGCCGACCCCTGTTATAGATTGAATCCGAAAAGGGTTGTAAATAGCATAGTTAGTTTAACTAGATTGATCGGAACTGCAAAATTAGTTTAGGCTGATCAGGCTGATAAAGTGTACGTCTTTTATAAAAAATTAAGCCAATGAATCGGCAATATCCTGATCTCGGTAGGCCAACAATTCCTAGAAGAATACGTTTATTGGGTTTAGTGACCATTGCTTTGCATTCACGGAATCAAAAAACTCCATTGGGAATCATGAAACTGTATCAGGTAATTGTAACGTTGGTTCTTAAGGAATAAAGTACTGTATCGCGTATAGGCGAACAACTGTTATCCGAAAACGAGTCAAAAAATGTGACCGATAGTCACTTTTCGTTTCTTCAACTCAAATTATTGCATCAATATAAGAATTTTTACCGGACAACTTTATGTCTGATTACTTGAAAACATATCTAAAATTTCATTTCATTGATAGGATATTGATACGTGAAGAGAGAGCAACAACAGAAACGGAGTGCCTAAGACTGTGCACATTTACTTACAATTATGATAGTGTTGTGCCTGCTGCAGCTGATGCTGTTTGCCATATTGCAAATTATTATAGCTATCGTTTTGCCGCGCAATCAGTGACATAACCGCCGATTCTTTCACCCCGTAATGGGATAAGGTATTCAAACGTTTCCAACCGTTGATCGTTTTTGTGGTAAGATCCTCATCCTGTAAGGTTAAATGACCGCCGCGTCCGTGTCGCCACTCCAGATCCACTTCATGCACAGTTGGACGCATTGAGAATGGTGTATTTTTGAATATGGCATCAAGAATTTTTAACTTAACTTGCGATATGGTATCCCAATCATTAACTCTACACTGCACCTTTTCATCCAAATCATCCTGTAGTATATGGAGAATAACCACCGAATGTGTAATCTGTTCGTGCAACAGCCGATCCTCAGATAATGAATAACGTGCATCATGCGTTATTGCATCCACAAGACCTTTCTCCACCTGATGTTTAATCGCTTTGAACAAGAGAAACAAACTGGAACCGGCGTATTCCTTCAGATAATCATACATACAAATTGCTAAATAATTTGTCAGCATCTTTTCAACGACACTTTCGGTGCGACGCAGCATTAGTTGAGGATGTTTGCTAGACAGAGATTTATCGATTAAACGCAACAATAGACATTTCAATATTTCAGTAACATATTCCATTTTGTTCATCAACACAATCATAAGTAATGAGGCAACATTTACACGATCGCGTATGGAGAACGAAGATCTTTGAGCCTCTAAAGTTTCAATAAATGTTAAGAGGAAATACTTATTGCTTATCAGTTGCTCGAATTGCATCATTGCCGCATCATAATGAGTATGTTGATTATTTCCACGTATTTTTAGCGAATTTAATATCGGATGATCTGATACGCCCGGAAAGAATACTTTCATTATATAATTTACATGATCTAGAGTTGGTATTCCGCTACTCTCCAAATCTGCTGTTAAATCCGTCATATCCGTTTGTAACTCAGCAAATGCTTGTTTACATTCGGAACGAACATTACTCTCGAGTGTAATCATTTGGATTTGTATACGTTTATATTCCCGTTCCGCTTGTGTAGATTTCCTCCTGAACATTATCAAAACTATAACGAGTATAATAATTATGGATACGACGGTCAAAATAATGCCAAGCATCGCATGAGAAATTGAATAGGGTTTATTCAGGTCATATTTAAGATAGCCAATTTCGTAGCGTAAGTTACGTCCAACTTTGACAACGACCAGCGGCAAATCGACAGATTGTTCAACACCATTCTCATCCATTGCACTTGGTTGCTGTTCGGGTGGTATGCACAGGAGTTGGGTGAGGGCCAAGCTCGTTATATTACATTGAGCGGTGCCGATGGTAACATTAACATCATATTCATCCGCAGCCAAATTCAAGAGTTCTCCCTCAATTACCAACGTATCGCCTTTATACAATTTTACACCATCATTCGGGAATGGCAAATACTTGGGGTCGGTTAAGTACACTATTGTGCTTCGTATGTCATGAAAATATTTATTTAAATCACGCACCAATTGTACATTATCCATGACAAAACTCAATTGTAAATTCAATTGAGTTTCGTGTACTTTGACAAATGCAGCAACATCCAAGTAACTCGATGCTGTTGATCTTGTTCCGTATTGATTAAAATTAGTATGCCGTTTGATCCGCTCCATTTCCGCATTCTCTGATCCACCTTGTTTCAATAATTGAAATTGAAAATTAACCGGCGGCGATGGACATTCCATTTGATTAGAATTGATAACGGTGCACGAAGTTTTATTAACTCGCTCGTTATCAAAGAATACTTCGAGTTCTGGATTTTGTATTGAATCCAAGAACATACCATGTACGGTTAGGATGCGTCCACCACTAACAAAACTCCTAAGCGGTTTAATTTGCATAATCCGTGGATCTTGTGTATAATTGAATATGGAGCAAGGCAGTGGTGGCGGTGGCATATTATAATGATGATATGAACCATAATTCACTCGCAATTGCTGTCCGGAAACTGTATCCGAATTTGTGCAGGTAAATGTACGGTTTGCACCATCAACAACCAAACGCAGAGAACGTATCGGCTCTGGTTGCGTTGCCTCCGAAGTAACGCATGATAGACGTGAAGATGAAGCTTGCGTTACATTTATATGACATTCGTATTCATCGAGAAAAGCACGAATGCTGGAGCCTATATTCAAGTATTTGCCTAACAATGATAATTGTGTACCTCCGGACTTGGGACCAATTGTTGGATGTAAACCGGATAGTTGAACATCTTTAAAGTGAAACTGTACAGTCGATTCCGTGTATCCCGCATCGTTAGCCACTTTAATAGGTGCAGACATTTCATGGAGCGCTGCACCCGTGCGACATTCAATTTTCACCGATATCTCATAATTAACCAAATCACAAGGCACCGATCCAATTGATATCTTTCCACGAACATCTTCTTCACGTATACCCAAATTGCTGCCCTCAATTGTAACGAGTGTGCCACCTTCGATGGGTCCAGACAGAGGTTTAATAATATCAATCCTTGGACGTGGACATTCATTTTGTAGTTGCACATTATTCTTGGACTTCTGTAGATGAATAAAATAAACAGATAGTTATAAATATATAAAAGTAATAAATAATATATAATTGGGGTTTGTTTCGAAAGATAAATATATATATATGTAAATATAAATATATATACAAATACATCAAGTAAGAAGGCTCGAGTCGAGAGCGCTCAACTAGAAGATCCCCTGAACCCTAGATTAAAAGGTTAGTCATTGGCTTTATGTATGTGTGTATACCACTGCATAATAACTTAACTTCAATCTCCGACATTTCAAGTGTTCCTTAACTGATTTCAATGAAACATTCACAGATTTTCATTTTCAATATGAAAACAAGATGGCTCTTGTCGAGAACTCCCGACTGGAAGATACCGTTAACCCTATAATTAGCGCGTACAGTCAGAGCATTGCATCGCCCGAGCTGCATCATACTGCGATTGCAGATCTTTCTCTCTCGAGACATCAGAGCTCGCACATTACGACCGAAATGCGCTGTTACTGCCATAACTGCCTCCAGAAGGATACGTGCTACGCATTCTCTTCGGAACTGACGTCGCACCCTGTAAATTTTTCCCGAAGCATCCGTGGCCGGATTCTAATCAGCTGGGTAAGGTGGAAATTTACCTCGACTTGCTTTCGCCCCAGCCACACTGCTAGCGTCGGAGATGGTACGTCCATCGACCCTCCACCAATTCACGCCATAGATGCTTCCGTCCTGAAAAACGATTGTCTGGGCCGGTTGTCTTTGCCGCTCGATGCATTACAAAGCTCCGATGCTTCAAGCGCGTCCATGGGTATCATTGCGAAGATGACCAGTGCTGCGGCATCTGACACCGGTTCTGCATACAAGATCGTCGACCTTAAGGCGCAGAACTCTTCTAGTTCTGGCTGCCTTTGTGGATATCTCAAGGTGATCTCGTAGAGATCATTACGCCGAGTTGCAAGTATGTGTGTGCGTTTGCATGTATACTGAATATCCTTGATCTTGCATATCACCCGTATTTCTCAACCGATTTCAATAAAATTTTCATAGATTGTCATTATTTCGTCTTATGTTTCAAATTTAAGATTTCATTGTTGTCGATTAAATGTGTATTTCGGAAACGGAGAAAAACCATCGAAAATTAGGAACAATCTTGTACCGCTTAAGGCTTGGGGGAACTTATGTTCCAAATGGTCGGTCCAATCGGTCGGAGATGCTTGCATCTGCCTGTTACATACTTCTGAACAAAACCATTATACTACCCTTTTTACCCAATGGGTTCAAGGTACAAAAGTATTTTTTTTTTTTAATCTTTTAATTAATCATGACGATATTTTGATTATTTGTAATCGTTATCAAAATCAAAATATTTCAGCAAAAGACTTACATAATCAAATTATTTAGTTTTTAAAATTAAATTAATTAATTTTGATTGGTTAGTAAGCGCAAAGTAACAGCTCTGGTTCAGCGTATACAAATTTAATATATATAAGTATAGTTAGGGTTTTTCTCTTCCGACTTTAATAAAAATGTAACGAATTTTCATTATTTCGTCTATTGTTTCATAACCAATTTTCAGGAATTTTTTTTTCAGAGATGTTATTGTATTCTAAGTGTATATC
The DNA here is from genome assembly GCA_035044465.1 of Scaptomyza tumidula. Lineage (NCBI taxonomy): Eukaryota > Metazoa > Arthropoda > Insecta > Diptera > Drosophilidae > Scaptomyza > Scaptomyza tumidula. Next base: position 397,431 of record JAWNNW010000467.1, on the reverse strand, counting down.
GGAAACGGAAAAAGCTAGCGCTAATTTAAAACCAACTCATTCTGATAATGGCTTAGGAGAAGTTATGTTCCAAATCTATGTATTTTTTGTTGTGACGCCATGTATTACTTTATAACATTTCACATTGATTAAAGCCTTAGAATACTTTTGGTACAAATAATAATTATGTTAATAATTGTAATGCATACATTAGATTTTCGAATTAAATGTGAAATGGATAACCAACCATATTTAAATTGTAAATCATAATATTTGTATAAGTTTCAACTAAGATTGTCAAATGATTGACTAGTTAAAGTACTGCAACTTGTGTAGCAAAAGAAAATAGTCAACAAGAAAATAAAAATATAAATACTCACCGAAACATAACCATGTCCTATGGCATCACACGTCTCATTGTAGACACAGGAACTGCCGCACCAGGCACATTGATACTTGGGATCACGTGTAACACATAAACTGCAATCGGCATGTTCGCGATGCGATCCGAGTACATCACATTTATACAATATAATTGTCGCCGTGTCCACGTAGTGTTGACGATTCCACATAATATCCACTTTTGCTTCATACTCATGAGCGTTTGTCTCGTAAAAATATGGAGTCTTTTCGCACACAACAATTTTATTGGATTCAATGTGAGCGGGTAGCAACATTTGGGCAGCTTCAATTTGTATGGTGCATAAATATCCCGCATGAGCACTCTTTGGTTTCGGAAGGTTCTCTATCTCGAGTCGTATCTCCTTGGGTACGCGAACTGGCAACAGAATGGGTTCCCGATTATGTTTTAAATGTGGACATTGTGACTCTGTACCGATTGCATTTTCCATATTCCGACATTGTTCCGTTCGATGCACACATTTATTATCAAAGATGCACCAATTGCAACTCCAAGAACTTCGCACACAGGTCTGACAATTGCTATGATGCGAACAATCGAAAAATGCGAAAGAACGTGATACAAAATCTTTGTTAGTCTCTGAACTGCGTACGGAAAGCGGTACAAGGACATGATCCATATTGCTCGGAATTGTGGGTCTCTGTTCAAATGGTGGCGTGCTGCACGACAAACCATGCTCGAGTATCTCAGCATCAATAGGTGTTGAATTGCCAAAAACACAACGATACTTGGCATTAAAAGGTTCTGGAAGAGTACGGATAATTAGCTGAACCTTGCTAAGTTCATTAATTGGAATTTTGTCAGGTACAATTGATTCGAAATCAATGCATTGTTGACCGCTGCCTAGCGATAGCCAACGTGAGGCAGATGTATCCCGTTGGCATGTGGAACGCACCGTGCAACGTTTCTCCAACGAACACCAGCCACAGAATGGATCACGGGATTCGAGGCACGCAGAGCAATTGGAATAAACCGAACAATGTTCAATGCGTAATTTGGATATTTTACGCAACGACAAAACGTAAAGGAAATCCTTTTTGGGTGACATCATTGTGTTTGGTAAAATCCGATTACCTGCATCCACAACAATTTCTTCGTATTCACCAGGTTTTTGTCCGGATAACAGCACCTTCTTAATGGTACCTGCCTCAGTGCCTAGGAATGCCAAAGAATGCTGTTGATCCGTTGTTGTTGTTGCTGTAACGGATGTAACCGAAACATTTTCGAAATGGAAAAGAGCATGAGCCAAGATAGGAGAAACGCCGCTAATTTTAAGTCCGACATTGCAAAAATTGTAAATGTTGCCCAAGGAGCCAACAATTGGGCAACGGCCATCATTGATTGTACCGGATATATAGCCAAGATTGCGATCTTTGATTGTGCCATTAAAACACATGTGTATATTCTCAATAAATGTATCCTCAATATCCTTTAAACTATAGATACACATTGCCGACTTGCTCTCCGGCTGATCACTTATCTCTTTCGACGGCGAAAAGACTGTAACCAACACATGATCATCACGCTTAATGCCCATTTGATAGGCCAACTTTAGACTTGCGTGAGTAATTTTTGCATCACGCAATATATTATAATCAACATGATCATCGGTGGCGGTGCATGTAATTGTTATCTCTGTGTAGCTATCATAATTTGGATCCGTAATACAGATGCGTGCCAATCGCGTCACATAACCAGCTTCTTCGGCTAGATGGGATTTTTTTTGCACGAGCACAAAATATGCATATTCGGATGAATTAAATCCATAGACATAATCAACAAGAAAGTGATCACGATATTTAACATCGATATTGATAATTGATTGCTGTATTGAGAATTCAGCATAATTTAAATCGTCCAAACGGCGCGATGAAATCGCCGGCACATCATGACGATAATCACCGACGTTCGTAAATGTTGTGCCCACATAGAGTATATCCTCCTCTTTCCATGAATAACGTGCTGGACCAACAAACGCATATGTCGATGCATGTTCGTCATTAGCAGCCAAAGGCACAGCAACAAACTGTGGTACTGCCGGGAAACGCAAGAGATTGTAAATCTCACAGGCACCTGCAACAAAGAACAGATTAATACAGATAATTTAAGAGATTCTAATTCATACCTTGTCGAATACTTCCACATGAGATAAGAATGCCATCGTTGTGTGCATAGCTTACAACCAATATTTTATTGTAATTATTGACCAAAGCTGTCTCCACGTCCTCGGGACAACCACCTGCATGGCATTGGGGTGCATCATGCTTTGGTCCGGTCACTGCCTCCGAGAGCACTCGCAGATTTTCATTTAATTTGAGTATTTTGTTTGTGGCACCCGCATACAGAACATTATGCGTATAATCAAATGTTAAATGTGTGAAATAATTTTTGGATTGGCTATGCGAACCCGATCCTGATCCATTGGCATTAGCATTTGTTCGATTCGCAAAATTCGAAATCGTCGACGTTGAAGTGACGCCTCCGCTGGGCACACCACTAACAATTGCAGGTAAAACAAACTGGGCTACAATATCACTGGATTGAAATTGCTTTGTCGTCGCCTTATTGCTCAGTTTGGTTGCGTGCTCAATTTTAACGCATTCCACTATTTGCAAAATGGAAAATACATTGAATATAAAAAAAAAAGCGCAATGCTGACTAAGCTGGTGTTGCAATAGCATCCTTTCCCACGTTTGTATGTATTTTATGTATGGTAAAAATTCAAAATGGTGTTTTTTTTCCCATAGGAAGTGGAGTAGGCTAAGAAGCGATGAGAGAGTTGTGCAACTTGTAACAATGATATTGCCAGTTTACCAATGTCTTTTTGCATCACATTATGGATATTAACTTGAATTTTTTTAGCTCCACATTACATTGCGTTTAAGACAACCATATATTGTTTTTATTAGCAAAATAAAACTTCATACACTGTTTAGGCAGTCACACACACACATTCTGTGGAAAAAAGTGTATACTTTCTCATAATAGAGCTGACAAAATATCGACTACAGTCGATACTTTGTTCATCATCGATAACTTAATGTTACGTGGTTTCAGAGTACGTAAATACACCAGTGGAAAAAAGCCACCCTCTTTTGTTATCGGAATCCGTCACGGCATCGCTTATGTTTTTTCAACTCATTTTTAAAGTCTTCAATGTGTGAGACAAAGATAAGTTGTTGTTGTTGTTGTGTGGTGACCAAAGTTGAGATTGTCAACATGAGATGACATGAGAGGGTAGTATAGACTTAATAAGAGCTTTGTGAAATTGTATGGCAAAACTTGAGATACTTAAATATGAGTTCCATTATTAAGGTTTATGTATATATCGGATATTAGGTAGAGAAAAGGTCTAAAATGACTAAATACCAAATTAACACTAACCATTTTTGTATATCATATACCTAACCTTAAATGTCCTTATATGAAATTAATAAATACTAAAAATTTCATTGACTTTAATTGAATATGCTTATAAAGGGTATCAAAACACATTATGCAGCTTGTGCTTTCCAGCAGCAACAACCATCTCGTGTTATGTTTGTTCTTTTGCGTTTTGCCTTTTTCCCGTTGGGCTCACATGCATACACACAAAGACGAACCTAGGCCACCCTGAATCCGTTTGGCCATCGGCAAATTAACCATATTTAAAAATTAAAAAAAAATTTGTTTTTAATGAAATAAATGTATAGTTCATACATTATTTTGCCATCGTCAAAACATAATTTTGCATTATCTACTATAATTTTTCTATCAGCAATACCATACAACGCAAAATAACCAGCAGACCACCAATTTCAATATCAAATAAGTTTGCTTGTTTTTTTTTTGAAACACTCTTAAGTTACAAGAGTATGAAGAATACATTGGCGTGAGCTCTGATACATACATACTTATGCATATGTACATACATATTAGGTTTTCAGCAAACAGACAGTGTCAAGATACGACAAAACATCCATAATGGAAAAAATCAAATTCAATTATGGCGGCAGGCCCAGATGTTTAAGAAAAGAAGCAATAATCGAAACATAAACAGCTGACTGGCTGCTGATCGCAGCCAACTTACCACAAGCCGTAGCGCATAAATGAACATGGAGAAATTTATCGGTGGTGTGCGTGCCATTTTCGTCTCATGTATTTATATACTCGTTGACGTGGTTTGATTGAGTTTTTATTTTAAGAACATTTAAGTTTCGACATAAATGCAGTTCTGCTTAAGCAATGTGAGATAAGCTGTTTGGCAGATATGAGTTAGGAATAAGGAGATGCCAGCAAGTGTCAGTCCAGACTTATATAAACATGAAAAACTAAGAAATGAATTTACAAATCGTCTAAGCAGCTTTTGCTCGTGAAAAACTAAATGCTGGCGTCACGCAGTATTACGGTGCTAAGAGTGGCCAGCCGCATGCAATTCGTTGCTCCTTTTAACGATCTGGTAGCCCGTTTAGACTCATGTATGCGTCAGTGGCGGCCCGTCTATTGTGGAAGAGGGAATGCTGCATTAGAAGGCGAACAGCAGCAAATATATTAGGGAAACAGGATTTTAGTCGAAATGACATCTACATTTGTATAATTTGCATAATGTTGGAAGTCAAACCAACATAAATTACCCGCATGCATAGTAAACAGGCAAACACTTATTTTTATTATTTTATTTGAGCGAATATTCAAAATAATCATTTAAAATTGGGGAAGACTCTTATTGATGGTATTAAAGCTAACTTAAATGTAAAGAAATGCAGTTTGATTTTGTATGGCTTAGTAGTTTAAATAGAAATTAATATCTTTTCTCTTGGTATGAACGTAGTATGTATATATGGAATATGCACAAAAAATACACATTACTAGAGATGTCAAACATACCAAACGAAATTAAATTAAAATAAGTACATGAGTGTTTCTGAAATGAATAAATTTGATCAGCCAATATATAATTAATGACGATTAATAAGTGCGTGGTTTAAGAGATAACCATGTACGTATGTACATGTATTTACTACTGCATCATTTGCAAATAACGGTTCTCTTCCAAAAGAGAGCTTAAAGATGTTGTCATATCGTTGATTATCATATTTGTACTGGGTGGATGCGGATGTGTTGAGCTGCTAACATCTGGCCAAACTGTGTTGTGAGGATTGTTGTGTTGTAGTGGCGTTTGTGCAGCGCCACTTATCGGTGCACTACTATAAGTGTTATTGCTCTCCATCCAATTCTGACAGCTTTGCACATATTCGAGAGTACGCTGATATGTATCGGAATGCATTGATGTCTGACTGCTATTGTTATGGTTTTGTTCCGCTAAGAATTTTGACACAGCTTCTATGGGCTTTGTCGTGGGTACGCAAGGATTCTGTGCTTTCGCGAGTTGCGTTGGGAAATTCGCTGTTGGTGATAGTTGTGATTGACTAACAACTCCGCATTGGATTTCCGGTCCAGTTCGACCATTCTCAAACTCATTCAGATTCATTTTGAAGCTAGTTGAAATTGTTGTTAGTTCCGGTAGACTAGTCATTGAAGAGTCTATAATTTGATTTTGATTCGATACAAAACTGTTTGGTGGTGGTCCTAATGCCGTAGCCTGACCCTCCTGACCTGTTCCTGTTATGCATGCCTGATAGTACGTGTTATGGATGGTGTGTGGATAATGACGATGGGTTTGGCTTGCGTCAACAAATTCATAATTGCGCTGAGAGTATGGACTTCCCAATGCTGACATTGTATGCCCAGATTGTGGAGACATCAATTGCGTAAGCGGCGAAGCACTATTCGGTGTGTGGGTGTGTGTATGTGTGGGCAGGGTGGCCAAGCTCACATATGCTGAATTATTTGTGTTGGATTGAATATCATTGGGTGCAATTTTGCCATCCTTTGGTTTTGGTTTCGTTTCAGCTTCTTTAACCAAATTCAAATACTGTAACATCTCATCGGGTAAGATAAGCTCTTCGACCTCATCTAAATTGACTTTCTCATTAGGATGATGTTCGCGAGACATATTGGTGCCACCTGCAATTGTTGGTCCTTCCTTACTATTTGTTAATAATGGTGTGGTGTTAATGTTGGATTGTGTTGCCCGATTTCGATTCTTGTTGCTGTGGTTATGAAAAGTAGGTGTTGTTGTGATTATTCGTTCCAAACTTTGCGGTTCCATCATTATGGGCTCCGATTGTCGTCGGGAAATTCCTCCGATCGCTTCCGTTTCGTATGCAACATTGTAATAATTTGAATTATGTGGCGATTGTAGAACATTTGGAATCGAAAAACGACCGCCACCAGTTTGAGCGGCAGCCTTGTGATGATAGCAATTTAAATCGCTCGATTGCAAACGTTGCAAATGTGTTGCAATTAAATGGGATGAGGGTGGTGGCGGCAGGCAATTGCTACTGCGTGATCCTGCACCGGATATGTATTGTACTACTCCAGGCATATTTGCATTATTATTATAATGAGACATTATGCCCATTGCATTTGACATTTGACTGGAGCGTCGTGAGCAGCCAGGAGATATAGGATCATATAGAGATGGAGATGCCGTATTATTATTCATGTTTGCTGGACCCGGTCGCATGGTGGACATCGTTGATAGCTGGGACGACTGACTACTACGTCGACTCGGCATACTACAATAATATGTGCTAGCATTGGAATTTTGACTATCGCGACGCAATTGCGATTGACATTGAGTTGTTGCTGCTGACCCCTTCGGCTGATGTAGATGAAGCTGAGTTGATCGTTCCGTTGACTGTGCTGCTGTGGTTCCTGGTTCCATTTTCAGTTCGGTGATACGTTGATTTAGTTCGATTATACCAATTGAACGATTACTTTCCGGTATATTCGAAAGCAGCGAATTACTCGAGTTGATAACTTTCGTTTGTAAACGACTTCGAAAACGTTGACGAACCGTGGCACAACCGGCTGAATTATTCCCACTGTTGCCCATGTTAACCATAGCCCGTAGAACAATTGGTAAGTCAGCAGCATCCACGTCATCATCATAGGGCCAACCTTCGTCTAAGGTCGGTACGCTGGCCGCACTTAAATCATCTTGTCTATATAGATGCATTAAACAATCTGAAGTAGATCCGCCGTTGCCGTTGCTGCCGCTGTTGTGTGCAACCAATTGCCCAGGAGAATTTGCATCAGACTCGGATTTGATGCTGGGACTCGATACACTCACTGCTTTATCGCTACATGGACTCGAGTCAATGTGTTGTTCTTGTAGTTGATGCTGCTGCTGTCCATTGTGCCTTGTCTCCCTATCAAGTCCAGAGTTGCGAACATCATGCAATGGTAAGCCTTTATGCTTTTTATTGGCATAGAATTCGGCACCATGCACAGTTTTCACATGTTTACGCAGCGAGCTGGGATCGGTGTAACGTTTGGTGCAGCCAGGCGCTTTGCATATATACGGTTTCTAAATAATTAACAGTTAAAAAATTGATATTCCATTATTAATTATTATTTTTCAATGAATTTTTTTGTAAGTAAAAAAAAAGCAAGCAAACTGTGGCTGAACAATTCGTGTTTTTTTTTATACCCTGAACCAATTAAAAATTGGTAAAAAGGATATAATGATTAAGGCAAGAGTATGTAAAGGCAGAAGGAAGCACCTCCGACCCCATGAAGTATTTATGTTCTTGATCAGTATCAACAGCCGATTAGTTATAGCCATGTCTGTCTGTCCGTCTGTATGTATGAACGCGTCGATCTCAAAGACTATAAGAGCCAGAGACTCCATATTTGGAACTAAAGCTCGCCTAATCCCTAGGCAGTACAAGCAGTATAACTCTTCCCGTTTCCGATTTGAGAAACTTTGAGACGGCGTTTAAAAAAATTAAAGTATGTGAGCTCACACACACACCTACTGTACGCGAAAAGTACGGGGTTCAGGGTATCATCTAGTCGGGATTTCTCGACTAGAACCTTCTTGTTTTTCTTTGAGATTCATAACGGTTTTAATAGCTGCCCAGCTGATGAACTGTCTCTCTTTCCTAAGACAGTGAGCAGCCAACTCACCTCATTACTGTGTGTTCGATTCTGATGCTTGGCACGATCGCTTGCATTGCTAAATGCCTTGCTGCAACCAGGATATTCACACATATACGGTTTTTCACCTGTATGCGAACGCAAATGAGTTTTCAAGTTTTCCAAGCGTGAGTATGCCTTATAGCAACCCTCAAACTGAAAGAAAAATATATTAATAATATAGTATTAAATTCCGAAAAACAAGCTTTTACCGTGCATTTATGTGGCTTTTCCCCAGTATGACGACGCATATGTACAACGAGCATGTATTGTGCTTTGAAGGGTTTTTCACCACGCGAACAATCGACCCAGCGGCAAACAAACGCCTTCTTGTTACACTGAATATGATCGTTGTTAATGTGTTTGACGAGTTCATCTTGGGTCATAAACTCAATGCTGCAATTGCGCCAATGACAGTTGGTTTCAATAAAATCACCGGGTTCATCCTTAATATCCGTTGTATCTGCCGTTGTGCAATCATACTCATTATATTGCTGTTCGTGGCACTCGTCCGTTAAAGAAGATTTGCTACGTTGTCGCCGCTGTTCTTGTTGAACTACATTTGCCGATGCACTGTCTGCTTCAACTTGTAGAACGCTTTCGGATGTAGACGAGGGTTGTTCGAGATGACTTTTGTTCTTGACCTTCTGCTTAGCTTGCTGAATTCGTTCATCGTCAAAGTTCTGCAAATAGGTAAAATGTATTTGCTACATTAGCGAAAAGAATTTTCAGAAATTGTTAAATTTGCTTACCGGATTTTTTACTATTTCCTCAGCTGATGTGCAGCTTATCAATGCTGAAGTTGGCGAAGTTTGTAAAATCTCCTTGGATTTAATGGAGGCTTCTGTTAATCCAAGGGCAGCAGCGCTACTAACATGGCTCATGGAATAACCAGCTGCAGCTGGATGCAACAATCCGGCGCTGGCGCGCAACAAATGTGCTTGCAACTGTTGCAAATGCGGCGCCATTGCCGTATGATGCGCATGTGCAGCCATTGGGCTCAAAGCACTAGCAGTGAGATGACCATAAGAACCACTCGTCGCACTACTTGCTCGAGAGCCACCATTCATAATCGTAGCCAAGGAATTGGGTGAGAAGCGGATCATTGAATTGATATCAAATGAATCCGAATATGGCGATGAGGAAAGTGCACGCTTGCGACTTGCAACACTTGCGCGCATGCTACCACCGACACCGCCGCCCCCACCACCACTACCTGGGCGTGGACTGCCATCCAAACTGAAATGGAAATCGGTGCTTGCCAGCGATCCAGCTGCGGCTGCAGCAGCAGCAGCAGCAGCCGCAACAGCCGCATGATGTAACTCACTTAGCGAACCCATGCCGGCTCGAGTACCCAAATATTCGCCAGAGCTCAAACCCAGACCGGCTAGATGATGAAATGCTGGCGTACAATTGGCATATGGATCTGCTGGACAACCAAATTTTTATTACTTTACATATTAGTACTATATTAATAGAAAATAACTTCTTACTATGATAGGATGTTGTGGGACTGCTTCGTTGTAACGTGTAGAACTGTTCCATATATGTAGGGATTCGGTAGGCTGGATGAAAATCATGCTGCTGTTGTTGGCTATGGCTATGGCTATGCACATGATGATGATGATGATGATGAGCTGAATTACCACCGAGTAATGTATGATTATTTGTTCCATTTATTGTACCGGGCGTAGAGTCTGCACCACACACAGACGGCGGAATAGGGGATACTGGAACGGGAACTGGTACAGAACTGCTTACATCTGTTTTTGTTGTTATCGGCATCTGCACATGGTTACTCGAAGATGGTGAATTATTGGGCATAATAGATGCTGCCGCTGCAGCAGCTGCTGCTCGCCTCGATGCCAAAAATTGTAACTCCGTATACCTATAATTTCGAATCGCAGTTTGATGAATTAATTTAAAGCAAGTAAGAAGGCTCTAGTTGAGAAATCCCGAAATCAGTGCTTGAAAGTATGTGTGTGGGTTCGCGTATACTGCATACTTCACTTTACTTCAATGTTTCATATCTCCGGTGTTTCTTTACCGATTTCAATGAAAATTTCACAGATTGTCATTATTTTATCTAATGTTTCAAATGCAAATGCTCGTCCCGTTTCCCATATACACATGTTATCGGTACCAACAAAATCTTGAATTTCCAAATTTAAAATGTATGACGATCTGTGAAATTTTTATTGAAATCGGTTGAGAAATACCGGAGATATGGAACATTAAAATTAGTTAAATATGCAGTATATGTGAACACACACAATCATACTTTCAAGCACTGAAAGTAAAGTACAGGGTTCAGGGTATCGTCCAGTCGGGATTTCTCAACTAGAGCCTTATTAGTTTTGTTTTTCTTCACATTGACTTGGTTTATTTTGATGAACCTTTTAAACGCTATAACTTTTAATTTATCACAGCGGTGGTTTTTTGAAAGATGATGGGTGAGATTGTTTTCTTCCGATTTGGATCAAAAAGTTGATTTTAAATAAATTGTGCTTGCAACTGTTGCAAATGCGGCGCCATTGCCGTATATTGAAAGATGTTGGGTGAGACTGTTTTCTTCCGATTTGCATCAAAAAGTTAATTTTAAATAAATTGTGCTTATTTTTTTTCGCGGCTAGGGCTCGATATGTATGATATGAGTATGTGCATGGTTAAAAAAGTTTCAATCTACGATTGTGTTTCCATGCCGATTTTAAAAAATATTCTTCTTTTTATACCCTGATCCCATTAAAAATGTGAAAAAAGGGTATAATGAAGTTGTGCAAAAGTATGTAACAGGTAGAAGGAAGCATCTCCGACCCCATAAAGTATATATATTCTTGATCAGCATCGAAAGCCGAGTCGATATAGCCATGTCCGTCTGTATGTATGAACGCGTCGATCTCAGAGACTATAAGAGCTAGAGACTCCAGATTTGGAACTTAAGCTCGCCTAATCCCTAGGCACACAAGTTTCTTTCCGATTTTCGATAACTCTTCCCGTTTCCGATATACACATGGGATCGATAACAACAAAATCTTGAATTTGGAAAACTTTGAGATGCAATTTGAATTATAAAACAAAATAATGACAATCTTTTTATCGAAATCGGATAATAAACACCGGAGATATGGGACATTGAAGTTGTGTATGCAGTATGCAGTATGCGCGTACACACACATACTTGCAAGCACTGACTGTACGTGTGAAGTATAGGGATCAGGGTATCGTCTAGTCGGGATATCTCGACTAGAGCCTTCTTACTTGTTATAAAAAGGAACTGTTTGTCAAATAATAATAATCTCTAGGTATACTGAACCTATTTTGAAAAAAAAATTTCCAATCGAAAGCTACGTTATTTGCGTTTGTCATAGGCATTTAGCTGAAAACTAAAGACCTGCTCTTGGTCAAACGGTTTCTTAACGATAACAAATATAAATAAGTTAATATATTAAGTAAAATACGTTATGGAGAAAAGTTGTGGGTCTTGATAATGCCCAAGAAGAAAGTAGGCGACAGCATATATGCCTATTTATTATCATTATTATTTAAGTCAGAAAATCGTGTTTTTAATATTAAAAAAAATAAAAATAAACTTTAAATTTTGTTCGCTCTTTTTTGTATTTTCAAATCGCCTACAGCAAGTTTATGCGTCAAAATAAAGCTTATATCTACGTCAATCTCAAAACTGGTCGTGATATGAATAACAATTCTATGTTTCTCCTCGACTCATATGGCATATCATTTTATTTTACCCAAACAATAATTCAAATACAAAATTAAAAATTTTGATCATGCTACTATATCAATGAAATAATTCATAAACTTTTAGAAACTACGATGGGCTAAGATTACTACAATGCTTGCATTTTGAGGCATTTAATCTTAAAAGTATTGTTCACAAATTGTTCGAACGAACACTTGTGTTTTTTCAACCCTTTTTGTACCATGCTCAACTCAAATCCGATGTCGAAATTCGGCTTTTATGGATACCATAATTGTAACATTTTTATTTTTTAAATGGCCAAAAGACCCTAAATTTATAAGCTAAATATGCATCATGTTTATATGGGGAAAATAAAGTCTTTTCACCATCTTCGCGGGGGGTTTTATTAAAAGTTTTACGACTTACGAGCTGAGAAAAAAATTTGAGCCTAATCGACAAAGCCAATCTTAATTTACTAATTATTGTTTATTTTTACACCATTTCTACATAAAATTTTTTTTTTAATAAACCTAATTGCTGTGTTCTCATAATGAAAAAAAAAGAAAACTTCGTTGTACGGGCAGTTTTTTTAAAATGAATACACTTATATTACAATATATTGTGCTTTTTAGTAAACGGTGTTCAATGATTTTATTAAGCAACTAGATTAACATTTCAAACTTAAATATTAAATTTATTTTCTTCGTTATTTATGGACATAAAAAATAATGCATGAATGGGAACTTTTGTCATACTAAGTAATGCTGTTTTTTTACTTACGCCAATGGAAAATATGTTGGTAATGTGTAGGCATCCATTTTCGATTGTGCTGATATCGATTATGATTGTGCTGATATCGATTTTGATTGTGCTGATATCGATGAGGAAAGATTAGTTGGGGTTATAAGCGCCTTTTTCACGGCGGTTTTCATACATTGTGGCCACAAACTGCCGTCGGTAATGCTCTAGTGTATTGTGTTATATTTAAAGAACTGTGTTGATCACGGAATATGTGTATATGCAATTTAAACATTTTTACACAAATACACAGAACAGGACGCCACACATAACAATCATATGTATGTAAATTTATGTTTGTAAAAGTAGTATACAGATGGATCATAACAAAAAACTTAAGGAAAACAAAAGGGAATTCCAGTGCGATATTATTATTCCAAGCACTTGTACAGTTATAATAGTAGTTGTTGATAATCACAAACGCTTTTAGGCGCAAATATGCATTTAGCAAAGTTTTTTTGCATTTAAAATGATGTACATATACGTATATCAATCACACAACACTACATTTCCATAAATATGTAAATGTACATGAGTTTGACTTTGATCCTAAGCACTTTATTTGTATTAACTTTGAGGCGGAAAAAATAAATTATGTGTGACAAAGTCAATAATCGGACGTGTACGGCTCCGTCGTCTTGCTGCCGTGTTTACTCCGAGCGGACTGAGCAGCAGCAGTTCTTGCGATGCCTCGCTTGCTTTAGCTGGAGCAGCGCAGGCCGCTGCTCACGCACACCCATGTCTGAAAATAAAACAACGACAAAAAATAAAATATACTGATACAAATTCATGCACTGATACTCACACAGACACCTCACACACACAGAGATTCATAGATACAAGTGCACACAGCCACAGGTCACGATCTGCTCTGCCTCTGTTTGCTCACAGCCCAAAAATTGAGAGAAGGCGGGCATATTGAAGATGGCCAAACCAAACGATTTCTCTCTCTCTTAATGAATTGAACCCCGCGTAATCAGTGCTGCGCAATGTATGGAACTCTAGATCAATTTAAATCTTTTGGTTAATTTCTGGTGTTTTCAAAATAAACAGAACACAAAAAAACTATTATTTATGGTGCTTTCCACATTTTAATGGTTCAGTATAACTAAATTTAGGAATTCGAAGGGAACTTTATAATATTAAAACCTCAAAAATGATGCCCCTCCTATTTGATGGAAAATTATAAATTATTGTGTTGTTTAATTTTATTTAAATAAACATATTTAAGCATACAATTATATAGTTAGTAGTTTTTGAACGAATAACAGGTGCCAGCACTAGCAATAATAAAGCTGTTAGGGTCTCTCTCTCTCTATCTCTTAGTTTTAGAACTGCTAGCAGGTACAATAAATGCACGGCCTGCATGCATGTATGGAAATATGTGTGTGTGTGAGTGTGTGTGTAGCTCGGCGTCAGCGAAACCAACTTCAACAACAACTTGCTACTTGTTATGTAGCCGACGTGCAGAGACGATCTTTAAGGCGCACCCACATTGTGTCTGCGCACAGCGCTCTCTTTTCTACTTCTCTCACCCACTCCGTCTTTCTCTTTCTCGCTCGCTGTGACTTTTTCCCTGCCTCTCCTCTATTGCAAACACACACATAGCTGTCATCCTGTATCTCATACTCTATCTCCCTTGCTACAACTAAAAAAGTAGCATACTGTACAGTTTACAAATACATACAGATATAAGTATTATGTGTACTTGTGTATGTATATGTACATGAGTGCTCAATTAATGCAGCAAAATGCTCTTTTTATAAAGAAATTACCCGGCTGTATCCGGGTTTTTTAATGGCCAGACTACTTGGTACAAAAAAATGAGAAACAATCCTCTTGTTCCTTTAGGATGCACGAGTTTGTTTTTTTCTCACGTAGAGAAAACTACCCATAGCTAACATTTTACAACTTAAAGTTTTAGGCCTATATGGGGATTCGCAAAAGTAAATATCTGTACACTAATAAACATAAATAAAGAGGATATGTATTTGACTATGTCAACATAACGCACCGAATGCCACCGAACATAAACACAAAGATGAAAATAAGAAATGCATTCGAGGTATACTTATTATCGAGGGGCAGTTGTTAGAAGCTAATGAACAGATCACTCCTAAAAAAAATTAGTTACCTTATAAATAAATAATATAAATAAATAAAACTTCAGTTTTTCTTTAAAGTTTACTAACATAAGATATATTAACTAAGCACAGTCTTAAAACGTATTATACAATTATCAAATCGCTTATGTTCTATATATAATTCTTTCTTCACTCGACTTTTTAAAAGCATACATCAAATATATTTCCTGATATTTCTGGGAAAAAAAGTTTTTTAAACGTTTTTTCACAGCTATTTCTTTCATACGCAAACTCTTTAGTTTCAAACAATCAATAAAGAGGAGATGTTAACGACTCTCTAACGCAGTGCAAAATTCATATACACATTGCCACGGAAAGGTTTACACAAAGTGAAAAATTTTGATATTTTCACTTTAGAGCCTGGTTGTTGTTTTTCATTTTTTATATTATTTTTTATAAGTAATGCAGTCATTTATATCTTAAACCTATTAAACAGAACTTAAAAAACATTAACATTTACATTAACAAAGAACAATTAAAAATACTAACAAAGGCGCTAAATTCAACTGCCACGAAAAGGTTTACACCAACGTTTTGGTGCATTTTCGTTGTAAAATTCGTATGAAATTTGTATGTACAGTTACTTTTAATTAAATTAAAAATGCGCAGATCCATAAGAGTCCAAATTTTTTGCGCAGATCGCTTGCCAATGAAATGAAGAATGATTGTGGAATCACCATATCTCGCGAATGTGCCCTATATCCATTTTAAGTACCTACCCTTAATCTCGAGCTGTACAATCGGTGTAATATTATTGGTTTTCAAGTACTGGCGCCGTTCTTTTTTGGGTAGGTACTTAAACATTTTTTATTCCACATTCGCAAAATATTGTAATTCCACAATCATTCTTCATCTCATTCTCAAGTGATCTGGCCAAAAAAATTTGGACTCTTATGGATTTGCGCATTTTTAATTTAATTAAAAGTAACTGTACATATGAATTCCACAACGAAAATGCACCAAAAACCTAGGTGTGTAAACCTTTTCGTGGCAGTTGAATTTAGTGCCTTTGTTAGTATTTTTAATTGTTCTTTGTTAATGTTAATGTTAATGTTTTTTAAGTTCTGTTTAATAGGTTTAAGATATAAATGACTGAATTACTTATAAAAAATAAAAAATAAAAAAAATGAAAAACAACAACCAGGATGACCATATAGCTCTAAAGTGAAAATATCAAAATTTTTCACTTTGTGTAAACCTTTTCGTTGCAATGTGTAGCTGTCATAGTTAAATTGGAAACTTGCTAAATCTTTAATCTGTCAACTTATAGATCTGTTCAGTATTTCAAATAAAAACATGTAAGAAGGCTCTAGTCGAGAAATCCCGACTTGACGATACCCTGATCGCTATACTTTACGCGTACATTCAGTGCTTGCAAGTATGTGTATTTGTGTGTGCATAGCGCTTACTGCATACTGCACACTCAACTTCAATGTCCAACATATCCGGTGTTTCTTAACCGATTTTAATAAATATTGCACAGATTGTCATTATTTTGCTTAATGTTTCAAATGCCGTCTTTTTCCAGATTTTCCATATTCACGATTTTTTTGTTATCAATCCCAGTTGTATATCGGTAACGGAAAGAGTTATCGAAAATCGAAAACAAACTTGTACTGCCTAGGGTCTAGGCAAGCTTAAGTTTAAAATCTGGATGCTTTACCTCTTATAGACTCTGAGATCGACGCGTTCATACATACGGCCGGACGGACGGACAGACAGACGGACATGGCTATATCGATTCGGCTGCTATGGGGTCGGAGATTTTTCCTTCTGCCTGTTACATACATTTGCACAAAACCATTATACCCTTTTTCCCATTTTTAATGGGATCAGGGTATAACAAGTAAGAAGGCTCTAGTCGAGGAATCCCGACTATATCGACTCGACTATTGATGCTGATCAAGAATATATACACTTTATAGGGTCGGAGATGCTTCCTTCTGCCTGTTATATACATTTGCACAAAATCATTATACCCTTGGATTCACAATTTAAACAAGTAAGAAGGCTCTTGTGGAGGAATCCCGACAGTGCTTGCAAGTATGTGTGTGTATGTACACTCAACTTCAATGTTCCATATCTCCGGTGTATCTCAACCGATTTTAATAAAAATTTTACAAATTGTCATTATGTTTTATGTTTCACACACCGTCCCAAAGTTTTGCAAATTCAAGATTTTGTTGGTATCGATCACATGTGTATATCGGAAACGAGAAGAGTTATCGAAAATCATTAAAAAAAAGTCGAGAAATCCCGACTAGAAGATACACCGAACATATACTTAGCCTTAGAGGCCCATTAGTTGTATGTGCTTTACTTAATTTAAATTTTCCATATCTCGGGTGTTTCTCAACCGGTTTCAATAATGACCATATGTCTGTCTGTCTGTATCAGCTCGTCGTTCGTAAAGACTATAAGAGCTAGAGACTTAAGATTTAATTTCGTTTATTCCAAGGGCTGGTCGAGTTGGTTTTTAAAGTATATATAACTCTTCCGGATGTAGACATTTAATCGAAAGCAACCAACATTATTAATTTGCAAATTTTAAAACTAGATCTAAGAACAATTAACCAAATAAAGATAATTTGCGTAGATTTAATCGAAATCGGTTAAGAAACAGCAGATTTATCGAATCATAAGCGTTAAGTGTAGGGAGTTCAGGGAACCTGCTAGTCGGGATTTCTCGATTAAAGTCTTCTTTCTTGTTGGTCCCATTAAAAATGGGAAAAAGGGTATTATGGTTTTGTAACAGGCAGAAGGAAGCATCTCCGACCCTATAAAGTATATATATTCTTGATCAGCATCAACAGCCGAGTCGATATAGCCATGTCCCTCTGTCCGTCCGTCTGTCTGTCGTATGTATGAATGCGCCGATCTCAGAGATTTTAAGAGCTAGAGACTCCAGGTTTGGAACTTAAGCTCGCCTAATCCCTAGAAAGTATAAGTTTGTTTTCGATTTTCGATAACTCTTCCCGTTTCCGATATACACCTGGGATCGATAACAACAAATTCTTAAATTTGGAAAACTTTGAGATGTCATTTGAAAAATAAAACAAAATAATGAAAATCTGTCAAATTTTTATTAAAATCGGTTTTGAAACACGGGAGATATAGGACATTGAAGTTGTGTATGCAGTATGCGCGTACACACTCACACACATTCTTGCAAGCACTTCTAGTCGGGATTTCTCGACTAGAGCCTTCTTACTTGCTTTTTTTTTTGAGAAAGCAATCGAATACGTGAACACTTGACACATATATTTCGTAGAATTTTGTCTAAGCATTATTCACCTTTAACTGGATTTAGAAAATGTACAAGATAATTATTCAATTAATATTTTTTTAACCGTCTTAGAAAACTTCACACCCTCCCCAGTCGCGCTAAATTTACATATACAAAATTGTTCAGAGAATTCATATTTAACTTAAAATTTGTTTATTCTAATACCGATAGTAAAGAGTTAACTGGTCTTGTGCAATGTCCGTCATGGTGTCTGTTTGTCTGTCTGATGGCTTTTTCTGAACTTTTTTCGACACCCGTAAAGCTAGAGGCTTGAACTTTGCAAATTGCCCACTGAGGCTGGAAAATCGATGACTGATAACTGAAAATCGATATATCCACATATTTCTCAAATCCTTATAGCTGTAAAGTTTGGAGATACTTTTGTTTCCTAAAAAATGCGTTAACATTTCGAGCTACCCCCATCCTTCCGCCCCAAGACCAACCGCATTTTAAAACCGGGAAATACTATATCTTTTTCTAAGCTAGAACCACCAAACTTACTGCCAAGATAGGTGATGCAGTCTTCAAAAAATAGAAGCTTGTAACATCAGAAACGTTTATATCTGGACAGTTTTAAAGCTACAGTGACTATTTGGTATGGAGATATCTGGTAATATCCCCTAAAGAACTACATCAAACACCCCCACCCTTAACGCCCCATTAAAAATTGCCATATCTTCCCCTTTGGAATTTAAGGAAGGACAGGTTTGTTTTCAATTACATATATAACTCTTCCCGTTTCCGATATACACATGTGATCGATAACAAAAACAATCTTGAATTTGCAATAATTTGAGACGGAGATTGAAACATTAGATAAAATTACGACAATAAGTGATATTTTTATTGAAATCGATTCAGAAACACCGTATAAATGGTACATTGAAATTAAGTAAAGTGTACTGTTTATACGTCACACACACACACACATACTTGCAAGCACTGACTGTACGCGTAAAGAATAGGGTTCAGCATATCGTCTAGTAGGGATTTCTCGCCTAGAGCCTTCTTACTTGTTTATTTTTGTTTTATGCATATACAGTATTCCTTATAGGGCACACGTTTCTATGTAACATAGATATATTTCTTGATTAAATTAAAGTATTTGGCGTGATATTATCCAGTATCTTACTAATTCTGTATCTGCATCTATGTATTTTAAAGTACCTGCAGATGATGCAGACATTTGTCATGGCGAAAGGTAGTTTAAAAGAGAAGTCATCAGGCGAAACCTTCAGTAACCTGCGGTGAGGGAAACTATTTAAAAAAAATAAAACTAAATAAAATAAAGAAAAGGCAAGCAACAAGAATCTTGACGCTGAGTTCTGCTAGATTTTGGAGAGAAACACAGCGGGACAAAAACGATCCTTTAAAACTCATCTGTTGTGTTCTCTCAATCAGTGCTGACGACAACAAGCTACTTTTGCGGGAAAAAATATATAAACAAAAAAAATATATAGATATTCTTGATTATATTTTGGAGCACCATTGGTCCAGGTCTTCTTTTTGTTGCAGTTATTTGTCAAAACCGGCCAGATCGAAACATTTATTTTATTATATAGCTCACATACAAATATATCTTCTAAATAAAACATCACAGTAACACATTGGCTTTAATTTTTGAAGATATTGTTGCTCAGTGTTGTTGTACTGTTCTTAGTGGGACACAAGTGACAGCAAACAGAAGGCGAGTTAATTGTCATACGAGGCAAAGAATGAAGTTAGAAGGTAAAACATAATATTATTTTCTATAAATATTTTACATTGAAAAAAAAAGCCAAAATTCTCCTGTTACAAATAAATCTACTTTGGCAGCACTAGCTGCAGCTGCGTTCTCAGTTTGTATGTTCTTTTGTAATTTAACGTCTTATTCAAGTCATTTCCAAGTTTCACGAGAGCGGTGAGCGGCGGCGAAGCTGTGCTGCCCGCGCCAGTGACTGGAAATACGAGGCATTCACATTCACGCGCACACACACACACACACACACTTACACGCATTTGTCTTATTTAACAAGGAAACTTCTGTCGGTTCTTGGAAACAACATAAAAACCAGAACATATGTATGTGTGTTTTTAAGTTTTTCGGTTTTGCATCTGCATTCAAATCTGTCCAGCATCATTTTCAACATCAGTGCAGCAAAGGCAACGTACAAGACGACGTTGAATTTTTTCAGACTTTGGCTGGTGTGTGTATGTACATTAGAATGGTCGTTAAAAATTTAAATCTGTGTGCCGCCCCCTTAAAAGTTTATTTTTGATGGAAAAACTCTAACTGCATCTCTTATACCCTGAACCCATTGAAAAATGGTAAAAAGGATATAATGGTTTTCTGCAAAATTATGTGACAGGAAGCATCTCCGAACCCATTTCCGACCCCATGTCCGTCTATCTGTCTGTATGAACGCTTCAAGCTTAGAGACTTTACGAGTTAGATTTCTTCAGATTTCCTAAGACAATACAAGTTTTTTTAAAATTATCGATAACTCATCCCGTTTCCGATATGCACATGTTATCGATAACAATAAAATATTTCATTTGGCATGGCTTTTTTTAAACTATAGACTAAATACTGAAAATCTGTGAAGGCATGGAACATTGATGTTAAATCAAGTACGCAGTAAACGCGTACGCACACCCACATACCTGCAAGCACTGACTGTACGAATTAAGTATAGGATTCAGGGTATCTATTAGTCGGAATTTCCCGACTAGTGCCTTTATGTTTTCTTTTTATACCCTGAAAAAGGGTATAATGGTTTTGTGCAAAAGTATGTAACAGGCAGAAGGAAGCATCTTCGACCCCATAAAATAATACAATAAATAAAAATTTCACAGATTATCATTACTTTGCTTAATGTTTGAGACTAGGCGAGCTTATGTTCCAAATCTGGAGTCTCTATCTCTTATAGTCTCTAAGATCGACGCGTTTAGACATACAGACGGACATGGCTATATATGCTCATCAAAAATATATATACTTTATGGGGTCGGAGATGCTGCCTTCTGCCTGTTACATACTTTTGCACAAAACCATTATACCCTTTTTACCCATTTATAATGGGTTCGGGGTATAAAAAAGAAATCCTTCCAGGAGCTCAGCAATAATGTGACTGTTACTACGTTAGTGTATACTTGACATCAGCTTGGTCCAAATAATCATCTTCTTTATTTAATAGCTTTTGCGCTGTTATTATTAAAACGCAGACGTCCAAATGACTTTATTTTAAATGTGGCTTGGGTCTGGTCGATATAAAAGGCTTAATTAGTCAGCAAATCGGAGCCCCAAAACGAAGTAGTGAACAGAATAAAGCCAACTAGCGCTCTCTCAATACCAGTTTTTTGTCGAACTTTGCGGCAATATACACAAAAAATCTGATATATACTATACACAAAAAACTTACAAACTTTGTATACGAAACATATTTTTAATGTCAATGTATATATATATGTATGTATATGTGCATATTGTGCATGAAAAGAGCATGATCTCGAGAACACAATTATGTTGTATGTATAGATGTACGTATGTATGTATGTATATACTTATGCTTGAACGCCGGGAAGGGCAAAAGAGAGTAAAGAAGTTGATAACAACAACATCAAGTAAATTGTTGCTTTCGTCGACTTGTAAATCGAGGGCTACTCAACACATCTGTACGACACTTGCAAATTTAATACGTGTATGTGCATATGGTATTAAGTGGTTGTCGTAGAAGAGTTTGAATAACCCATGCTGATAAACTTGGAGGTTAAGGCTGCCGGGAAGCTATAGTAAGACCCACCATTTGATGCAATCGCTATCGTCACCTCTCTTACCCGAGCTCACTATCTCTCTCTCTCTTGCGTTCGCTCCTTTTCATATATTTTACTTACCTCGTCGCTTTCGTGTTCCCCAACCAATATCCATCGGCCGCATCTCGCATCGTGCTGCTGTCGCTTCCATTGCTTGATGAAGACATTACTATTTATAAGGCCAACCGCAGTGAATGTTGCGTGTCCGTGTTTTTTAAAGATTCGGCGTCTGTGCGTGCGCCTTTAGCAAAACACACACAGCTCTCCGATCGTATCACAGTCATCGTCATCAGCTTCCCATTATTTCTACTCACATCCCCATTTATGTATATGCTCGCATAAACATCTGTATGTATGTTCGAAGATATGTACATTTATATTGATGCGAAGGTATGAAGAAGACTTTTGTGCTCTTAATGCACAAGCCGTGTCGTAGGTACATTCATGTATGTATGTCCATGTATAAACCTAGGCATACATATATATTTGTAAAGGATTTCTTAATAGGTACCATAGGTTAATGCTTTAACTTTTGTTTTCGGCGTTTAGGGTTTCGTATTGGACTTATTTCCACTTGGCTTAAGTTTTTTTTGCAGAAAAAAACTACGTAAGGCTTTATTTTTATCAATAATTGTCATACACTTTTAAATATTTTAACATTCACAGAGTTAAATTTCGCTCGAGAAAATTAACGTTTATGACACTTGTGAAATATGAAATCGTGTTTTATACTTTGCACTTAAAAAAATTGATGTTCTGTCCGTCTGTCCGTCTGTGTGTATGTATGAATGCGTCGATCTCAGAGACTATAAGAGCTAGAGACTCCAGATTTGAAACTTAAGCTCGCCTAATTCCTAGGCAGTACAAGTTTCTTTCCGAAATTCGATAACTATTCTCGTTTCCGATACACATGGGATCGATAACAACAAAATCTTGAATTTGGAAAACTTTGAGATGCCATTTGAATTATAATACAAAAAAATGACAATTTGTGAAATTTTTATTGAAATCGGTTAATAAACACCGGAGATATTGGACATTGAAGTTGTGAATGCAGTATGCAGTATCCGCGTACACACACACACACATACTTGCAAGCACTGACTGTATGCGTGAAGTATAGGGATCAGGGTATCGTCTAGTCGGGATATCTCGACTAGAGCCTTCTTACTTGTTTATACCCTGAACCCATTAAAAATGGGTAAAAAGTCGGGATTTCCCGAATAGAACCTTCTTACTTGTTTAATACTGCATTTACAAAGACGCACGTGGAGTTACTACATTTTGAGAGAAAATTGCTGGTAAAGTTCACATACATACCTAAATATTTTAAAAGTAGAAATTCCAATAATGTAAGGTTAAGTACATGTCACCACCTTATTTGAAGATTATTTGACGCCCACCCAACAACATCCTTTAGAACCTCCTTTGCAAGCAGACTTTTTATAAACTGTCCTTATACTGGTCTCAGAATATTCTGTAGTAGGTTGCGTTCGACTTCGGCGTGTTTTTATACCCTGAACCCATTAAAATTGGGTAAAAAGGGTATAATGGTTTTGTGAAAATGTATGTAACAGGTAGAAGGAAGCACTGCGACCGCATGAAATATATGTAGTCTTGATCAGCATCAACAGTCGAGTCCGTCTGTCTGTCTGTCTGTCCGTCTGCCTGTGTGTATGTATGAACGCGTCGATCTCAGAGACTATAAGAGGTAGAGCATCCAGATTTGGAACTTAAGCTTGCCTAATCCCTAGGCAGTACAAGTTTGTTTTCGATTTTCGATAACTCTTTCCGTTTCCGATATACACATAGGCTCGATAACAACAAAATCTTGAATTTGAAATGGCATTGGTAAGCATTAAACAAAATAATGAACGTTTGTGAAATTTTTATTAAAATCGGTTAAGAAACACCGGAGATATGGGACATTGAGGATATGGGAGTATTGAGAGTATGCAGTATGTGCGTACATACACACACACATATAGGGTATCGTCTAGTCGGAATTTCTCGACTAGAGCCTTACTTGTTTATATATTATAATTCCTTTATTCCTTTTTGCAATTTATTTATTATTAAATTTTAATAAGCTATATAAAAAACCCAATTAAAACTGAATTTAATTTATAGCTGATCAGTGTGAATCGCAACCTTACGTCTAAAATATAGTTGGTAAGAGTATTTCAAGTTGAACATGAACTGACTTGCGGAGCAACTATGTATATCACTAATGAAGACATTCCATTGTGAATGCTTATGGTCGACGAAGCACTCAACTATCAAAAGAAAAATAAATAAAAAACGAAAACCGGTCCAATCGAACTTTATTTCAGAGTCGTCCGTAAAGACGCATGTATGTATGTACACATATATACATATAAACTTTAACCCACAGCATTTGTGCGGGTTTATTATTACCCAGTGGAGGTTTTTTTTAAAAGAAAATTCTAGTTCGACGATCATTATCTCAGTGATCCAAATATTATATATAATATAATCCAAATCTTCAAAATTTTATGCTGCACTTCTTAGTTTAAATATAAAGCGTATTTTTCAAACTTCTTCCTTTTACTTACGATCATTACAAGAATATTCGAATGTACCTCATTACTTTCTTAGCAGTAGTAATGCATTTTTTCGGCAGACCTCTTTTACTTCTGAACCACTGGGTTAGTCAAGATATACATATATATGTGAGTGCAGTGCTCTTTTTAGAGATCGTACCTTTGTTAATGGATTCAATACGTTTCGCGTCGAACTACTTATTTATGAAGCAAACTGAAAAGTAAAACTGGTTGCATAGGAGGAGTTTCATTAGAAACAAGATGGCGTAGATACATACATTCATAATAAACCTAGCTGAAATAACCCGGTTTTACACGGAACAAAGAGTATGGGTGCCACGCTTACTGGCTGTTGGGAAATCGATAACTGGGTATTGATAAAAACCATATCTTTTCCACATCTAAATATGTTACTTGTGCAAGTGGTTCTACGGTCTCCTGATAAAAGAAAAACAAGTAAGAAGGCTCCAGTCGAGAAATCCCGACTAAACGATACCCTGAACCCTATACTTTACGCGTACAGTCAGTGCTTGCAATTATGTTTGTGTGTGTGTGTGTGTACGCGCATACTGCATACTAAACTTCAATGATCCATATCTCCGGTGTTACTCAACCGATTTCAATAAAAATTTCACTAATAATTTTAATGCCGTCTCGAAAATTTTCAAATTCACGTTTTGCTGTATCGATCCCATGTGTATATCGGAAAGGGGAAGAGTTATCGAGAATCGGAAACAAACTTGTACTGCCTAGGTATTAGGCGAGCTTATGTTCAAAATCTCTAGCTCTTATAGTCTCTGAGATCGGCGCGATCATACTCAGCTGTTGATGCTGATTAAGAATAAAATGTTCAGATTTTACTGGGCAAAAAATTTTATAAACCATTTTTTTTTTTTATAAGAATCCGAAACTGATATTCTTTAGCGGGTGCACCGGCTCTTTTAATCCTTAATCATCAAATAGAAACATACAATATTTGACGAAATTTCGTTTGCTGACAAAACATATATAACAAATGTACAAAGAAAACAATATTTGAAAGAATAAATATTTTTAGAGCTGCTTAGTGTTATCGATCTCCTTCTCAACATCTGGGTATTCCAGTTTGACACCAGGCTCGCAGGTAAAGATTGGGCAGCAAAATGGAAATGGTGCTGTCTTATTTGTTTTATCCGTATCAAGCTTACATTTATCATTAGCTAGCGACAGCGGCAAAGGCCCGCAATCCTCGACAAGTTCTAGAAGCCTTTTAAAAAAATGTTTATTAAATGCTGTTTAATTGAGGATCATTAAATAAATTAATGGCATTACTTTGCCGGATTTTCCTCGTTTTGTACACAAGATGAACGCCCGCAAAACGGTGTCAGTTCCCATGTCTTTCCGGGCTCCACAGTTGCACAGCGAGTCGATGCAAAGCACATTCCCGGGAAATCTAAAAAAATTAGATTTTGTTTTATTAAGTTTAATAATGTGTTTGTATTCATGCATGCTAACAATTTTAATACATATAAAGCCTGCCTACTTATGCATTTATTGCAAAAAGAAGTTAATCAAGCCAGCTGTGTCCGTTTTAGAGAGTTTTCGCAAAAAACCTTTATGGTTTTTTTTTATTTTTTAATTACGTATAAAAACCGTATCGCTGATTGGCCTTCAATTAAAAAAAAAAACTAGTTGATTGAGAGTGCGTTGTAGTTTCTGTATTGTAGGTAAATACTTTCAAAACAGCTTAAGCGAATCGAAATTTATCAAAAGTGACTGCGCCAAAATCAAGAAAAAAAAAACTGGCTTTGGATTTTGCACAGCGACTTTAAATCTATTGTGTTATGTATGTATGGGCATTCATCGATTAAGAAACCACAAATTTTTTTTAGGTTTCTGGCAATAGATTTCACAATTCCAAAATCTCTGATTCCACGTATGACTCACCTCGGAGCACATCAGCTGGAATAAGGCGTTTATAAATTTTGACTTCACTATCTTTCTGCTCATCATTTATTGTTGCTGTTTTTTCAGCGGCCCAGTTGATCGAAGGGGCCATTAAAACGACCATGGCAAAACCAATTGTTAGGGAATTAAACGTATTCATTTTGCTGAATTATTATTTGAAAAACACTGTTAAGGTAGGAAAAAGCAATGCGAATGCTTTGATCGAATGAGTTGATCCGTAACAGCAGACAATCAACAACAATGTTAAGTGAACAGGTCGATGGTTCCGAGCGCCGACCAGAAACAAGTCCGCTTCTTGCGAAAGTGAACGCCAAATTAAAGCTACCATACTAGAGTTACCTCTATTTATAGGCGAAATCGCACTTTGTGGATTTTCAAGTTTTTTTTTTCCTTCGTTGTTGTGTTTTGCTGCTCTGACTGAAAGTAAGAAAACAGAGTTTTGTCGACTTTTGTGTTGATGTCGATATTAGCATATGTATGTCATGTTTGTGAATTGGTATATGTGAAGGTACTTAATGTACCGTATATGAAACATATTAAACATACAAAATACATTACACATATTATATTTTTGTATGCAAATGTTTGTTTGTAATCAAACTTAATAAGAGACTTACAAAAAACAACTCCAAATTCGTGAAGAGCTCATTTAAACTGGTACTGGTGGCGGTATGTCACCACATATGGTACATTAAACATAGCTACCATATAAAGTGTAAGCGTTAAATTTATAAAAACCTTAAAAAAAATCGATTTATGAAATAATTATAAATTTAAGTCTTTCATACCCTCTTTTACACCAAACACATTTTTTTAAATTCCCATCAATAAAATAAAAACTTTGTCTCAACGCGTTGACTGCTTCGTTGCAAAATGTTCTCTAATAGAACATGCATTCTTTGTACCAGAGATCTGGTAGCCCGCACATTCAAGTATTGCACATTTGTCTGCCGTTCTCTCTCAGAGGCTCATCTATTGTAGGAGAGGGATCGCGGCAGCGGAGGGCGAACAGGGATAACAATTATAAGAGCATACATATATGAATGTATTTGCGTCTGCTTGTATCGGTTTTTGTTGGACTTTAGATCTTCTTAATATATCTAGGCTTTAATCTGCAGATGTGTTCATTATTTTTAATATCCTCTTTTAATCTTTTTTATTAGGGTATTAAAACTTGTTCAGCAATTAAAATATATCGATTATTTATACATCCCTGGGACCGGTTAACATTATTTTAATTGTAAATGTTGTATAAATTGTAAAAATTAAATAAATATTTAAAAAAAAAATTATTGTATTATTAATTTTATTTTGTGTTAGACAATTCTGAATAGAATATTTAATATGGTTTACGATAGTAGAAACAAACAACATACCGATAAGAACTAAGAAGCGAAACTATCGATGACAGTTTATCTCCAATCGTTACACGTCAATTATTTAGTGACAGTAGTGTGAAAATTTGTGTTTTAGTTATTTGAGCAAAAAACGAGGAAATATGGGACTGACAATATCCAGTTTACTAACGCGATTATTTGGCAAAAAACAAATGCGTATTCTGATGGGTAGGTGCCAAAATCAGTATGATTAAGTTTGTTGCTGATGTTATCTATAAGCCGATGGCCACGACACTACGTAATTAAAATGACAACTTTTGCGTTATTGAGAATCCAGCCACGCAGCAAGTACGCAATGTATGCATAAGCGGTGTAACATTGTTATTATAAACTTTTCCATTGTTATATCCACACCAAGCAAACATTAATACCCTGTAAACTTTACGCATTTATATATATATGTATATACGTAAACCGTGTCATATCTTTTATGAACAGTTGGCCTAGACGCAGCCGGAAAGACAACCATACTGTACAAATTAAAGCTGGGCGAAATTGTTACAACCATTCCAACAATCGGTTTCAATGTGGAAACTGTAGAATACAAAAATATTTGTTTTACTGTTTGGGATGTCGGCGGTCAAGACAAAATTCGTCCACTCTGGCGTCATTACTTTCAAAATACACAAGGCTTAATATTTGTTGTCGACTCGAACGATCGCGATCGAATTAATGAGGCTGAAAAGGAACTACAAAATATGGTGCGATTAATTTGTATATTTGTATGAACATTTAAATATTACTATCAACACATATTTACTATCCTTAGCTTCAAGAAGATGAGCTAAGAGATGCCGTGCTGCTGGTTTTTGCTAACAAGCAAGATCTGCCGAATGCTATGAGTGCTGCTGAATTAACTGACAAGTTACATCTTAATCAATTGAGGAATCGTCATGTAAGTTCGACATTTCCATATTTGTTTAAAAAGCCATCTTTTTATTGTGTGGTTTTTTATTTAGTGGTTCATTCAATCAACATGCGCCACTCAAGGACATGGCTTATATGAAGGACTAGATTGGCTGTCAGCTGAATTGGCCAAAAAATGATTTTGAAAGCAAACTGCAATAATTCCCAACTGAGCGTTAGTATTTGTTTTGTATTAAAAACTAAAAACAATAACTATTGATTAGATTCTTATAATAAATACTATATATGTGTATAATAAGCCAAAGTCAACATACTTGGAGATTATTATTTTGATTTTTTAAATAACATTCTTGGGCGCAATACCTTTGGAGCTTTAATTTTTTAACACAGGTTTGCTCTCTATATATGTACGTAACATTTTTCATAAACAAATTTGTAAACTTAAAAACATACAACAAAACAAATGCAGCCATCAGGCTGGGAATATACATATACTCAGAAACAAAATTTTAAAATGTATAAAAGAGAGGTAACGTACACACTAAATACTTATAATTAAAAAAGTATACTTTTAAAACTCATATGTGTTTGTATATGTATATTCATGTATCTATCTATGTATGTATTTAGGTAAGAGTAAGTACCACACAAATTTACAATTGAAATGTTGGAATGCATTTGAATGGAGATTAACATGAATATACATACAACACACATATACAGATGTAAATACTCAGTAACAGTAAAATATTTAACTGTAGTATATGTTTGAGTATACACAAATATATACACACTGATTTGCGACGTAAAGATATAACAAACTTTATAACAGTGAAATTTTTTCCATTAATACTTTTTTTTTCAACACATCATGCATTTGGCAATGCAAGTAATAATACCAAGCTATGGGGCTTAAAGGTCAATATCCAAAGCATCTGTAGCCAACAACATGGGCTCGCTATGGTTCTCGCTGACCAATGATGAAAGCGAATCATTTATCAGTGCCGCCGACAAATCCACCGAAGACTGATGCTGATGATCATCATCGACGCCGTGCGAAGAAAGCAACGGATCATGTCTTGTTTCGTCACAATCGTTAAGCAGGTGATTGTGATGATGCAGCAGTTGTCTTCTTGTGTGGCGATGACAGTTCTGCTCTGACTTCTGAACACAGCACGCATTGCTGTTCTCCCCATCACAGCCACTGCCATCTCGCTCTCTATCACTATAAATAGCAACTTCTGAACTGCCTCCGCTCTGAGAGCCAAAGCTTTTGCAATGCAGCTGTGTTGCTGCTGGCGATTGTGAAGCGGATAACAAATGGCTGCTATGGGAAGAGAGCAATGGATCGCCGCCACCTTGAACCAGATGCTTGCAATCCTCCATGAGCTCATCAATTTGATTTAAACTAATTCCCGGATCACTGCTCATTACTGGAAGCTAAATATAATAAATACAAATTTTTTTCTTAGTTTTCGATTGCAAGAACGTTAAGCGATTTTAAGACATACCCGGCTCTCAAGTACATCCTCCATAAGTGAAACAGTATGACGATTTTGTCCAACCGATGCAGATGCAACAGATGGTGTTGGACTGCTGCTGCTGTTGCATTTTAAATACGAATTGGCTGGTGTTGGCGCTGACACGGATGTCAAATTGTAGTCCGACAAGGAAATGCCATGGGTTTTAGCCTGCATTTCTAGTTCCTTTAATAGTCAAAAACATTGCTTAAGCGAATGCAAAGAAAAGTTTCACCGATTTATGTACTTACCCGAATGCGTGAGATAAGCTTTCGGTTCTGTAGTTCCATTTGTCGTTGACGGCTTTCGTTTTGCCTTAAACGAGAGACTTCGTGTTTTAAACATTTTATATAATCCACCGATGACTTTAGAATTGTACCCTTATTAGGTCGTATGTCACGCACAACCTCATAAAAGGCCTCGCTGCCTTTTGGTAATAGCGTGCCAAGCTCTTTAATTCTATCATTGATATTAAAGCGACGACGTCGCTCAACTACAAAACAATATGTTATATTATTTGCATGTAGATAAGAGAAATTTGTCTTTATCTATACTTACTCATATTGTGATTATCCTTCTTCTGTCGATCCTTGGCTAAAGCATTTATTTCCGCATCAGTTAAATTTTGTGGTTCCTGCTTAATCGAAAGCTCTGAGCTAAAGTTATTGTCAAAATTAAATGAATCGTTTTGAAGAATGTCATCGAAGAGATCGTCAGCCTGCAATCACACAAAGTGTCGTATATTATATTTTTGACCATGAGTGACATTCACATTCAGATCATTGGCAAGCCATCAGCTATCTTGACACAAAATTTGGTGGCACGTCAACAGAAAAATTGTGGAAACAAGTAAGAAGGCTCTAGTCGAGATATCCCGACTAGACGATACCCTGATCCCTATACTTCACGCGTACAGTCAGTGCTTGCAAGTATATGTGTGTGCGTGTACGCGCATACTGCATACTGCATACACAACTTCAATGTCCCATATCTTCGGTGTTTTTTGTCCGATTTCAATAAAATTTTCACAGATTATCATTATTTTGTTTTATAATTCAAATTGCATCTAAAAGTTTTGCAAATTCAAGATTTTGTTGTTATCGATCCCATGTGTAAATCGGAAACGGGAAAAGTTATCGAAAATCGGAAAGAAACTTGTACTGCCTAGGGATTAGGCGAGCTTAAGTTCCAAATGTGGAGTCTCTAGCTCTTATAGTTATAGTCGAGAAATTTCGACTAGACGTAACCCTGAACTCTATACTTTACGCGTACAGTTAGTGCTTGCAAGTATGTGTGTGTGTCAGTGCGCATACGGCGTACTCGCCTTAATTTCAATGTTCCATATCTTCGGTGTTTCTCAACCGATTTCAATAAAAATGTTATTTTTTCGTTTAATGTTTTAAACGCCGTCTCAAAGTTTAAAAATTTAAGATTTTTTTTGGTATCGATCACATGGGTATATCCGGAACGAGAAAAGTTATCGAAAATTTGAAACAAACTTGTACTGCCTAGGGATTGACGAGCGTATGTTCCAAATCTGGAGTCTCTAGCTCTTATAGTCTCTGAGATCGACGCGTTAACACAATCGGACGGACAGACCGACATGGGTATATCGACTCGGATGTTGGTGCTGATCAAGAATATATGTACTTAATACGGTCGGAGTGCTTCCTGCTGCCTGTTACATACTTTTGCACAAAACCATTATACCCCTTTTACTCATTTTAAATGGGTTCAGGGTATAATAATAGCCGGAGAAAAATAATATCCAATTCAGGATTTTAATTTTTAAAAACAATTACCAATAAAGAAATGTTACAAAGAATAATTCACGTAGTCCTGGGTACAATCTCCTAATCATATTACATAGAAAAAACAAATTTAGATCACAGCATTTGTTAGTCAGGCAAAAAACATTTGTTTGCTATTTTAATTTGTAAACACACACAAATGTATACATAACCATATACATATACATATGTGTACATTTGATTCAAGATATGATTTTATATTATTGGAGCACAAATTTAATTATTAGTAAGTGTGATTATGAAGCAGTCTTGTTCTACTGATTAGGAAACTTTAATTCACCCAAGTGATAAGTTACCAAATCTAATAAAACATTTTTTTTGTCGGTCTGAATTTCATATATATATGCATATCGTAGAGAGATATTTCACTTACATCGCTGTCAAATGAGGGAAGCTGAAAGCAAAAGGAAAATATAGGTACAGGTTAATTAAATATATTTTAAGCTACTACGATTTTATTTTCTTTTTTATTTAAAATCATTTTATCAATTCTGTCTGTTTTCGTTTCTACACTTACATATATATTTACAGAAAGTGTACATTTTATTTGGGCATTGAGCATGGCAATAAAAATGTTTAAAATTTATTTTAAATAAAACAACACCAACGATATAGGCCTTAAAATCGATTAAGGTAATTGTTGTCTGTTCCCTTAGAGATGATAATACAAAAACAAATTCCATACAGTGTGAAATAGTTTACACACAGTGAAAAATTAAGATATTTTCACTTTTGAGCTATATGGTAACCCTGGTTGTTGTTTTTATTTTTTTTATAAGTTATTCAATCAAGTGTCTTTCAAACCTATTTAACAGAACTTTAAAACTCTAAATTCAACTGCCCATAAAGTCTTTACACACCTCCGTTTTTGGTGCATTTTCGTTGTGAAATTCGTTTGAAATTCGTATGTACAGCTACTTTTAATTAATGTGGTCTAAATCCATTTTAAGTACCTACCCTTAATCTCGAGCAGTTAAAAGCACTTGAAAGCCAAAAATATTATACCGAGATTAAGGGTAGGTACTTAAAATGGATTTAGACCACATCCGCGAGATATGGTGATTCCACAATCATTCTTCATCTCATTGGCAAGCGATCTGGCCAAAAAAATTTGGACTTTTATGGATCTGTGCATTTTTAATTTAATTAAAAGTAAGTGTATATACGAATGACATACGAATTTCACAACAAAAATGCACCAAAAACGTAGGTGCGCAAACACTTTCGTGGCAGTTGAATTTAGTGTCTTTTTTAGTATTTTAAATGTTTTTTTGTTAATGTTTTTGAAGTTCTGTTGAAAAGGTTTAAGAGATAATTGATTGAATTACTTATAAGAAAATAAAAATTAAAAACAACAACCAGTGTGTCCCTTATGGCTCTAAAGTGAAAAAATCAAGAATTTTCACCTAGCGCAAACACTTTCGTGCCAAGCTGTATATACATGCAAGCACTGACTGTACGCGTTTAGTATGGGGTTCAGGAGATAATCTAGTCGGGATTTCTCGAATAGAGCTTTCTAACTTGCTTATTTTTTTTTTGCATATGCCATGCTTCCGGATGTTTATCTCCAGTATCTCACACAAATTTTCAATAACATGCATTAGCATAATCATGTTAGCTAGATAAGTAAGAGGTCAGTTTCTTGGTAAATTCGAGAAATTGTGTCGGATTCCTAGATTTTCGGGGTTCTGGTTTTTTTTTTTTAAGTAACGCCAAGTTTCTGACGCCGGCTGCCCATACCATGATAATTCCATCTCTGCAATTTCAGATGCCGATTTCCCGAATTGGAGTAGTAATAAACCAACTGAATCATGTAGAAAGATAACTGCTTGCCAAGTTTTTGAAAACTGTCTAAAACTCTTCCGATTGAATTATGTCAGTTGAGTTTAGTGCGTTTGTTAGTATTTTTTTATTGATCTTTGTTAATGTTAATATTTTTAATTTTTTTGTTTAATGGGTTTAAGAGATAATTGACTGAATAACTTATAAAAATTAAAAAAAAAACATTTAAAACAAAAACCAGTGTGACCCTATAGCTCTAAAGTTAAAAAAACAACATTGTTCACTTTGTGCAAACAATTTTGTGTCAAGCTGTATGCATGTACGTACACATTGCCACGAAAAGGTTTACGCAAAGTGAACAATTTTGATATTTTCACTTTAGAGCTACAGTTTGTCAAGGAAGTGTTTTCGCGTGAAGAAAAATGTATGTTTTTCACTTCACAGGCAAAAATATAACTGTTATATGGCTCTTAAAATTTTTTTGGAAATTTTTATGTATTTTTTATTTATTTCTTAATAATATATTTAAAACAATTTGAATATTCATTAAAGAACAAAAAAGTTATAACAAAAACAAATTAACTCTAACTTATTGGACTGTCAAGAAAGTGTTTTCGCGTCTACTTTTTGGTGCATTTTCGGTGTAAAATTCGTATGAAATTCGTATGTACAGTTACATTTAATTAAATTAAAAATGCTTAGATCCATAAAAGTCCAAATTTTTTTGGCCAGATCGCTTGCCAATGAAATGAAGAATGATAGTGTAATCACCATATCTCGATTAAATGTGACTTTGAGATGCAATTGCCAATTATAAAACAAAATAATGAAAATTGAAATTTTATTAAAATCGGTTAAGAAACACCGGAGATATGGGACATTGAAGTTGAGTATGCAGTATGCGCGTAGAAACACACACATACTTGCAAGCACTCACTGTACGCGTAAAGTATAGGGATCAGGGTATCGTCTAGTCGGGATTTCTTGACTAGAGCCTTCTTACTTGTTTTATACTAAGGTTTTTGTAATAAAAAAAAAAACTTAATTGTTCACGTTATCTAACCAACAAAAAATCGTATTGTCTTACGTGTACACCCAAGAAAACGAAATAAATACATATATGCACATGTACGTGCGTGTTTGCCAAATGTACATACAACTATACACACATACATTTAAGAAAACAAAAGCAGAACATACAAGCTTGAACTCAATTTTTAAAGAGGGAGAGAGCGAGATCAATTAATATGTGAATCTGACCCATTATGTACGTATGTATTTGTTTGTGTACATGTCTAAAAATGTTCTTACATTGTTGGTATGTTCGGTATCACATTATAAGCCTTGTTGCGAATGTTTTTTGCTTTAACTTATGTATGTGTGTTTTTTTTATAAATATATATTTCTATTTAACCGGCAAATCGCTAACTGTTTATATATACATATATTAATATAATTTTTTTTTAAACTAAAAGTTCAGTTGGTCGATTAGTAAGTTTTTCGATTTAATTATACAAAGTACTTAAAACCTTCAAGATAAGTCTAATGCAACACGTTATCAAAAAATGATTTTGACCCAGTTTAGTTGACCAACTTAGTGAAGTTTAAGTCTTTCCACGACTGCAACAATGCTACTAAAGGTCGTAACTATCAGTGGAATAGCGAATATAGTTTGCTTATATCTTAGAGTACTTAAAGTAAAAACTAAAGTTCTTTAAAAGTAAACGATTACCAATTAAAGTACTTTTGAAATCTTTCTACAACTTTTGTAAACGTCTGTTTCATATTGATAGAACTCAAAACTAATATTGTATCAAATAAATTGGAAGCTTTAATAAGAAAAGAAAATTGTGCAAAAATCTATATGCACAGTACGCCACGAAAGTGTTTGCGTTAGGTGAAAAATTATGATTTTTTCACTTTAGTGCTTTAAGGGACACACTGGTTGTTGTTTTTCTATTTTTATTTTATTTTTCATAAGTAATTCAGTCAATTATCTCTTAAACCTATTCAACAGAACTTCAAAAACATTAACATTAACAAAGAAACATTTAAAATACTAACAAAGACACTAAATTCAACTGCAACGAAAGTGTTTGCACTCCTACGTTTTTGGTGCATAATATTATCGAATATTGATAATGTTATTTAATTGAACGTATTTGTGTCGGCTTGAGTGAAGTTTGATGATATACAAACGTATGTACATACATTATTGCGTCGCAAAATTTCCGTAGCAACAGTCATATTGTCTTTAAGATTTAGCATTTTTCCTAAACTAAACACATACCTTGCGAGGAATAAATCTGAGAACCGGCATTTTTATACTTCGACCTGATCGTACGTGAAGGGCCCCTTTAATTTTGCTACTGGACGTTCTGGCAACAGTTGTAGTCATGTTACGTTTGCTGCGTCTTTCCTGCATACTTGCAGCCGATATCCAAGGTAGCACGTGCATTAGATCTTCTCCTTCTCACTCTTTCCAACACGTTACTTATTACTTGTAGCCCTGAACGGTCGGATAATACAATATTTGTATGCATATATCACGTATAAGTTTATCGACTTTGGGGTTAACATTAATTTATTACCTAGTCTCTTTTTTATGACATTGCAAAATTCTTAATATCCGAAATCCGTATAGGCAAACGAACAACATTTTTAAATACAGCCGATTTATCTAATTGTAGCCTTACATACACATATGTATGCGTGTGTTTTTTTTTAAAGCATACAAAACTACAACTCCACTCCCCACTAAATTCAAGGTACTACTGAAAAAAAAAAAGATTCCACGCACACGTTATTTGTAAATAACTAGTAACAACAACAACCTGCTTGTTTGACTGTTTTAAGTTGGCAGCTCAATGGAAAATACCACACATGTATTTTCACCTGTCCCCCTTTTGTGATCAATCCAAACAAAAAAAAATAAAAAATACTAAAAACCAGTAGTCTGACAAAAGCTGCTTGACGTCCCCACACTAAGTATATACATATGTGTATTTGCATGTGTTGTACGAATGCGAAAATTCAAAAGAATTTGGTCCGCTTCGTTTCGATTGCGTGTGTTTAAAAAGCAAGTGGGACGTGCATTTATTAAATAGACACTTACCTCGGAGGCACTTGTTGCAACAGAGCTTAAACTAGGCGACATTGGAGCGGATGTAGATTGTAAAGGACTTGCCGTACTAACTCCAGAAAAGTTTGTGGAACGCATTGAATTTATATAACTAGACTGTCGACCTGTTGTTGTTGTTGGTATCGACGAGTTAAAATTAAACACGCCTTTGCGATTTGCAGCAATTCCATCGATTCCATCGCTTGCATTCGGATGTTCTAATCCGTTGCCAAAGAAACTCGAGTTGCAACTGCTACCACCACCACCAGTTGCTCCATGAGTTGACATATGGGTTGATTCTTCGGAATGGTTAATCTTTTTAGCAACATTTTGATGAGCAGCAAAACTGTTTGATCGCTGCTCTGTATGAAAATTTGTATTTTGGAGAAGATTTCCAGCTGATGATGAGTTATTTGTACTTTTAATCTGCGTTGTGTAAGAACAAACCACATTTTTAATAAAATAAGAAATGATTAAAACAGTTTTTAATGCTTACATCGTAACTTTCACAGCTCCATATCGATGGTTTTAGCGATTCACTGAGATATTGTCGAACTTGATTTTTTTGCTTTTGGATGACGTGGTATCGCGTTGGATTTTCCAGAACTGTGCTCACCTTTAATTAAATTAAATAAATGTTTGAATACAGTACAGTAATATTGTACAGTCGATTTTCTATATAGGGAAACTCAAGGGGAAAAAACTTCGTTATAGAAACTTAACTAAAGTGCACAATTCTGGAATAAAAAAGTTCAACTGTATAGTAGTATGTTGCTTACCTGCAACACTTGAGGCGGTACATCGACACCAATGCTTTGCAAGGGTACTTTGAGTATAACTGGACTTGAAGCTGATAAACGATCCTTTTGATGGTTCAGGTGTGATGATGATGATTGATTCATGCTCGATGCTCCACTGTTACAGGTGCTCAAACTGTTGTTGCTACCAATGGCTTCCGATTCGTAACAGTTTGCAGTTTGAAGTCCAAACGTACTATTATTTAGCATTGTTTGATCATGCTGCTGCTGCTGTTGCATCAACATTTGTTGTTGCTCTTGCTGTTGCTGCTCCCGTTGCAATTGTAGTTTAAGTTGTGTTCGAGAAGTTGGCGTTGCTGTTTTAAATGTGGGTCTAAAACAAAAACAAAACAAATCTATTTTAAGATATATATAAATATAATAGAATTACATAAAATAATAATTAAAAAGTCTTGATGATGTTGTTTTTAAGGGGAATATACCTACCCACCAATAAGTGGTGGCAGCCCCATAACTCGCGTCTCTGTATCACCCAAATCTACAATGCTTGGATCCATTTCGAGTATCATTTCCAAATCTCTATCAATGCCAACGGTTACACGAATGTTTGTAGTATTCGTTAATTTCGTATCATTCCTATTGGTCAGTGGCTTTGTGAAGTGTGCGGATGCAGAAGCTGTGTCAGTCGGATCAAGTTCCATTAACGCAGATGGTTCCACTCCGATCTCAACGTTTTCGATTAGTTCCATTGGGGACATTTGCAATGTTTGGACACGCCTCAAAAAATGTTGAAACTCCTCGAATCGCTCCTCCTGGAAATCTTTGATATCCATATTTCGTATTGGAACCTCCAAATTATTATTTGATTGTTGCTGACTAGCGCTCGTTTCATTTCGTGTATTATTCTTATGGTTTTTACTAGCTGTCTTATTCGACGATTTTTTACCCCAATAAGAAAACATGATCTGATTGAACGAGACACCAAAACACAAATGCGGAAAAAGCTGTTCGGTAAGAAAAATCTTTTAACGCTGTGTGTGTATGCACACATGTACATAGTTTGCATATTCATGTATGTATACATAATTTACATATAATAAAGAACAAAAAGGCATGCTGCCACGAATGGGTGACCTTTAATTAAAGGCAAAAAGGATTCCAACTTAGCTTATAAAATTATTTTTCAACAATGCCGGGAAGGCAAAAGTATTTTTAGTACTTAATTTCGCTTATTATTATTAATATTATTTTTATTAGTTTAAGCAACAAAAACCAATAACATTACTTTATTTAGCTTGGTATTAAAGCTATCGTCGTAACCCTGTATTTTATTATTTTTTTTATGCAAATAGAATATACATATAGACATAGTATGCCCAATATTACGTGTGTTTGTGTGAGTAAATGTGATCGAACATTTTTGGCAACCGATTAGACATGCGCCTTAAACACAAAATGCTCTTCTACAAATATTTCTCTTATATAATTTTTTCAGTGGCTGGTACACGACATTGCAAACTTAGTGTTTTTAGAAAATGTATGTATCATTAGGGTGGTTTTGAAAGATTAAAATCTTTTTAATTTGAGTAAAACACGTGCTTTAATCATGTCTTCTCTGACAAAATCTGATTAAATGTATATTATTATATACATATTAAATAATAATATAATAAATATTTTATTATATTATAATAATATAATAAATATTTTATTATATTATAATAATATAATAAATATTTTATTATATTATATATTAAATAATGTATATTAAATATTTTCAATATTATTATTTGATTATTATGATAAAATCATAGCTTAATAAAAATTTAAAGAATTTTTTGTCATACACGCTCGTATCTTAATTTTTCGTGTACCAAAAAATAGCTCAGATCGTCATGAGGCACGTGTTTTACTCAACTAAAAGTATAAAAATGCAGTTAGCGTCTTTTCACCAAAAATAAAGTTTTATGGGGGGCGGCACAAAGATTTTAAATTTCAACGACCACTCTTTATATACATACATACATTGAGCAAAGCATTGCGTTCGGCTGTCCTCTCCCAGCATCCGAAGAACTCAGCGTTTGCCAGGCTTTTACTTTCTCACAAGCATTATGTTTTAAGTGGATTTGAAAACTCTATGTAAATGCTTCATGCTTTTAGCAAAGTAATACGTCTTTTATAATTTTTACTTATAAACATAAATATCCATATGCAAGATTTTTATTTTGTCAAAATACTTTTGCCCATTAGTGTATGCCAACTTACACATATGTACATAGCCGAATCCCGATAAGATAATAAAAGAGTGCTAATCATGCGGAAAATACAACCGACGTAGTTTGTATGTAGTTTTGTATATGTATTTACATACATACATATATATCTTTGGATCTATAAGCTTACATACAAAGAGTCGATAATGGCCATACATACACACATATATGTATCAAGTCGCACTTACATTTCATCGGTTCGCAGCGAGCGCGTAGACTTCAACTCATAAAACTCGACATTTTCCGTATTGCCAGCTAACGTCACGTTGGGCAAGTAATCCATGTTGGAATCACTATCGTTAAGCAAATTTAAGTTTAAATCAAACTCCAAATCAAAGCCCAAGTCAATGCCAGATTCCGCCATGTCTCCAAATGGAACGACCACTGTCTTTTCGATTGATTGATTTCGTCAGGGTTAGCCGATATAAGAACAAGGCAATTTTATATGTTGGCTTTTTTTTATTGCTATTTTTTTTAATTAATCAGTTATCAGCAGTGATTGGACCAAATTGAATACCCTTCCACATTTTGCACAAATTAACACGCGTCTTAAAGACTTCAGGCGGGCCCGTTGAGAGCAACCAGTAATCGATCGACACAAAAACTCTCGACACATATCTTCTATGGCGAGTGTGTTGAGTTAAGGTTTATTGAGAGCAGCGCGGAAAGCATAGAAGAGTTGGTTTTTATATCGATATGTGTATAAAAAATAACTTTTGAAATTTAAGTTTTATGTATAATCTACCATTTCTGGCCAATTTCTATTTGTCGGCCAACATTGTAAATAATGTGCAATTTGCATTTTTCTGCAACTATAAAAATACGATATTGTTATCGTATTCACAATATCGATAGCACTTGTCAAAAGTCACCCTTGCATTATAATAGTTACTTCTCTGCCGATAAAGTTCTTTTAGTGGTATATTGGCAAAAAAAGTATTATTTGTCTTAAAGTGTTTCTCGTTTTTATATCAATGTCATAAGAAATTTTATTTTTGTTGGATATTTTGCCTATTTCCGCAACGCCAAGCAGTTGCGGCTGATTTTGTTTTCGTACGTACTGCATACACTTTAACGTGTGTATGTATACATATGCATAAACACATACATACGCATGTGAATTTGCGTTTTTTTGTCACTGATCAAATAAAGAAATGTTAATGCACACAAAATTATTGCTTTCGAGTCAAAATTTGTTTTTTAATTAAACATACTGAGAATAAATTTATTTGTATGTGTGTTAGTTACCAAGTGTTTGCTTGCTGGCTAATTTACAACATACTTATTTTATTACATACAATACATACATATTAAAAATATGTATTATAAAATGTATTTGAACACATGTTTGTATGCACACATTCTATGCCATTTGTATTTGGTTAACATGTCAAATAACTTAACATTTGTAAAAAAATTATGAACATTTTGACACTTAGCCGAAGGTAGCCGTCGGAAAAATGGATAAAAAGATCTCTTCTACATCGCAGCCGCGCATTTTGAAGAAGAAGCATTTTAGAGTAAAGCATCAGAAAGTCAAGCTATTTCGAGCTAATGAGCCGATCTTAAGCGTATTTATGTGGGGCATAAATCATACCGTATGTCTGTCAAATAACTTACAAAATGTGCATAATAATACAACTATTTAATTTTAAGATAAACGAATTAAGTCATGTGAATATACCTGTAATGCTGCTGCCAGACGACTTTCGGGCATACTCCAAAATTAAAGTCGATAACCATTTGTTTAACAAGTAAGTGTTTGACTTCATTTAACAAAACAAGTAAGAAGGCTCTAGTCGAGAAATCCCGACTAGACGATACCCTGATCCCTATACTTCACGCGTGCAGTCAGTGTATGCAAGTATGCGCGTACACAACTTCAATGTCCCATATCTCTGGTGTTTCTTAACCGATATAAAAAAAATTTCACAGATTTTCATTATTCTGTTTTATAATTCAAATTGCATCTCAAAGTTTTCCAAATACAAGATTTTGTTGTTATCGATCCCATATGTATATCGGAAACGGGAAGAGTTATCGAAAATCGGAAAGAAACTTGTACTGCCTAGGGATTAGGCGAGCTTAAGTTCCAAATCTGGAGTCTCTAGCTCTAATAGTCTCTGAGATCGACGCGCACATACATACGGACGGACAGACGGACATGGCTATATCGACTCGACTGTTGATGCTGATGAAGAATATATATACTTTATAGGGTCGGAGATGCTTCCTTCTGCCTGTTACATACATTTTCACAAAACCATAATACCCTTTCTTCCCATTTTTAATGGGATCAGGGTATAAAAACCAAACTGTGCACTTCGTATTAAAAGTGGTACAACTAAAATTGCTGAAATAGTGAAAAATAGCAGTAAAGATAAAAAACAAGTAAGAAGGCTCTAGTCGAGATATCCCGACTAGACGATACCCTGATCCCAATACTTAACGCGTACAGTCAGTGCTTGCAAGTATGTGTGTGTGTGTGTACGCGCATACTGCATACTGCATACAAAACTTCAATGTCCCATATCTCCGGTGTTTATTATCCGATTTCGATCTCAGAGACTATAA
Organism: Scaptomyza tumidula; assembly: GCA_035044465.1. Taxonomy (NCBI): domain Eukaryota; kingdom Metazoa; phylum Arthropoda; class Insecta; order Diptera; family Drosophilidae; genus Scaptomyza; species Scaptomyza tumidula. Next base: position 354,672 of record JAWNNW010000467.1, on the reverse strand, counting down.
GAGCTAGAGACTCCAGATTTGGAACTTAAGCTCGCCTAATCCCTAGGCAGTACAAGTTTGTTTCCGATTTTCGATAACTCTTTCCGTTTCCGATATACACATGGGATCGATAACAACAAAATCTTCAATTTGCAAAACTTTCATTTAAAACCATAGACAAAATAATGACAATCTGTGAAATTTTTATTGAAATCGGTTAAGAAACACTGGAGATATGAGACATTCAAGTTGAGTATGCAGTATGCAATATACGTGTACACAATGTACACACACATACTTGCAAGCATTGACTGTACACGTAAAGTATAGGGATCAGGGTATCGTCTAGTCGGGACTTCTCGACTAGCTTCTAACTTGTTTATTTTTGTTTTATGTGAGTTACAATCTAGTATGTAAGTATACATATATGAAAAACAGTTAATTATGGTGTCAGTATGTATGTATTCGTCTTATTTAAAGTTATTTTTCGGCCACTTCCTTTTAAAATGCACACTCCTAGCCAACACATATTGGCTTTCCAAATAATCTTCAAATGGCAGAATTACGACGAAGCCAAATTCTGACAAATACCAGGCGAACTGAAATCAGCAGCAAGTGTTTGTTCGCATCAATTATTGATACTGTTGTCAGTTTGCATGTGTTTATGTTAATTTTGGTAAAAATTAATTCATTAATTAATGAAATTAAAATTTATTAGCCTTCTCTTTTGTGTAATGGGTACGTAAATTTAGAAACCCATATTTTTAATTTCCTTTGATATTTTTAGGGAAAACATGCCATCGCACTTTAAAGTTAAAGAGTACTGTCCATTAGTGTTTCGCAATTTGCGTGAACGGTTTGGCGTTGACGACGTTGATTATCGTGAGTCTTTGACAAGATCGCAACCACTGGGAATTGACTCGTCCGGAAAGTCGGGTGCACAGTTTTATCAGAGCTACGACAAATTCTTTATAATTAAGAGTCTGACATCCGAGGAAATTGAACGTATGCATGCCTTTCTCAAGCATTATCATCCAGTAAGTCAAAAACACATGCAAATTAATTTCTTTTAAGTTCGTTTAATCTTAATCTATTTCTTCTAATTCTTAGTATGTTGTTGAGCGACATGGCAAAACACTGTTGCCACAATACTTGGGCATGTACCGGATTACTGTAGAGAGCGTGCAGTATTATTTTGTTGTTATGCGAAATGTTTTTAGCTCGCAATTGACCATACACAAGTAAGCTTAAGTTACATCAACTGTAATTAATATTCATTGGTTGTTATTTATTTTGTGCAGAAAGTTCGATTTGAAAGGCAGTACTGTCGATCGCGAAGCTTCAGAAAAAGAGCTTGAGAAACTCTTACCCACATTTAAGGACAACGATTTCATAAAGCAAAAGGTCAAGTTGGAAATTGGTGATGAACCCAAGAAAAAACTTTTGGATACTCTTAATAATGATATAAATGTATGAATAACAATCACTAGTTTACCACGCAAACAACTATTAATAAGAACGTATAATTTAATCAATATCAGCTCCTAACCAAGTTGCATATAATGGATTATTCTTTGCTCGTTGGCATACACGACTGCGTGCGGGCTGAAGAGGAGGCTCTCCAAGGAGACAGTGTTCCGGCAACGGGACGCAGCGAAAACAGTGAGAGCGAAGAATGCGATAGTGGTGAACGGTAAATAATTGAAAGTCTATTATGCATAATATAGTTTTTGGATGATTGTAATAATGTTTGCAGCTGGACGTATAACACACCACCCGATTCCCCTAGAGGTGCTCAATATAAGGAAGTTGTTTATGAAGTCGACATTTACGCCATTCCAAGCATTGAAGGTTAGTTTTGACAAAAAAAAAACACAAGTGAAACCGTAACAGTTTGACGCAAACGACTGCAGAATACTCTAAAACTAGTATAAAATCGGGTGGTGAGACAATCTGCTTGCAAATGGCGCGTACGGTGGCAGTATTAATCAACGCGGCAGATCATTGCGGGACTTCACCAGCTAACTTGCCACAAAATATAATGACTAGCTCCGAAACTCTGAAAGATAGGGGGATTTCGACGAACGGCATGGATAAGCGTGGCATCCAAATTTGGTGACTAGATTTAAAAAACTGTGAAAAATATGGGCATTCTTTGACTGTAGCTGCTTAACTTATGACTGTTTTATCGATTTGCACCTCGAGCTGTGCCGACTTGTTATCGATGTATCTATCTGTTAAAGGTGTCGGACAGACAGTCGGATAGGTGGACGGATACCTTGACGGACATTGCACAAAAGTAATATACTTCTTACTTTTGGTATCTGAGTCAAAAAACTTGCCAGGGATCACCATATAATCCCAATATAATACTTTCCAGAGAGACGAGAAATCTACTTCATAGCAATTATCGATGTTCTTACCCAGTATGGTGTTAAAAAGCAGGTAAGCGGTATATATACGTTATTCCAAAATATATTTGTGCTGTCATACCTCAGTAAAAATGATATTTGTGCATCATATTTTCTTCACTTTTTTCGAAACTTTTACTTGCTCGATTTTTTTTAATAATTTTTTTAAATAGGCAATCAAAATACAAGTAAGAAGGCTCTAGTCGAGAAATCCCGACTAGACGATACCCTGATCCCTATACTTTACGCGTACAGTCAGTGCTTGCAAGTATATGTGTGTGTGTGTGTACGCGCATACTGCATACTGCATACAAAACTTCAATGTCCCATATCTCCGGTGTTTATTATCCGATTTCGATAAAATTTTCACAGATTGTCATTATTTTGTTTTATAATTCAAATTGCATCTCAAAGTTTTCCAAATTCAAGATTTTGTTGTTATCGATCCCATGTGTATATCGGAAACGGGAAGAGTTATCGAAAATCGGAAAGAAACTTGTACTTTACTGTAGGCGAGCTTAAGTTCCAAATCTGGAGTCTCTAGCTCTAATAGTCTCTGAGATCGACGCGCTCATACATACGGACGGACAGACGGACATGGCTATATCGACTCGACTGTTGATGCCTATCAAGAATATATATACTTTATAGGGTCGGAGATACTTCCTTCTGCCTGTTACATACTTTTTCACAACTTCATTATACCCTTTTTTCCCATTTTTAATGGGATCAGGGTATAATAAATTTAATACATAAAAGTTTTTATACCCTGATCCCATTAAAAATGGGAAAAAAGGGTATTATGGTTTTGTGCAAAAGTATGTAACAGGCAGAAGGAAGCATCTCCGACCCTATAAAGTATATATATTCTTGATCAGCATCAACAGTCGAGTCGATATAGCCATGTCCGTCTGTCCGTCCGTCTGTCCGTCTGTCTGTCCGTCCGTATGTATGAGTCAACCGATCTCAGAGACTATAAGAGCTAGAGACTCCAGATTTGGAACTTAAGCTCGCCTAATCCCTAGGCAGTACAAGTTTGTTTCCGATTTTCGATAACTCTTCCCGTTTCCGATATACACATGGGATCGATAACAACAAAATCTTGAATTTGGAAAACTTTGAGATGCAATTTGAATTATAAAGCAAAATAATGATAATCTGTGAAATTTTTATTGAAATCGGATAATAAACACCGGAGATATGGGACATTGAAGTTGTGTATGCACTATGCAGTATGCGCGTATACAGACACACACACATACTTGCAAGCACTGACTGTACGCGTAAAGTATAGGGATCAGGGTATCGTCTAGTCGGGATATCTCGACTAGAGCCTTCTTACTTGTTTTCAGTTGGTATTTATTTTATTAAGAAATTATTTCTTTGAATGAAATCTTCCTGTAACATTGATATTTGTACAAAAGTTTGAAATTATAAAATATAAAAGGAAATCACTTATTTATTGAAGTTAAATGTATTAATTAATATGAAATAGCTTCGCCTTTTTGTTTTGCAACCAATTCCAATCGGTGGGGCATCGAATTTACTAAGTTTTCTAATGTTTTCTCCTCGATAGTTGCCCAGTTCTGAACAATGGCCGTTTTTAAGTCCTTTAAGGACTCAAACTGCCTTCCACCCTCAAACACCTTTGCTGACAGTATACCCCAAAGGTCCTCAACTGGATTTAAGTCCGGACTTATGGCTGGCCACTGCAATTAGGGGATATTTTTGAACTTAAAAAACGTCATCCTATGCATTGCAACATGTATAGGAAACCTCTCCGAAAATGAAATAGGTTCGACTTCAAGCAGATCCACATCTGCACATAGCAAATGGTAGACTTTCCAGCAGAGTTAAATACCGCCCGTACCACCACCATGGTTCCGCTTATGGCAAGTCTACCGGGGATGTCGTGGGTCCCCCCAGTACTTCTGATTACCGTCTGGCCCGTCTAAATTGAGCTTTTTTTCATCACTGAAAACCATTTTTTGAAACTCGCTGCCCCAAACTTATATTTTTCATAGAAGTCAAGTCGGGCCTTCTTATGCCGAGGCAACAGTTTTGGTTATGTCACCTTTGCGGTGTATTGGAGGTGCAACCTTTAGGCAAATATATTTTACCCTCTGACTTTAAATTAGCTTCTTCAAATTGCTTTATTTTGGTCCCAACTCATCGACTTAGCCGTTGCCATTGCTCTTTTATGTCTTTTAGTGCGCGCTTCAACTTTTGATACGGCTCCTTTTCGGTTGTTTTGAGCGTATTTTCCGGATGTTTTAAATCGTTTGCGACTTTATATCGATGCAGGTTTAATGTTTTGGCAATTTCTTAAAAAGCTCAATAACTTTTTGCAGCGAGATAACTGGTGTATCCCACTCACAATGGAAATGAACAATTTTGTACAAATATAAACTTTCTATTAAAGGCAAGACTTTGTCTCTTTTAAAATTGTAACGGGACTAGAGATTAGAACCAGATAAGAAACCAATGCATGGAATAACATCACAAAACATAAGAGAAAAGATGTGTATACTCAAAATATTAATACCGTTATTATAACTCCTGTTACACGAAAAAAAAAACAAATTTTGTATAATGAAACCGTTGCAGGAATTTTTATTTTGGTTTGTGGTTTTTGATCATCAGCAACGTAGCAAAAATACTAAACTGTTTATTAGTAGTAATGATGTAATACTGTAAAAACAACTGGTGCTTACACTAGGAATAATGAATTTTCAATATTCCCTGCAGAAAAAACTACAAAAACAAAGATGTCTTATGAAAATGTTTTTTGTTCCACTTCCTCGCTACAATAATTCCTAACATATATATTTGACTTATCCAATCTGATTTGTTGTTTAAGGTGCGTTTTCAGCACTGTGAAAAATTCCTGCTACATTTTTGGTGATCTACTTATCTACGGTAAAACATGCCGTTTGCCTAAAACACTTTTTAGGCACAAGGTCAAATTGTGTAAGCATCTTAAAAAAGGGCGCAAAATATTAAACAAGGAATAAATACAACAACAACATTCAAAACAAGTAAGAAGGCTCTAGTCGAGAAATCCCGCCTAGACGATACCCTGATGCCTATACTTTACGCGTACAGTCAGTGCTTTCAAGTATGTGCTTGAGTGTGTGAGTACGCATATTCGGCATACTGCATACTCAACTTCAATGTTCCATAGCTCCGGTGTTTCTTAACCGATTTTAATTAAAATTTCAAAAATAGCCATTATTTTGTCTAATGTTGCAAATCTCAAAGATCTTCAAATTGAAACAAACTTGTACTGCCTAGGGATTGGGTGAGCTTAAGTTGCAAGCACTGACTGAACTCTTAAAGTATAGGGTTTAGGGTATCGTCTAGCGGGGTTTCTCGTTTAGAGCCTTCTCACTTGTTTTCATATGGAATTTGAAAGCAAAAATTCCGTTTTTGCGCTGGATACGCACCTTAACTATTTATAATTGTTTACTTAGTGTGACCTTTTCCAAACTAAACTTTTAAAGGCAAAATGTCATATTTTTAACATGCTTCCAAAAGATATCACATATATCATCACATATATTCACAGTGCTGAAGGAAATTATTAATGTTTTTTTTTCTTTACGACTTTAGGCAGCGAAAGCAGCAAAGACAGTTAAATATGGTAGTAATGTCGATGGAATATCAACTTGTGATCCCGAACAATATGCCAAAAGATTCCTGGAATTTATGGATAAAGCTATAGAATAATATATATAGTTGGTCATGTTAAAATTTAATAATGCATACATATAAATTGTGTCGTTACATCACTCCACTCTGCTAATAAATTATTTATTGTATTTTCGAGCCAAAAACAAAATCATTTTATTTTTCTCAGATAATGCAAATGACCGAATTACAACGATGCCTATCTGAAAAAAAACCAGGCGAGAAAAAATCTGCAGGTGCCAGCATAATAATAAAAGTATGCAGCAAATAATTTGTTGGCATCATTTATCGATACTGTTGTCAGTTTGCATGTGTGCATTTTGGTAACTGAAATTAAAAGTTATGAGCCTTTTCTTTTGTGTAATGGGTACGTAAAATACCTGGCGAGCATAAAACTGCAGGTGTCAGCATAATAATAAAAGTATGCAGCAATTAAGTGTTGAATAAAAACTATTGCCTTACCTAAGATACAGCACAACAGCTCGCACAAATAGTTGGATGTCGAACTGGACCGGAAATTTAGAATTTTAAAATCCACACTACGTCGGTTTGAAAGTCGGTGAAAATTCCTTCACTGTACAGCAATTCACTATTTACAAATCTATATAAATATCCATTTGGAAATATGTACTACAAATTCATGGCACTGCGGCAAAATCTAATCATAATTAAATAATAGGATTTCCACAATCAAAGATACTAAGGCGAATATGCAACGCACCATTTTACTTTCGAAAGGGCATTAAACTATTTGCAACGCCTTGGTGCTTAACCTAACCAATAGCGTGACGTCTTAACACCGAGCCGCGAAAAAGAAGACTTGAAAGGTGCCATCTATTGGATCTCCTAAAGAGCTTCTCACATAAAATACATATAATCAATTACATATAAATATACGTTTATACATACCTAAAACATAATTTCTGTGTATGATCTGCGATCAATTGATCCTTCCATAATTAAGTAGCTAGTTTATAATAACTGAACACAATTTTGCAATTTTATTGAATTGTATTTTCACAACAAATTAATTATGTATGTTAAAAGAACTGTGGTAATGCATGCATGCTTGTTTTACTACTTTCATACCTCTATCAATAAATATTATATTATAAATTGACGTTTAAATAATAAAATTCAATAATTTGTTTTTGTTATTTAGTTTTGCTCAACTTTGTGATCCGTTTTTAGTTTTTTTTTCTCGAATGGAATTACTAAAATAAGAAATTTTAAAATTAATTAAAGAACGATATTGAAAAGTTTAGTTACTAACCACAAAACGATTAACTTGGTATCGGGGACCAGTTGGAGATTTGCGTTCACAGTTAGTCATGTTTTCAAAACGCTCGCGTATTCTGTAAAGTATATGTTTTAGTAAATATTAAAAAGACATCAATCGAAAAACCTAATTATAGGAGATGGTTGTTTCTAATTTTATTTTCACCTTGGAAAAGTAAAATCGCAGCTATATTATCCCAAATTTGTTCGTTAGATTTTGTAAATTATTGCGAAATTTTCTATTGAATTTAGTATACATCTACATACGAGTCTCTACACCTTATAGTCTCTGACATCGACGCGTTCATACATACGGACGAACAACTGGAAATTGTATTTTTTTTCCTTGTCTCTAAGGATATTCTGCATGTATTGTGCTACCCGTCCCCAGCTGTTCTCCTCTTGAAGCATAACCCTCACTATGTTGTCGGTATTGATGTCCGTCTCTATTTCTCGGTAAAGCGTCGACCGCTTCCCCCACCATTTGCTATAGCTAAAAAACGTGTGTTCGGCGTTGTCCTCGCAACCGGGACAATACAGACAATCGGGCGATGTTGCCTTTCCCATGCGGTGAAGAAATTTGCGAAAGTAGCCGTGTCCCGAAAGAAACTGTGTCCGGTAGTAATCTACTTGTCCATGCTTTCTTTCGGTCCACAGCGCGCAGTCCATCTCCCCCTACTTTCCTCCTCCCAGAGGCTCTGCCATGTATTGAATGTCCTGGCTCTCTCTTCAAGGTATACGCCCGCCGCTCTTTAGCTAGAAGTATTATGTGTGTAACCCCCGCAATCACCAGAGCTGCCTGTTCAGAAACCGTGCGGTATGCGGAAGCCACCCTTAAAGCCCCCCTCCTTTGGACTTGCGCCAGCCTCTTCCGGTATTTTTCTAAGTTTAAAGAGTCGGCCCAAATCTCCGCTCCGTAGAGCAGAACCGACTGAACCGTGTTCATCAGAAGGCGGCGTCTACTAGGGGATGGGCCTCCAACGTTAGCCATAAGTCTGCTGAGCGCAGTCACTCACCTGCCGCCTTGTCTGCCGTCTGTTTGATCTGTTGGAAAAAATTCAGCTTGGAGTCTATCATTATACCCAGGTATCTGGCCGCCGGTTTCGACGTCACCATTGCTTCTCCAACTCTCACCGTAATGATTGTTGGCATCCTTTTTTTGGTCAGGACTACCACTTCTGTTTTTTCTAGCGCCAGTGATAGATATGCGCTCCCGCACTCTACTCTATCCAATATGGATCTTTCATCGTTTCAAGAGATGGGATGCGTCTCGCATCCTCATCTCGACCACCGCCATCTTTTGTCCCCATAGTGTTTTTGGGATTAGCCCAATCGTAACGTCCTCCATGCTGGGAACATCTCGTTTAAGGGCCTCCCTTATGTCAAGTACCTCAGTGAGGCAGTCCAGATCCCGGATCTCTACGCTACACCTCGGCTCTAGGCAGGACACAGCAGCCAGCCCATTGAACGCCACCAGATTGTGTCTCGGAATGCCCCACTATCCTTAGAACCCGCACTCATTTCCACAATGACGCCCCCCCGCACGGGTCTCCCCGATGGCTCTTATCAGCACCCCTGTGCTTTCAGGATTCACCTTGCCCTTCATTTCCTTTAATATCTCGGCGTAGGTTCGCCGGCCTTCGGGTCGAATGAGGATGGCATCCGCTGCTGCCTTGCCGGTCCTCCTGCCTCTCTGTTTTGCCTTGCCTGCTTGGCTCTCCGAAAGGGCTGCTCTCTTTTTGCCGGTATCTTTTTTCCCGCTGCTAGCTTCCTTTCTGCTAGCGTCACCATTTTTTGGTTCTCTTCGATACGACCATCACTTCTGGGTTGTTGTCCGCCGTCTTGATACGTTTTTTAACGTTCACGCCTGCAGGGCTCGCTGCTTGGCGCTTCTCTGGCGCCGTACACAGTTTTTATACCCTGATCCCATTAAAAATGGGAAAAAAGAGTATAATGTTTTTGTGCAAAAGTATGTAACAGGCAAAAGGAAGCATCTCCGACCCCATAAAGTGTATATATTCTTGATCAGCATCAACCGTCAAGTCGATATAGCCATGTCCGTCTGTCCGTCCGTCCGTCCGTCTGTATGTATGAACGTCGATCTCAGAGACTATAAGAGCTAGAGACTCCAGATTTGGAACTTAAGCTCACCTAATCCCTAGGCAGTTTAAGTTTGTTTTCGATTTTCGATAACTCTTTCCGTTTCCGAAATACACATGGGATCGAAATGCCATTTGAATTATAAAACAAAATAATGACAATCTGTGAAATTTTTGTTCAAATCGGTTGAGAAACATTGGAGATATGGGACAATGAAGTAATGTATGCAGTATGCGCGTACACACACACACACACACATACTTGCAAGCACTGACTGTACGCATAAAGTTTAGGGATCAGGGTATCGTCTAGTCGGGATTACTCGACTAGAGCCTTCTTACTTGTTCTAACGGTTTTTCCTCGAGATCCTTTTTTCCTCTTCCTCAAGGCCTGTCCAGGTCTTTCTGCATTCCTGCATAGTGGCTTAGGCAACTTCCAGAATAGCGATACTCCTTTTTATCTCGATAGACACATTCTTTTGTTTGTTTGCAGCCGCTTTCATTTTGGCTACTGCTTCTAGGCACCGTAGTATTTGCCTGAGGCTATATCGATGCTGATCAAGAATATATATGTTTTATGGGGTCGGAGATGCTTCCTTCTGCGTGTTACATGCTTTTGCATAAAACCATTATACCCTTTTTGCCCATTTTTAATGGGTTCTTGGTATAAAAAAGCGGCTCTACTCGAAAAATTCTGAATATGAGATAGCATGAACCCTGCATTTATTTATATGGAGATCTGTTAACTCCACGCGAACATCAAAATGCATAGTGACATGCGTTAAAATTGAAACTAATTTGTTTTGTGGAACTATAGCGTTTTGAGTTGTTTACAGAGTTGTGAGATATACGTTTTCTAACGATTCTGCATTAAAATCTCTATTTCGATTCTACTTACGATAATTTCGCTAGTATACGTCGGTAATTGAACTTTTAAAGCTTACGTTTTTGCGGTTTCTATTGTTGAATCATCGGAAACATGTTGTGAGTAGATATCCACATAACCCTCAATAAGTTCGCGTTTAATTTCGTTAGCTTGCCATTTTTCAAATTTCGCACGCAATTGCTTTGCCCGCGCCGCGCTTTGTGCCTGCAATCAACAAATTATATATATTAAATATTATGCAATGCAATAGTTGCAAAAAAATAAGATTCGTACCTCTTTGAGAGCTTCGTCGCCAGTACTCGTACTCAGTGCATAGATTTCTTTGTCAATTTTGCTTTCATCATCATCATCAAAATCGCTGTCTTCCTCCTCCTCGTCGTCATCCTCATCGCTATATGATTTATCATTATAACGAGCTCGCCGATCTTCGGGTGGCGGTGTGAAACATTTTAGTGGCCTCGGACCCTTTTCCTTGGACGCTTTGCTGGTGTTTTGTTCCATTTCACGAAACTTATTAAGCATGGTGGATGTGGTCTGTGTTTTCTGCAGCACATTATCGTTAAATGAATTATTCTTGGTCAGGTTTTTTTGTTCCGCATCAGAATCTGGCGATGGCATTTTTACAACTCCTTCCCGAGGCGGCGTTATGCGGAATTGCCGTTTTTCGCCCTCATTGGGGCGATAGGTCTCGAAAAACTTAAACTTTTGGCTCAACTCTGCTGTTTCGATTTTAACATCTTCTGGTATTGCATCGCATTTAACCACATCCACGTCAATGTTCTTAAAATGATGAGATGTGTAAATGTGTTATCGGTTTGTTATGTAATGTGGACTCACCTCTAAGACATAATTTTGGATAGTGCTTTTGCTGGGTAGATTTACATGTTGATGTTTATGTAAATCACGATTGGATGCGGTGTTGGCGTCCAGTTCCATAAAAATGCTACGTGATTTTTTGCTTATAGCTACAAAGTATATATTATTATAATTATATAAAACCATATTGGCTTCCCAAACAAATCGTCATACCAGATTCAAATACATCAGCATCCTCTGACAACCCCGAAGTATGATTGTTGCTGTTATTCAACTGCGTATCCGTTGTGCTCTTATCGCTAAACATTTCGCCATTTTCAAATCGTTGCTTAATCGAGCGTGCAGCATCGCCAATTTCAACATCCGGCTGCTTACCAACCGATGTGAAGCCTTGATCCGATTCGGCAACTGCCTGTTGATACATTTCCTTTATTTTCGCCTGCTTACCCAAAAATAATCTAGAACGTATGCTTTGGATTTCTTGTTTTCTTTCTTCGCGACGTTCCTCTTTGTACAGAAATGTTCCCTTTTCGAATTTTGTCTTTATGTCATTCATAGCATCGCCAATTCCCACAGGCCGCTCCTTTTGAGTGCATCTCCTCGATCGCATTAACTCCGCATCCTCGTTCTCCTCATCCAAATCATCGCCATCGTCATCATCACTTCTACTATTATTATGCGCATTAGTTTCGTTATCGAAGCTCTTCAACCGATACTTTTCCAAAACACTTGTACTGCGCTTTATCACCGGCCGTTGCTGCATTCGGAATTGTTCCTCCTCGAGTTTTTTTTTGTTAACATTTTCAAATGCTTGAAATCTTGAACGGACGTCCAGTTGATGTAGTTCATCGAGTCCGAGATCCGGTTTGTCAGATGCTGAATATAAAAAATAAATTTATTAAAAACACAACATTGTAGACAAGAAAGGAGGCTCTAGTCAAGTTTTTATACCCTGATCCCATTAAAAATGGGAAAAAGGGTATATAATGGTATTGTGCAAAAGTATGTAACAGGCAGAAGGAAGCATCTCCGACCCCATAAAGTATATATATTCTTGATCAGCATCAACAGTCGAGTCGATATAGCCATGTCCGTCTGTCCGTCCGTCTGTCCGTCCGTATGTATGAACGCGTCGATCTCAGAGACTATAAGAGCTAGAGACTCCAGATTTCGAACTTAAGCTCGCCTAATCTTTCCGATTTTCGATAACTCTTCCCGTTTCCGATATATACATGGGATCGATAACAACAAAATCTTGAATTTGAAAAACTTTGAGATGCCATTTGAATTATAAAACAAAATAATGACAATCTGTGAAATTTTTATTAAAATCGGATAATAAACACCAAAGATATGGGACATTGAATTTGTGTATGCACTATGCGCGTACAAACCTACACACACATACTTTCAAGCACTGCCTGTACGCGTGAAGTATAGGGATCAGGGTACCGTCTAGTCGGGATATCTCGACTAGAGCCTTCTTACTTGTTAATATAGATAAGAGGCTTTTAACCGGACAGTACAAAGTTTAAAAAAAGTGGCTGATTTGGAACTTACCACGAACGACGTCCGGAGGCAGCTCGGTCGGCTGACTTTCACGAATTATAAGCTCCGTTCGGCGCGGCCTGGGATCATCGGTTTGCTCAACTATCTTGGGCGCAAAAAGGCTATATATAAAGGAAAGATTCAAGGATAACAAAGTGATACTAAGCCTTGAATATTTTTAGGGAACTTACGACTTAAAATGTATATTGCAGTAAAAGTTACCTTCGTGTCTCTGGTAGCTATCGGACCTAGAAATTAGACGTTAAAACAAATATATTTATTTTAAACTAATTTATTACGTACTTCAATTGTTTTGCGCATTCTTTGCAACGCAAGCAGGATTTGTGGTAGATACCTTTGTCAATCTTGAATTGAACAACGACTTCTTCCATTTTGTAAACTGGCTTTTTGCAAAGTCGGCAGTTTGTATGTTGCTCATCTTGTGGATTCTATTCAAAAAAGAACAGGGAACAAACGGTTTTTTTTAATCCAGCTATAATATAATAATAAATAAGCCCACAAAAATAGCTTAACCAAAAGATACAAGATACACCAACAAAATGGAATGGGTTAATTCTTAAAAATGTTTGGATTAATAAATGATTTATTTCTTACACTGAAGATTTCTTGTGCTTTACTAGAATCGCTTGAACGTACATGGATTAAATTGCGTTTTTGCAAGGCGTCAAACTTATTAAAACTGGTCTTCTGTATAAAAATAAAAAAATATATCAAAAATTAATTAATGCATTTTACAAAATTTCAAAAATTAACTTACCACAGATATATTTTGATTATCGTATTCACATTTCTTTGACTTTTTGGATTTGCTTTTTTTTTTTTCAGCATTTATATTTGCGTCATCCGGGATAGCAATAACAATGTTATCCCCTTTAGTTTGTATCAGATTAATTTTTGATGCTCCAACAGTGGTGAGAGAATATGTTTCTTTTTCCAAATTGTTGTGGTTGTTTGGTTGCACTTCCCTCATTTCTTTATGCTCAGAAGACTCAGATTTGGTAGTCATTTTCAGAGACTTTTTAACGTTTTTTTTCGCAGCTTTTACAGATTTTAAAACCAAATGGTCTTCTTCCGCATTAATTACAGATTTAAACTTAAAGAAAAGTCAAATATTAATACTTGAATCATTCCGCAATAACAGCTCTTTTCTTGGCGTCTGTCACTGACCAAATAAACTTCTTTAAACACCATTTTATTGTATTTCCATTCTAACGGTGACAAAAACTAACTAAACGCGAGCGTTTATCCATGCACGCTGCGTTACACTGATTAATTAAAATAATGCTCTTGAATTTGCTCACCTTTTTCGTTTCCATTTTGACAATTTGGTCTATCAGTGTGAACCTATAATATACATGAACTAATGTTTAAATATTGAATTGCTGCTCTATAAGCATTTTTATCGATTATAAAAATATGTTATTATACCCTGAATCCATTAAAATGGGTAAAAAGTGTATAATGGTTTTGTGCAAAAGTATGTAACAGGCAGTAGGAAGCTTCTCCGACCCCATAAAGTGTATATATTCTTGATCAGCATCAACAGTCGAGTCGATATAACCATGTCAGTCTGTCCGTCCGTCTGTCCGTATGTATGAACGCGTCGATCTCAGAGACCATAAGAGCTGGAGACTTCAGATTTGGAATTGTAGCTCGCATAATCCTAGGCGGTACAAGTTTGTTTTCGATTTTCGATTACTATTCCCGTTTCCGATATACACATGGGATCGATAACAACAAAATCTTGAATATGAAAATCTTTAAGATGAAGTTTGAAACTTTAAACAAAATATTGATAATCTGTGAAATTTTTATTAAAATCGGTTGAGAAACACCTGAGCTATGGAACATTGAAGTTGCAGTATGCGCGTGCACACACACACATATACTTGCAAGCACTGACTGTACGCGTAAAGTATAGGGTTTAGGGTCTAGTCGGGATTTCGCGACTAATGCCTTTTTACTTGTTTTTAACACATTCATAAATGCTATACATACAACACGGCAGATTTGAATTTCATGTATGTATGAATTTTACCTGAGACCTAAATATACATATGAATGTGAACACATAATGTATAAAAATACACATCTGTTCGGAATTCGGGCACAACGCATACATAAGTGTATATGTAGGTAGGTTCGAATATTGGAAATGTTGCGTGTTTCGTTTGTGGCAATACGTTTATAAACCTCCTTATACTTATACGTGGATGCAAACATGTGAAAGAGGAGTCAAGTACCGTTTGGCAATGGGAATGGTAGGAGAAGTACTGATGCGTCAGCCCTTCTCCATTAAAATGCCGTTCTATTTTTAGAACAAGAACCCCCCCCTCCAAAGGTTAATTTAAAAACGTTGTCAAGGATATTCAACTTGCATCACAATGGTTATAACACAATAACTTCCATAATTTTCGACATAAAAAAATACAGTCCATTGTTATTTTTTAAGTTTTTGAAAATATAAGTTAACTATATCGAATTTGTTTTTGATTCAATTATGTATACGTCAGAACCTACGGAAAATATGGTCGTCGTTTAACTGATCAATGCAGAATTCTTTTCGAATACGTTGATTATATAGCACACGACAGCAACAATAGAGAAAGCTTCCTGTACAAAATCCAACCGACGACTGTTCGGAATCTAAATGAGCAAAGAGAACAGATTCTATTTTAGCATTGAAGCAATTACCAAGCTCTCGCAAACGAATATACATTTATATATTTTTGGAGGAGATTTCAAATGATCTCTTTTAGCGGCACAAGAACATTTGAGATTTGTCTCTTCTAAGACATATTTTGTGTTTAATACACATTAGATATTTTGGTCCTTCACAATTGATATTTAAAATTTAATAGGATTTAACTTTAACACTTTATTTAAACGTTGAAATATTCTATATTTTTCAATACTTAATATATATATACGTACAAATATTTTCTTAAGGCAAACTTAAAAGCTAACATTAATTCAACTGAGATATATGTTTATGTCGGAAGGAACCCAAAAATATACAAAACAAGTATGAAGGCTCTAGTCGAGAAATCCCGACTAGACGAAACCCTGATCCCTATACTTTACGCGTACAGTCAGTGCTTGCAAGTATGTGTGTGTGTCTGTGTACGCGTATACTGCATACTGCATACACAACTTCAATGTCCCATATCTCCGGTGTTTTTCAACCGATTTTAATAAAAATTTTACAGATTTTCATTATTTTGTATTATAATCATCTCAAAGTTTTCCAAATTCAAGATTTTGTTGTTATCGAAAATCGGAAACAAACTTGTACTGCCTAGGGATTAGGCGAGCTTAAGTTCCAAATTTGGAGTCTCTAGCTCTTATAGTCTCTGAGATCGACGCGCTCATACATACACACAGACGGACAGACGGACATGGCTATATCGACTCGACTGTTGATGCTGATGAAGAATATATATACTTTATGGGGTCGGAGATGCTTCCTTCTGCCTGTTACATACTTTTGCACAAAACCATTATACCCTTTTTCCCATTTTTAATGGGATCAGGGTATAAAAATATAGTAACCAAATTTTGGGTACTTATGTAGGTATGAATAAATGTCTGTAATTATTTAAAGTGTGCAAGTGATGCGGAAAAATTCGATTATTTTAGTTTATAAATTACTTTGTTCTTTTCTTGAATTTTATATCACTTACATAAGATTATAGCTTAACTGACTATATTTTTTCGAAGCGCATTTTATTTTTTTTTGCTTGTAAGCTCTTATATGCATTTATATTATTGTACTATTGCACACATAAAGTCAACATGCGAACAATGAATATATAATATATATTAATTTAGTTAATAATTTGATTTCGTTTGACTTTCGTTTGCTATAGATTTTTTAACACAACTTCACTTTTAAATGTAAATGTTTTAAATTTACCTATACAATTTTTGTGGGGTTACCAAGCGAATTACACGAAAAAGATATATTCTGAACAAAAAAAATACCCAGCGAATTACACGAAAAATATGTATTCTTTATTTTTTTTGTGTACACAAAGCAAAAAAAAAATTAGTTTTTTCAAATATGTTCAAGAGTGTTTTTATATTTATTGCTAAGCATTTTCCTTTAATTAAAACTATAGCTATTTGACTTAAAATTGATGCAAAAAATGGGTATAAATGTATGTAATAGACAGAACGAATCATTTTCGAGCCCATAAAGTATAAAACATATCATCATATCAGATCAGATATGAAGGAATATTGTATTGACAGATAGATAATATTAAATATTTGTGTTCTTGGCGGAAAAAATTAGATTGTAATCATTTAACCTACTCCTCAATTTACGGCAAATACTAAGCCATTACAAAATTCAACATATTTGTCGCTTGCACTAACTACAAGACTCTCAAACACTTAAACCAATTTATTTCTGAAGAAACTTGTATAAACAAGTGAGAAGGCTCTAGTCGAGAAATCCCGACTAGACGACACTTTGAACTCTATACTTTCAGTGCTTGCATGTATGTGTGTGTGTGTGTGTATACTCAACTTTAATGTTCCATATCTCTGGCGTTTCTCAACCGATTTGAATCACAGGTTGTCATTATTCATTTTATGTTTCAAACGCCGTCTCATTTTCCAAATTCAAGATTTTGTTGTTATCGATCACATGTGGATATCGGAAACGGGAAGTTATCGAAAATCGCAAACAAACTTGTACCGCCTAGGGATTAGGCGAGCTTATGTTCCAAAACTGGAGTCCTCTAGCTCGTATAGTCTCTGAGATCGACGCGGTCATACATACGGAAGGACGGACAGACGGATATGTCGTCTCGGCTGTTGATACCGATCAAGAATCTATTGACTTTATGGGGTCGGAGAAGCTTCCTTCTGCCTGTTACATACTTTTGCACAAAACAATTATACCCTTTTTACCCATTTTTAATGGGTTCAGGGTATAAAAAGATACGAAATTTTGGTAACTGTCAAAAAGCAATAATAAATTTATCATTCTACTGTCTAGCAGTAAGTTAGCGAAATAAAAAATTTTAATTCTCACAATATACTGAAAGCATTTTCTATCGCACTGAAAAATTTTGATTTTGAAAAGAATTGCTCATGGAATTAATTTAACTTAATTTCTTGCTTTTGAAATGAAAGTCTCGATAAATGCAAGGCGTTAGATTTGAGTGTTTTAGTTGGTTATTTGGGTGTGTGTGTGTGTTTTTTTTTTTTTAGTGTATTTAGCCTGCTTTGAGATCGTTTCCTTCTGGTTTCCGCATGTATGTGCATGTCAAATGCATGCAAAACAAGAAGAGGAAGAAGAGTGCTCAACCTACAGATAGTTTCAAGTATGAATGTATTCTTTTTTCTTCGTTTAGTCGTCTATCACTTGTTTGAAATGGCAGTGTGTATGTTGTTAACATAATGACACTAACAACAACATACATTAACCATAGCTTCCAATTTACATCTTAATATCCTTTGAATTGGTTTTGATCTTTTGTGCATGTGCCTGAGAATGATTTGAGGATTGACTTAGCAATTTTTCCACTTTAAATGCTTTATAGCAATCGATGTCCAACAAGGCCTGCGAGTTATTTGTTGTACCACCCGAAGCATTCAAATCATTCGTCTTTACAATGGGTGCAGCAGTTGTTGTTGTTGGTGCATATCCAGTAAATGAATCTGGCAAGCGAGTTAATAATTTCGTTGCTCCATTCAAAGAATTTATTGCGGAAAAACCTAAAAGAAAGCCCCAACATTAATTTCCGCAAAGCAATTTAATAACAAGTTTCGCTTCTATTACGTTCCGATGCTTTTGCTGATCCGTATGACACCAATGCATCGCTACTATTATCCAATGAAAGAACGCTCTCTAATGTGCTACATTTGACGCTCGTTTTGCTTATGATATCCGCTAAAAGATCAACCGGCACAGCCGGAGATACTGTCGCTGTGGTGAGCTCTGTGCTCACAACGCCAAGTCCAACGTAATTAATGCGTCCACTACAATTACTTTTCTCCCTTTCAGATGCGGCTGAACATGTGGCAGCCTCATTAATGCCACAACTTGTATTTTTATCTAAAAAAAGTTATGTTAAGATTATGTTTCAAATTGTTAGCACATCAATCAAATATACCTGTCACCGGTGATTGATCACCACTTATGCTACCAATGCCTACAACGCCTACGTTAGATCCACCACCACTGGAGCTACTTGGTGGCCGGGGCAAACGACGACGCAACCATGGATGCTTCAACGCTTCAGAAGGTGTTAATCGCTTTTCGGTGTCCCATTCCAAACAGCCGCGTATGAAGTTGAGAAATAGTGGATCCTTGCAGCCATCCAACGCTTTGGATAGACTCTTTGAGCATGGTGGACCACGTGGTTTGCCGCGTCGTGATTGACCACCAATTAATACGACCATGCCGTCGGACATAGTACGCACTGTACAATAGCGTGGATAACCTTTCGGGCTAAAGAATGTTTTCGCACGTTTAGAACTTGCCAATAGCGATTTACTGGGCATGCCAAGAACTTCAATAATACACGCTAGCTGATCGCTTTCATTCTCGCCCGGAAATAGCGCATGACCGGAGAGCAGCTCCGCGAGAATACAGCCCAGTGACCACATATCAATGGCTCGGCCATATTTGGCGCCCAATATCACTTCGGGTGCACGATAAAAACGCGATTGTATGTATGTGTAGACACGTTGACTTTCGAAACACGAAGAACCAAAATCAATAACCTAATTGTAAAGTAATATATTAATAAATAATAATATAAAAACAAATTAGTTTACTTTACCTTAATTCCCGAGCGTCCTTGCTGTTTTAATAACACATTCTCTGGCTTCATATCACAATGAATGATTTCATTTTTGTAGAGTGCATCTAAACATTGCAGAAGGGAATGTGCAAATTTGCGCACCAATTGCAAACTGAAACCTTTGAAGCCATTCTTTTTGATCAGCTCATAGAGATTAATGCTCAATAATTCAAATGTAATGCATGTATGATTACGAAATGTAAAATAATCATACATATGTATGATATTCATCGTATTATATTTATCATGATGTCGCAAATGATGCAATATGCGTATCTCTTCTTGTGCCTGCCGATGGAAACGTTTCTCATTGCGCACAATTTTCAATGCAACATGTTCGTGCGTTTTATGATCATAGGCTTTAATCACTTGACCAAAACTACCTTTGCCTATGATCTTGAGCATTTCATAGCGATATGCGACATGATCGTGCGGTATGTGTATATATGCACCTTGCTCATTATCATAATCTGAATTATTTGGTCCATAAATTCCCGGTCGTTTTTTAGCGTTCGCGCCAATAAAGTAAATATTCGGATACGCTAATATTTCGGTTCGTTCGAATGGTGTCAATTTATGCATATACAATATCATAACTTGTTGCGGCGATACAACCAGCGCTTTCGGCTTATCCTGCAGCGCACATTTTTGTTGACCAGACATTGTGATTTGTTCGTGAAATGTGTAATGTTCGCTTAGTGATAGCGAGGTGCAGCGAGATGCAGCATCCAATTTTACATTCGGTAGAGAGCTCGCTACAAATAAAGAAATGGGTGCAAATTTAAATAAAAGAGTATAAAAAAATTTATAAAAGTATAAATTTTGCTAAATATATTAAATTAATTCAATTCCAGTCGATCTTCCCTATCGGTTGTGTGACAGGCATCATCTGAGTCTTAAATAACGTACTTTTATATAAGATGACAACTTCTGCAGTTTTTCTTAAATCAGTGAATGTCCACAACAAGAAGAACGTTATTTTTGGAATGTCATTGAGCCGACAAAATGTAAA
Source organism: Scaptomyza tumidula (assembly GCA_035044465.1). Lineage (NCBI taxonomy): Eukaryota > Metazoa > Arthropoda > Insecta > Diptera > Drosophilidae > Scaptomyza > Scaptomyza tumidula. Next base: position 334,111 of record JAWNNW010000467.1, on the reverse strand, counting down.
TAAATTAAAATTGCATTTCATTTTGTTTTACATTTATTTACATAGAAAAAGAACAGCGCTCTTTTCAAATGGAAACAAAACCAAATTTACAACAGCTGGTAAATTCACAGGTCTGTTATGCAACTTAAGTTTCTTGGCGTGCAAAATATTTAATATTTATTTTGTATAAAAATTTTAAGAGTCAAGTCCCAAAATATAATTCTTTTCTTGTCCACTAGTGCCTTGCGGCCGCTCTTGAAAACTTTGACAAAAATAGCAAAGATTTAGTTTCAGAGATTTGAAAATCTGCTCAAGCCATAATCTTCATTGACTTCTGTCACACTGTATAAAATGAACCTTTTTTCAGAACTCTGCAATTTTTGGTTCAATTAAAAAAAACAATTCCATTTTTACAAAATTTTTCACTCTTACAAAGTTCTTTCGACTATATTAAAGTAATAACATTTTATTTAATTCAAATAAAAGCACAAATTTACTTTTATCAAACTTAATTGTACACTTAAAAAGTTAATATTACTTTTGTCATGAAATTTGCAGCTCGTTGTCGGATAGCTTCCTAACTTGTTTTATATAAAAGTTATTAGCTGTTTAAAGCAATATAGTTGAACTTTGAAATTATGTTACACACATAAATAAATAAATACCTTGAATTGTTCTTGAGATTCCAAAACCATCTATCGTTGAATTATCACTTTTACTATCTCCCATATTATAGTCGGAGGATAATAGTATCTCATGCGGCTGTTGTTGTGTTGGTGGCGGCCCTGGCGCTTTTGATAGGAATTTACTGCTACGATCCTGATGATGGTAAATTGTCGAGTTAGAGGAACCATAGCTGTTGCTAAAGTATGGAACTGTAGCTGTACAGGAGTATTGTGTTGTTGTTGTTGTGGCATGTGGATTCATTTCGTTTCGTTCGGTTTTAGTTTGATTTTGTGATACAGTCAGCATTGCAGCAGATGATGATGATGCTGTAATGCTTTTTATACTAACGGATTCTGGTTGTAAATCATCCGTAAAGGTGCTGGTATCCCGAATTGCGGTCGCCGTGGACTGATTCTGTGTTGATCCAACCATATCAATTAAAATATTATTATTTTGTTGAATTTGATGATAATCGAAATTAGTTGACCAACGCTTATTATTATTATTAAGACTGTTTTCCGGATCTGTGTAATTTTCACAAGTTTTTGCATAACTCAACTGTTTATAACTTTGTATTCCACATTGTTGTGATTGTTCGATTTGATTTGTTTCTTCTTCAAGAGGATTCTTTACAGTGAATTCGTGATGTTGCAGCATGGAGCATGGACTGACGTTTTTTTTGGATGTTTCAACAATATTGTTGAGTTGATGCGGCTGCAATGACATAACTAAACATTCAAAACTTGGGCTTGATGCCAGCGAACCCCAAATTGTATTGTCTTGCGTTTGGTTAAAAGAAACGCAATTCAGTTCGTTGTCATCCAATGATTTATCACCGAATGTTTCAATTGCTGTTCCATAACGTTCGCTTTCCGTTGAATCAATCGATGATAAACGACTGTAAGTTTCAGCTTGACGTTCGAGACGACCACGAGAAGATTTCTGCTTTAACTGATACTCCGAAACGTAACTTTCATCGTTATGTAGCGGCTCTTGATTCGATTCACACTTCTTGGTTAAGTGTGACACTCGATGTGCTGTTTGATCTTCGATTTCAAGCTTGGTTTGATGCTTGGCAACAGCATTTAATAACAGCGTTGGAGTAGTTAGGCAAAACAAATTGTTTTCCAAACGTGGCCAGTAATAATTTTGTGGGTTATTGAATGGCCGCCAAATGCATTCATTTATTGCTCGGTACGTTGTTTTTGTTTGATTTTGATTGTCCAACGATCGAGCGCATCTCGTTAGAGTCGAATAATGCCTTCTCGAGTCGAGAAGCCTACAATATTCACGATCATCGCTACTTAATCGAAGTTCCCTACTTTTGTTGAGGTTCAGATTTGACGACCATTCAATGTCGTTTTTTTTTCTGGTTGTGGCATCTTGCTCCCTCTGTTGCAGGTAAATGTTTAGGTGGTCGCTGGGCGTCCGTGTTCGCGCTGACCTGAAATCTGCTGGATAGCGGCGATTGCAACTTAACTGTTGTTGTTGTTCATTCCATCGATCGAATGGACCACTCAGAAACAATGATTCTGTGCCTGTTCTCGAGCCCTCTTGTTGCCTTATTTGATGCTGCTCTGATGGTTGTGAAAGGGAAGCAGACAACTCCTCGGATGTGCTGGAGGAGCCAGCGACAACGACATTGAATACCTTCTTCTTCTCGCTATTCTTGTTGTCTTCTCCTGCGTTCGCGTTCGCCGTAATTTGCCTTCCACAGAGTCCACTAAGTATACTAGAGCTTAATACATTTTTAAGAGCATTTTTACGTTGAATGTGGCTTTGAAATGTGCACTCCTCGAGGCTTTTACTTCGCTTTGTTAAATTCAGTTTGTGGTTGCCGTCGTCACTTTGCTGCCACATTCAACAAAATTGAAAATAATGTTCGGATGCTATTATTTTTCATTTCCAGTTACGTTTAAAACTTGGAAATAACTCGTGCATACGTAAGTATATGTTTCATTTAATTAATAAGTCAAAAATCTTCTTTTTTTTTCCATGTACAACATAGACAGAAAACAGTATTTTCGATAACATTATTTGACACGCATTACAAACAGAATGCAAATAATACTAAATTGTATCGATATACATTTAAATCGATGTTCATTCATACCAATTTTCTTATCGTAATAACAATAAAATATACATATATACGGCGTGCATATGTATGCACATAACTCTGCTCAATAACATATGTATGCACTAGCAGCTTGCATTTTTAAAACATTTTATTTTTGCACGCAGACACACGCAAGTAATGAATTCGTTTGACTTTTAAAATAACTTTCAATTAACTAAATATTTCTTATTGAACACGATTTACAACGTTTAACTTTTAATATACAATTTTCATTCGGCAAATCAGTGTAACCAAAGTACACACGCTGCCACATTCTCTAGTATTTTAATAAACGTTATTCAGCACCTTTTTGCGTATTTGTGCGTACAGCAGGTCACAAAAATGGCAAAGTGGCAACGTCAGAAAATGCCAATCACTTTGTGACCAATACATGGCCCAAAATGAGTACAACCCACAGCCATTTAATTTTATGTCACTAACTAGCAATAAATACAAATATTAAAATGACCTGTTTACAAAAATTAATAATGCATATTTTGCACAGATAGAATTTAGACATATGACATACATTACTTTTCCACCCAATAATCGATAATTAAAATTAAAACATCGGCGTTTGTATGCATCGGCTACCACCACACGACATGCCATAAGTAAATGTAAAAACGTTAGTAATTAGTATGTTTGTTGAAAAAATATTTACCGTTTTTGGACCGGATAATAAAAAGCTGAACGAAGTGAAAATTTAGCTTGTTATTTTTAATCGAGATGAGTCTTGTGTTATTCAAATAATATTAAGAGGATCATTTTTAATGAATAAACCACATAAGACCCAAACATTTTCAGAAATCTTTCAAATCGGTTTGACTACACGCTATATGAGCTACTAATATAAAACACAACTTAATAGATATCAAAAATTATCCGCGGCTCTTGCACACAACTGTTTTCGGAAAGTGAATAAATAAATACTTAGCAATTTAGCTGATATAAATTTTTGCCTTTTAAAAAAGTATTATAAGCCGCAGTACATAAGTATGTATGTATGTACACCGCACATATTTATACTTATATGTATAGATGTATATTTGTAGGTGTAAGTGTGGACATTTAAAAAAAACCACCCATTTTTTGTTGGCGGAGTACATGTGTGTAAAATATAAGATTTGATATCTGTTTATAATAAAAAAAAATGTGACAAAATATTGAAATGAAAATGTAAGCTACCGACTAAAAGTTTGTACATAGATACATTTTAACAAAAGCTTGTTAGTCTAGTCATCAAGTGAAGAATTTTCAAGAGCTTCCACGCTGTGTTTTCGATTTCAACCCTTATTAGTAACACATGGGCTAAACTGGTTCAAGGCAGGAGGTTGAGGTTGTCGACGCGGTTATTTAGGTCCGATATGCAATTAAATTTAATAATTACTGTAGCTGTTAATTTGTTTATTTTTCAGTAGGAACTGTCGAAAAATAAAATTTAAATTAAAACAAAGATAAAATTATAAAAATAAATTACAAATTTTGTAATTAAACTACAAGTAAAATTATAAAGATTAAAATTGAAAATTAAATTAAACTAAAATAGAAAAAATTCAAATTTTGGGAATATAAGTCTTAAAACATAATCTGAAGAATGTAACAAGAAAATTAATGGTCCAATATTTTTTGCGTCTGCATTGGGAAAAAGTCAGGAATACATGGAATACATATATTCGATAGCTTTGCGAGTTAAAAGTCAGGCATTTGTTAAGGAATTTTTTTTCACTACATAATAAAATACAATAAAATTTATTTTATTTGTATTTTATTTTGTTTATTTATGTGTATATGTTATCTTTTTTTCATATGTATTTTTTTGTTTTTGACGTTTCACTTATTATTACGGCTATCAATCGGGCAGCGATTTATCAAAAGTTTTTTTTTGTTTACAGCCCTAATAGTTATAAATTGTTATTTTTTTTGAAGAGTTTTCTTCCGTGTTAAAACCCGTTATCTGAGGAACCTCTTTATACACACTTGGCCATGATCGATCCCAGCTCGAGTGAAGAAGATGGAGACGATGATACTGTTGTTAACTTGCCCAATAAAGGCGGGCGTGTCGGTAATACGCCACATAAAGGTCCTCCATCTACAAACACCGCAGCAACTGCAACTCCACCAACAACAAGCGTAGTACCTGTTACCATATCTGGCGGATCAAATTCTCAAAATGGTGATTATCATCTTCAGGCACACCAAAGGACAGCTGCTTCTGTTGGTGGAGGAGGGCATAGTAACAATGCAGGCGGCGGAGGGGCATTATTAAAAAATGAACAGCATGCCCAACTTAGTGCAGAGGGTGGCAGCCTCGAGGTCCCAAATAACGGCATTCCCAGGTTTGTCTACACGAGATATCAATTTCATTAAGTTGTGTTCACTAATATAATAATCTGTTAAAAATAATTTTAAACAAGATTTATTTCGAATTCTTAAAAAAATTTAATTATTTAAAAGTTAACTGCTTTTTTAATTGTTCACATTAAAATTAATTTATTTCGGCTTTCTACGTTATCACCCAATTCTAAAACACATATCAATCAAATACAAACGAAATACAATTAATTGGCACATCGTATATTGTAAAATAAAACAACGATTAATGATACATAAACAAAATGTATATAATATATTGCATAAATATCTATATATCTATATGTAAAAATAAATATACATGCAACATCTATGTTACACATTTGAATTACATTTCAAATGATTGTTGAGTGGATTGTTTGCATTTGGAATCACAAAATTGGCCCCACTACATACATACTATAATAAATTAATCTGAACCAAAACATCCACGTCGACCAACATTGTCAAAAACAAAAACATCTAAAATTGGGGTCGCAAAAAGAACGCATAGCAAAAGTAGAATTGTAATACAGCAACTGCAACAACAACAACAATATAAAAAGCAAAATCCAAATCCACCAACACCTCATCATTATGCAAATCAGCTTCATTCAGTTAATCTAAAATATCAAGTTAAAATGTCATCATCTAGTATGCATCTAACAACTAATTACAACAACAATGGTGGTGATGCATCCAATAACATCAGCGGCTTTCCAAAAATAAAAAACCAATGTAGTAATAACAAAATGTTGCTATCATCATCTAGCGGTATTTCGCAAGAAACCTTAAATCAAAGTGTTGGATCATCGCGTGCGAATTCTTTGCCACGCCCAATATCGCCATCACCATCAATAGTTAGCGATAAGCCTGATGTTGGTGGGGATTCACATGTAAGTATTGATACAATATATAATCAAATTTTGACATTTATCGGTTGAAAAACAAACAAACAGGAAAAGCACGAACGCGAAGAAGAAGATCGCAAACGGCGCATTCAATTGTATGTCTTTATATCAAGATGCATATCGTATCCTTTTAACGCCAAACAACCCACGGATATGACCAAAAGGCAACCAAAAATCACAAAACAGCAGCTAGAGATAATCACTCAACGATTTCAGGTAAAGAATCTTTTTTTTTGTAATATATTTATTTATGTAGAAATTATGTTTAAGTACAAAATATAATACTTATAAATAAGAAACAACATAGGTCTTTGACCTTTTAAAACTAAAATAAAAATATTTTAAGCAATAATTACAATATTCTCTCAAGGCATTTCTTAAGGGCGAAACGCAAATAATGGCCGATGAGGCATTTCAAAATGCTGTGCAAAGCTATCATGATGTTTTTTTAAAGTCAGAGCGTGTAACAAAAATGGTTCAATCCGGAGCATGCTCGCAACATGATTTTCGTGAAGTTTTCCGAAATAACATTGAGAAACGTGTAAGGTAAGGACTTAACTCTCATTATATATTATAACTTTTTGGAAGACGTTAATCGTAATGTAAATATGTTTACAGATCCTTACCAGAGATTGATGGATTGAGTAAGGAAACTGTGTTGACATCTTGGATGGCAAAATTCGATATAATACTTAAGGGCAGCGGAGAGGAAGATACAAAGCGACCATCACGAATGCAACAGTCTTTGAATAGTGAATTAATTCTATCTAAAGAGCAACTTTATGATATGTTCCAACAGATACTATCGGTGAAAAAGTTTGAGCATCAAATACTGTTTAATGCATTAATGGTAAGCATAACCTTATTAAAATTTTTAATGAAATTCAATTAACCATTATTAATATTTTATATAGCTTGATTCCGCTGATGAACAAGCGGCAGCTATCAGACGCGAATTGGATGGTCGAATGCAGCGTGTCGGCGAAATGGAAAAAAATCGAAAGCTAATGCCAAAGTTTGTGCTAAAGGAAATGGAATCCCTATACATTGAGGAATTGAAATCTTCGATTAATCTGTTGATGGCAAATTTGGAATCGCTACCAGTATCCAAAGGCAATATGGACAGTAAATATGGTCTACAAAAATTGAAACGTTATAATCACAGGTAATTAATTGTGTCTAAATCATCGATTGAGCTTTTCTTTTCTGTAACTTGTCTTCTTCTTCTTGGTGTTTTATTTGCTTCCCACTTCTGGATACAGCACTCCATCGTTTTTGTAAGTTCCACTATTCTCAAAAATGTTCTAGATGGAGAGAAAGGGAAAAGTTTAAGTGCATGCAAATTCCGAATAACTGAACGTGGAAGTGCGTTTAGTTGCAAGAAACCTTCTTCTAAGTTTGGTTTTAAATAAAGTATATAGTCGTTAACGGTACGGGTACTTTACTTGAATCGGTTTGATTTCCTGTTTGAAAAAATGATCAGTTAGAGCATGATCTTAACCAATAATTTTGACACGTGCATCTACTTGCGTACATGTATACAATAATTACAAATTACGATATGAATGTTAATTTATTTATTTATTTTTATTTTTTATAAAGGTAAAGATATATACTAATATATACTATTTATATTGTATATAATAAGTTATACACGTCATTAATAATATTTTAATGTGAACGCATCTATCTTAAAAAAAATTTTTATAATTAAGAAAAATGATACTGCGTTCGCATGGATCTCTTTCCAAGCTCGAAGGTGATTCCGAAGATGGTACAACACAATTAACAAAACTAGATGTTGTACTTACATTTCAATTGGAAGTTATTGTTATGGAGGTGAAAGGTCTAAAATCTTTGGCACCAAATCGTATCGTATACTGTACAATGGAAGTGGAAAATGGTGAAAAACTACAAACGGATCAGGCCGAGGCATCAAAACCAATGTGAGATATTTATTAACCAAAAATTTATGCAGATACCGATCTATTAACGTATATACAATTTTTTTTGGGCTCTAGGTGGGATACACAAGGTGATTTTACAACAACGCATCCATTGCCGGTTGTGAAAGTTAAATTATATACAGAAAACCCGGGAATGTTGGCGCTGGAGGATAAAGAATTGGGAAAAGTTACAATAAAGCCAACACCACTTTCTTCCAAAGTGAGCTTGAACATTTGTTTTGTCTTGTCTGGGTTACTAATAATAAAGTTTTCTATTAGTCACCTGAGTGGCATCGCATGATCGTATCTAAAAATACACCCGATCAGGATGTAAGAATAAAAATCGCATGCAGATTGGACAAACCATTAAATATGAAACATTGTGGGTATGTAATAAATTATAGGCGAGGTACTTTATAGCTTTTGATTTCCAATAATATAATATTATGACTACTATATAGGCATCTTTTTGCAATTGGCAAATCGGTGTGGAAAAAATGGAAACGGCGTTATTTTGTTTTAGTACAAGTTTCACAATACACATTCGCTATGTGTAGTTATAAAGAAAAGAAATCTGAACCGTCCGAAATGATGCAATTGGATGGGTATACAGTCGATTACATTGAAGCTGCGAGCGGTAAGTTTTCAAAATTAAAAAATTAATGATAATTGTTTTGTCAACTTTCGTTTGAATAGCAAATCTCATGTTTGGCATCGATTTGAATGGTGGTCGTTATTTTTTTAATGCGGTGCGCGAGGGCGATAGCATTGCATTTGCTTGTGATGATGAAAATGAATGCAGTTTATGGGTAATGGCCATGTATCGAGCAACGGGCCAATCACATAAACCAACGCCACCAATAACACAGGATAAAAATTCGGCAATGTCAAAAATTCAAGGCGGTGAGTATTCAAAGAAGAAGAAAATACATGTACCGCCGAACTTGTCTTTATTAATATACGAATTTCCTTACGAATTCTAATATCCAAAACACTGAAATTTTACTCAATTCAAAAACCCATTCTTTATGTTACGGATTTTCCCTATATAAAAGAATGAATGTACCTATTATATCTACATATATAGTATTAACACACATTTTATTTAGATGCTGATAAAGCGCGCAAGCATGGTATGGAGGATTATATAAGTGCGGATCCATGTACATTTGATCATGCAACAATATTTAAGACATTACAAAACTTAACCCTGGAATATCGTTTAAATGATCCATACGCTTCGCTGGTAGGGTGCAACAGCTTTGCAACACATACATATATGTTAATATTTGTTTGTTTTTTTCAGGGTTGGTTTAGTCCTGGGCAAGTTTTTGTCTTAGACGAGTATTGCGCTCGATATGGCGTGCGTGGTTGCTATCGGCATTTATGCTATCTATCCGATCTTTTGGATCGTGCTGAAAAAGAACATATGATTGATCCCACATTGATACATTATTCATTTGCATTCTGTGCGAGTCATGTGCATGGTAATAGGTAAAACAATTAGTTTTTATCTCTATATATTTTAAAACCAGCAAAAAATACTAAAATAAGCTTAAATTTTGTGTAGACCTGATGGCGTTGGCAGCATAACTCATGAAGAAAAAGAAAAGTTTTCGGAAATCAAAGAACGTCTACGACAACTTTTGGAGTATCAAATAACAAATTTTCGTTATTGTTTTCCCTTTGGACGACCGGAAGGAGCATTAAAAGCAACATTATCATTACTTGAACGTGTTCTAATGAAAGATATTGTTACACCGGTACCACCGGAAGAAGTTCGTCATATGATTAAAAAGAGTTTAGAGACTGCAGCGCTTGTGAATTATACACGATTATCTTCTGAAGCGAAAATTGAAGGTGTATTTATGATTATCTTATAAAATATTATAAATGTGAAAATGTAAATGTTTGTGCAAAGCTTTGTTACGTTAGCCACAAAAAAATTACTGAACGCGTATGAATGAAATTTTTTCAACCAGAAAAATACATGGTCCTAAGGGTTTTCGTTGATATTTTTTTACATATTTTCTTTCGTATGCAATGGTAAATAGTTCGAAAATATTTTTGGAAAATTTTTGATTTTCAAAATTACTCTGTCAAAAAAAAATCATATATATATTAAAACTTGTTAACTTCTTACAGATGATTTACGTGGCGAGTTAATTGTGCCGCCACCTAAAAAACTCGAGGATCTTATACATTTGGCTGAGCTTTGTGTTGATTTGTTACAACAAAATGAGGAGCACTACGGCGAAGTAAGTTGTCGTCATCATCCCAATTAATTAAATATAGAAGTATACTAACATAATTTAGTTAATGTAAGTATGTAATAATAACATTCTGCGTGCAACAAAAAAAAAAAAAACATTTTGCTTTTAAACGTTCTTTAAATGTATATAGCCAAAATAATCTGTATGTATGAACATTACAACTGTATGACAACAAATGGATGTTGTAGCACCCAACCCCCTCCCCCCACCATTATATGCATTTTGTGGACAACTCAATATATTAATATTAATAATAATCTTGCTATCGAACTAACATAAACTTATATCTTTGGATATCCTATTTTCCATTTGTGTTTAACATTTATAATTAAATGTGTGTGTGAGTGTAAGTAATGTATGTTTTTTTTCGTTTACTTTGATAATGTATGTATATATGTGCATACATGAGTGTCTTTAAAAATATAAACATATAAATGTATATACATATACATTATTGTGTTTTTCTACTATTCGTAATTTTGAAACATCGTCACCTGCTGAACCTTAAAATAATTTTCTTTTTTTTGATATAATATTCTGATTCAAAAAAGTTAACCACACAAAAAATAGAACTTTAAACTATCCAAATATACAAGAATAAAAAATATATATATTATACTGATAAAAAGGAACATAATTGAGAGCAACTCCATATACCGGTTTTAAATCAATCTTCTCCTTATTTTTATTCAAAAGGAATAACACAAAATGCCAAACTTATTTTCTTTTTATATATCCTTGGTTTAAAGTTATTGTTTTTATTGCAATAAGTCTAGCTAGTAATGATTTTAATGTCAAACATTATTGTTTTTTATATTTTTAAACATTGTACTTGATAAAGATGTGGTGGTGGTTTCCAACAAACATTCTCGTGAACAATATATATACATATACATATGTAGTACAATTTAAATTTGTATATGTATACTCGATTTACACTTACATTTAGCTGCGCATTCATGACAAAAAGGATAAAATTAAATCTATAAAGGATGGCAAAGGAAGCGATACTGTTGTTGTTTCCACCACAGTTGTAAATGCTACTTCTGGTCAGGAATCATCTGAGGGTACATTAGATGTTGCTGCTGCTGCCGCTTGCAATAATGGACTGCCACAATTTCGTTACTGTATGCCCACCCATGCGGTATATACATCGCCAGTACCAACGGCACGTACCCCTCTCTTATACAAACATCAAACAACCTTAAGATAGCATTAAAACATAACTACATTTATGTATATGTGAATATGTTTATACAATGCAGTTAATACGCTTACACACATACTCACACACAACATATGCACATACTACTACCTTCAGAACTAGACGTTGACGAGTTGTTGGCGATTCGATAAATTCATAAGAGCACCACAAGCTCGAAGGTTATGGAAGGCTGTCAGTAATGTTTTTTTTTATGTGAATATGAATTTAAAAAAAAAATTGACATCAATTACAAATGCAAAGTACAAGCTGAATTTGAGTAGAAAAGACACCAACTTACACATACACATTGCCACGAAAAGGTTTACACAAAGTGAAAATTTTTGATATTTTTTCACTTTAGAGCTATATGGTCATCCTGGTTGTTGTTTTTTATTTTTTTTTTATTATTTTTTATAAGTAATTCAGTCATGTATATCTTAGACCTATTAAACAGAACTTAAAAAACATTAACATTAACAAAGAACAATTTAAAATACTAACAAAGGCACTACATTCAACTGCCACGAAAAGGTATACACACCAACCTTTTGGTGCATTTTCGTTGTAAAATTCGTATGAAATTCGTATGTACAGTTACTTTTAATTATATTAAAAATTCGCAGATCCATAAGAGTCCAAATTTTTTGGGCAGATCGCTTGCCAATGAGATGAAGAATGATTGTGGAATCACCATATCTCGCGGATGTGGCCTAAAAAATTTTTAAGTACCTACCCAAAACAAACAAGTAAGAAGGCTCTAGTCGAGAAATCCCGACTAGACGATACCCTGATCCCTATACTTTACGCGTACAGTCATTGCTTGCAAGTATGTGTGTGTGTGTGTGTACGCGCGTACAGCATAGTGCATACAAAACTTCAATGTCCCATATCTCCGGTGTTTATTATTCGATTTCGATAAATTTCACAGATTGTCATTATTTTGTTTTATAATTCAAATTGCATCTCAAACTTTTCCAATTTCAAGATTTTGTTGTTATCGATCCCATGTGTATATCGGAAACGGGAAGAGTTATCGAAAATCGGAAAGAAACTTGTACTGCCTAGGGATTAGGCGAGCTTAAGTTCCAAATCTGGAGTCTCTAGCTTTTATAGTCTCTGAGATCGACGCGTTCATACATACACACAGACGGACAGACAGACGGACAGACGGACGGACGGACAGACAGACGGACGGACAGACGGACATGGCTATATCGACTCGACTGTTGATGCCTATCAAGAATATATATACTTTATAGGGTCGGAGATGCTTCCTTCTGCCTGTTACATACTTTTGCACAAATTCATTATACCCTTTTTTCCCATTTTTAATGGGATCAGGGTATAAAAACGGCGCCAGCGCTTGAAAACCAATAATATTACACCGACTGTACAGCTCGAGATTAAGGGTAGGTACTTAAAATGGATATAGGCCACATTCGCGAGATATGATTTTTCCACAATCATTCTTCGTTTCATTGGCAAGCGATCTGCGCAAAAAATTTGTACTCTTATGGATCTGCGCATTTTTAATTTAATTAAAAGTAACTGTACACACGAATTTCATACGATTTTTACAATGAAAATACACCAAAAACGCAGTGTCGAAAAACTTTATGGGCAGTTGAATTTAGTGCCTTTGTTAGTATTTTAAATGTTTCTTTGTTAATGTTAATGTTCATGTTTTTTAAGTTCTGTTTAATAGGTTTAAGATTTAATTGACTGAATTACTTATAAAAAATAATAAAAAAAATTAAAAAAAACAACAACCAGGATGACCATATAGCTCTAAAGTGAAAATATCAAAAATTTTCACTTTGTGTAAACCTTTTCGTGGCAATATGTATTATTATTACGACATTTGCTTGAGCGTTCGCCACTTTATTCCTAATAACTTTAATGTTTAAAATTGTGATCGATATTCAATCATTTTAAAATGCATGTGACTGCGACTATAGAGACAACCATGGGCATGGGGCATGCCTTACATGTTTGTCTATATTGTGTACATATAATGTGTATTAAGTGATACTTCGTACAAATGTTTTATACTATATTTTATTGCTGTTAGTGATGGGTTAGATATAATTATTAATAAATTTATGTGTCTTATGTGTCAATGTGTCTGTCTCTACTTTATATTTCTTTCCGCTTATCATCAATATTAATGTTTCCTACATAAGACATAGTTTTTTTTTAAACTAACTTACCGAAAGATCATACAAGGGAATCTTTATAAATCTTTAAAAACCTTACAGATAAATTGGTACATGTGAATATTGAAGTCCTAAAATTTTCCATTATGGGTTTTATTGGTATCCAAAAAACTGCATGTTTGTCGTACGAACTTTATTCTGTTGTCGATTATTGTAAACAATTACTTACAACAACAAAATGTCTATAAACTATAATAAAAAATATTATATGAAATTTATACCTTCAATCCTTGCTTCATCTATACATAAATAACCAAAAAAAAAAAACACTGAAATATCGAAAATATGTACATATACATACAATTTGTACATACATGATGCACGAAGACACTCACAATAAATATGTATAAGCTGTACAATATTCACGATCAAATTATATATTTTTTTTTTTAAATTGGAACTGCCTATTGTTCTGTCCGATGCATGCAGAATATACTATTGTACACATTTACTTACATACATACGTTTGGGGAAATCAGTTTTTTCTATTTTGTCTAAGAATTTCAGATTCGACTTCCGAAAACTTACTTTAAAGCTTGAGAAAGTTTACTTGTATTTCTCATATTAAAATCTTGCTAAAGATCTTGCATTTGTATGGCAGCTATATAATATAGTGATCCGATCTGTCGGATATACTTCCTTCTATGCGTTACACATTTCATGACAACGTAATCATACATTTTTAAGTTTTTGAAAATTAAAATAAGTGTTCTATTTTATTAAAAAAAAAACTCGGAGGTTATTAAGAAAAAAATTATTTAACACGTTAAAGTTAAGTTAACTTATGCTCTACAATTTTCGCCATCATGGGAACTTCAAATGCTATATTTTTTTTTTATTATTGGAACTGTAAGAACTATTCAAGACACCTTTCACTATTTCGTAGTGTCATACTTTATACGATAAAAAAATTTCATTGCTGTTTTTTTTTTGTTTGTATTTGAATTCAATTCAGGCATTTGCTTGGTTCAGCGATCTTCTGGTTGAACATGCGGAAATATTCTGGTCTCTATTCGCAGTGGACATGGACAGAGTTTTATTCGAGCAGGCACCCGATACCTGGGACTCATTTCCACTATTTCAAATTCTTAACGATTATTTAAGATCGGATGGTAAGTACAAAACATTAATAATATTGTGCAGGAACTATGAAATTAACTGACTAAAAATAACTAGATAACTTACGTAATGGACGATTTCATCAGCATTTGCGTGATACATTTGCACCTTTGGTGGTACGTTACGTGGATCTGATGGAATCTTCAATAGCCCAATCGATTCATAAGGGTTTTGAGAAGGAACGTTGGGAAAGCAAAGGGTATGTAAATTTTTCCACACTCAAACCGTTTAAATTTACAATTTAACATAAATTCACCTGGACAGAAAATTTCAAAAGTTTGTAAAAAATGCTATATTAAGATTAGGGAATTTAATTTGAGCCAAATGAAATCGATATTTGATTCTTGTGACATACGAATACAAATAACATGCATATTTACATATATATTTCTCTATATACAAAGCAATCAAAGGTGGCAATTCATATGTACGCTATGCCACGAAAATTTTTTCACATTGTGAAAAATTTTGATATTTTCACTTCAAATCTATAGGGTCACACTGGTTGTTGTTTTAATTTTATTTTTATTTTTTATAAGTTATTCAATCAATTAACTTTTTTGTCCAGATCGCTTGCCAGTAAGATAAAGAATGATTGTGGAATCACCAAAATAATGCTACACTATGATGATGCCGCCAGCAGAGTGTGGCGACAGCCGTTGAAAGCCCTTGAAAACCAAAACTATTATACCGACTGTGCAGCTCGAGGTTAAGGGTCGATACTTAAAATGGCATTTGGGGACATTCGCGAGATATAATTATTCCACAATCATTCTTCATCTAATTGGCAAGCGATCTGGCCAAAAAAAATTGGACTTCAAAGGATCTACGCATCTTTAATTCAAGTAACTGTAACGAATATCACAACCAAAATGCACCAAAAACGTAGGTGTGTAAACCTTTTCGAGGCAGTTGATTTTGTTAGTATTTTTTAATGTTTCTTTGTTAATGTTAATGTTTTTTAAGTTCTGTTTAATAGGTTTAAGAGATACTTGATTGAATTACTGATAAAAAAAAAAAAATTAAAAACAACATTCAGTGTGACCCTATAGCTCTAAAGTAAAAATATCAAAATTTTTCACCTTGCCGAAACATTTAATGGCACACTGTATATACATACATATGGATGCGTTGTAGGGTATTGGTGTACTACATCTAATGTTAAGAATGGGCTTGCAACTATTAATAGTTCCGAAATTAAGATTGGTGGTAGGCTTGTTATTGCATGTATGTATAGACATATGTACGTATGTATGTATATTGTCGAAATTGTAAGACAATCCATACATGCATATACGCAGATAAGCAAATAAATTTTCTTATTTTGCAAAAACAAAAATGCCCGTACACATATTTTCTATTTCCTTATTTCTATGTGTGTGAACCTAACCTATTTAGGATAAACGCTGCTTTGAATCCAGCCGCATTAAATAATGCAGCGCAAGCATTAAACACGGCAGCTCTCAACCCAGCGGCACTTCTGAGCGGCAAGAAAGATCAAATCAATTTTTATGTGCCGAAGCTACCAAGGCGCACAGCTGCAGCTGTAGCTGCTGATGAAATGAGGTTTTTAAAAATGAATTCAACTACCTACATTAAAAACAAAAAAATTCTAACGTAGCCTTTACAAAAAACATTTCGTTCGTTCTCTTTGCATTTTGTTGTTCTGTGCCAAAATTGTCATGCATTGCCCAAAGCATTGTTTGTCTAGAGATTTTTAGCCAGCATATTACCATATAATAGCAATACTACATGCAAATGTTGATTAAGTACATTTGAAAATAAACTAGTATTCTATACATAGTAGAAGTTAAATAATATTAAGTAATTTGATAATTCATTATTATTGTCACCAACCACACCACCACAACAACTGAAATATTATTAAGCTTTTATGCGTGTTCATACATGATTGGGCAGCTTTACAGTTAAAAATCTACCACTATTATCGTGTTCGCCGGCTGCGGTAATAATGGCTGCGGCTTTGATGAGGAGCAGCAATGCGAGAAATAATGGATTGCTCTCTCGTTCATTACATACTGATCAACGTTTTTGACAACCTTTAAGCTTAATACTTATAATTTTTGCATATATGTATATAAATATTAATTATGTGCGTCATTCCTTTTTTATGGCTGTACCGTTAAAAAGATCATACACTCACAAAAAATAGCACTTGGTGGTTTTATTATGGTTTTGTTTCTCAGCTTTGCGTTTTATAATTTCACTTATACTGTCAACGCCAGCACCGTCAACCACGGCAAAAAGACACTTAATAACGAAGCCGGCCATTTGATACTTTTGCATTTTCGTTCAGGTGAACTTGAGCACAAAAACAAAAAGAATTTGATGTGGATTTGCACATTCGCACTCTTAATACGCGGACGAGCAAAAAAAAATAGAGCTTGCTAAGTTAAACAGTCTATTACTAATTTATATTAATTTCACATTACTAAATAGATCTCGTTTTTTTTAACACAACACACAGTTATTGCTCACACTTTTACCAATATATACTTAACTGCTAAGTATACCGAGGCGTGTGCTACATTACAGCGTGACACTCTGTCAAATGTAGTCAGCGCTCTTATCGGCTGGCAATAACTAAATTAGTGCGAGCTCTTTCTAGTTCAGGGCTGTTTAGTTAGCAGCTTCGGGCGGAGTACAAGTTACGTTAATAACAAAAAAGTTTTCGGTACCCCTTCTCTCGTGAATTTTCTTATCGGGGTTTTATTTTTTAAGATCCATTGGCATTAATTCTCAACAAATACTCCGATCCTATTCAATTATTTGTTACGTAATGCATATGAGAAAAGCTTTAAAATCATCACAATAAAACATACATACATTTAAAATAAGTAAAGCTTGTTTTGCTGTTTTAACATGCGTTAGTTGCGCTTGCGTAGTTTTAAGTACTTGAGTATAAATTATTGCTGCTGCTGTTACATACATACATACATTTTTAAAAGTCTAGGACCGATAATAAACCGGACTAAGACGGAGAACTGCAATCATAGCGGTATCGATGGTCAATGTATGTATTTTATGTACTTGTATGTGAGTAGGCACAGAGACTAAAATTGCGCATTAGTACAACTGCTAATTTAATGCATGTAAAAAAATATTTTATTGGTTGTTTTTGTTGTTGTACTTATATGCACAGAAATGGTTGTGCCACTTCCGAAGATCTATTCTGGAAACTGGACGCATTGCAATCATTTATTCGAGATCTGCACTGGCCAGATGCAGAGTTTCGTCAGCATTTGGAGCAGCGGCTTAAGATGATGGCTGTTGATATGATTGAGCAATGCATACAGCGAACAGATTCCTCATTTCAGTCCTGGTTGAAAAAAAATGTTGCCTTCATATCGACCGATTATATAATACCATCAGAGATGTGCGCTATGGTAAATGTGATATTAGATGCTAAAAATCAAAGCTTTAAATTAACTACAATTGATGGTATTGATCTGGTAAGTAAACAAAAACTAATATATAAAAAAAAAATATATATATATATAGGTATATATATATAAAGGTATATATATATATATATATATATATATATATAGGTATATATATATATAGGTATATATATATATAGGTATATATATATATAGGTATATATATATATAGGTATATATATATATAGGTATATATATATATAGGTATATATATATATAGGTATATATATATATAGGTATATATATATATAGGTATATATATATATAGGTATATATAGTATATAGGTATATATAGTATATATATATTGTCCATATATCGTACATATGATCAATAATTTAATAAATTTTTATTTTTACTCACAAAAAATAGTACAAATTCCATTCAAAAATTGATGATCAAATTGACAAAGCGAATGTAGCGATGACACAAGGATTAAGTGGCAAACTTATGTCAGTGCTGGAGTCGACTTTGTCAAAATTGGCGCGTTATGATGAAGGTAGTCTGATTGGGTCAATACTTAGTTTTACAAATGTATCAAGCTCAGGAAAGGATCTTGGACAAGGCTATGTAAATTTTTTTCGCAACAATATGGATCAAATTCGTGGCAAAATCGGTGATGATCTATGGACGTTAAACTTTTTTGAACAATGGTATACCCAACAAATCAATATGCTATCCAATTGGCTATCGGAGCGTATGGATCATGCACTACACTATGCGCAAGTCACGTCTATATCACACATTATTAAGGTAATAATGAAATACAAATGTTAAGTGTACAGCAACCGATTTTATATTCTTAACAGAAAATCTATTCGGACTTTGAGTTACAAGGAGTTCTAGAGGATAAACTAAATTCGAAAGCATATCAGACAGTTATACAACGAATGACTGCTGAGGAGGCAACGTGTGCATTGTCCATGCCCGATATTGCTGATGGGGACGAGTAAATATAGACAGTTAACAGCTACATACTAGTAAAACATACTTACATACTTTTTTTTATAGAAACAATGATGATGTACGTAATGGTGATGAGGATGATGGAGGAGCAGGAGATGAATCTGCACCACGTAGCATGCCAAAGCCAAAAATTGGCGCCTCACAAGCAGCGGCTGTCACCAACGTTGTCGCTGGCCGTGTTGGCAATTTGCTTGGCAAAGGCATTGGTGGACTTAGCTCAAAGCTTGGAAGTGGAGGTTGGTTTTAAATGGCTTGGATCTACAAAAACTGAAATGAAAAATAAAAAAATTTAAGTACGTCCAGCTTTTGAGCCAAGTCCTCTGGCGATTTAATACATACATATATATATATATATACATATACATGTTAGTGAGTAAAAAGAGGATAAATAAATATATATATATATATATATATATATATATATATAGTATTTATATATATATATCAAATTTAATAAATAAATATAGAAAATTCAATTCAGCGATTATCTGATACATATAATATTTTATGTATTAAGTGAAATGCAATTATGTTAGTTAAAATTAAAATTTTTTTTTCTGTTCGATAACTTGTCTATAATTTAATTTGTAAGATTTAAGTGAAACCTCTAAAGAAAAAAAATATCGAATTGCAAAAAAGTTGAAATTATTGCGTACACACTTTTGCATAACATTATTACCTCTTACAAATATAATAAACTAAATAATAATCAAAGAATTGGCAACAAACCTGCATATTAAATATTATAGGCTACATGTAGTTTTCTTTATTTTAATTAAATATCTTTGCAAACTCAATATTGTATCAATTGTGTAATTTAAGTGAACTTTATTCAAAAATATATCAGTTTATTTATCCTATATATATATATTTATATATATTACACACTTTCTTTGGCCTTTACCACAATTAATGTACTATATAATTAAAATAAATAAAATAGAATAAGTAACTGGACAATTTAAATCTGTAATAACCGCCATGTTAAAAATCAATTTAAGACATTATATTTATCTATCAGATTTAACGCTTTAACTTTATATGTTGTGCTTATAAATAATGCGAATAAAAAATGTACTTTATTACTATTTATAAATTGCCCAGGTCAGGTCAAGGTAAATAACACAAATTATTGTATGGACAGTAAAACGTTTTAATTTTTATTTTGTGTTCTGTTGAATTTTTGTTTTTGTTTTGTACATGCTACCTTTTAACAAATATTTAATTTCATATTTATGAAAGGAGAATCACCCAACTACACGTACGTGTGTTCCAATTCCTTTTATGCGTTTTTGCAGTATCTGCATATTAGGTCATTCGCATGTTAAAATTTATTAATCATGCATATATTCGGTGGTCAAAATTATGTTAAAACAAGGTAAAATGTAGAATATGTTTTTAAAATATTTAAAAAACAAAAGTAAGCGAAAACTAAAGCAGCAAATCCAAGCAAATCATTCAGCCTTTGAATATGTTTTGTAAAAATCTGCCATCACTTATATAAAATCGAAGTGGGAGTTTATCTTGAATGCCATATTAAACACAATCCAGGAAGTCAAAAATAAAACCCTGCAAATCGCTAAACATCCATTAAGGTTTTTTAATCACGGAATAAATAAGTGCACAAAACAAACTAACATAACTGATAACTACTATAAGCAACATAAACTTTAAAAGGAAGTCAGTTCTGAGCAAATGCTTTTTAGGACTTTTTTACCCACATACATATGTATCTATGTATAAATAACCGAATGAACGTTGCAAACAATTTAATTTAAAAACAAGTAAGAAGGCTCTAGTCGAAAAATCCCGACTAGACGATACCCTGATCCCTATACTTTACGCGTACAGCTAGTGCTTGCAAGTATATATGTGTGTGTGTGTACGCGCATACTGCATACACAACTTCAATGTCCCATATCTCCGGTGTTTATTATCCGATTTCGATACAATTTTCACAGATTGTCATTATTTTGTTTTATAATTCAAATTGCATCTCAAAGTTTTCAAAATTCAAGATTTTGTTGTTATCGATCCCATGTGTATATC
Source organism: Scaptomyza tumidula (assembly GCA_035044465.1). Lineage (NCBI taxonomy): Eukaryota > Metazoa > Arthropoda > Insecta > Diptera > Drosophilidae > Scaptomyza > Scaptomyza tumidula. The sequence continues at coordinate 312,849 of JAWNNW010000467.1, read as the reverse complement.
GGAAACGGGAAGAGTTATCGAAAATCGGAAACAAACTTGTACTGCCTAGGGATTAGGCGAGCTTAAGTTCCAAATCTGGAGTCTCTAGCTCTTATAGTCTCTGAGATCCGTTGGCTCATACATACAGACGGACGGACAGACGGACATGGCTATATCGACTCGGCTTTCGATGCTGATCAAGAATATATATACTTTATGGGGTCGGAGATGCTTCCTTCTACCTGTTACATACTTTTGCACAACTTCATTATACCCTTTTTTCCCATTTTTAATGGGATCAGGGTATAAAAAAAAGTAATAACTCTACCCCCTAGGGCAAAAGTAGCAAAAGCAAAAGATAAGCCATTTCTTTATAAGACATAAAAAAACGTCTAAAAAATACGACTTTTCTGAAATTTTAACTACCCCAGGAATCAAAAGTGGTTCGAATTTGCGAGCATTCCCTGTATATGTGTATGTGCTTTTTAAAAACTTTGCAAAGTACATCACGTTTCAGAACGTATTTTTTCATTAAAGGCTTTCGGATGAATGGAGCGAACCGCCATTTCATGAAGGAAAAGTCTCTCATTATTTCTTGAGGTGATGCACACCATTAAGACAAGCTGCATATGTTGCACCCATAATTAAAATATAAAACAAATTTGCTTCTCTTGTCAACATGTTTTTTTCTGTTTTTTTTTTTATTAAACCATATTTGAATAGTTTCTTAAATACATTACATATATTTCCTAAGTTAATATGTCCGTTTTATTTTTTTTTATGTGAATGTTTTATTTTGCTTTGTGTAACTACAATTTTATAATAAGTGGGTGTACATTTAACATGTAGTACCTATATGTGGTATATACTTTAAAAATCTAGTTATTTCATGTCATTACTCTATTTATATCTACTTACACAGTTAAAGAGCTTCTAAAAATTAAACGGAACAGTTAACCAATCAGTGTAATTATTGACTTAGTTATTATTTCAATTATCATTTTGTCATTAATCATTTTAAATATTATTGAGCTCTTTTCCTTTTTTCTTAAAAGTTTTAAATACACAAACACATGTACACACACAAATACATATGTACACTTAAAAATAACGATACACGTACACCACAAAGTTTTGGTCGGTCAAAAGAACCATACCTTAAAGCCACCAACACGTAGCTTTTTTGAAAGTTCTATTTTTACGATACATATATACATTGTTATTAGTATTTGTTATTGTTTGAAAACTCACATACATACAACTAACATTGAGCGTTTATGAACAAAAACATTTACGTACATAATCATTTATATAATTTCTTTTCATTCTGTTAGTTCGTTTTTATTTAATTAACAATTATACGATTATATATGATTGCATAAATATACACACATTGTAAGCTTTTTATTGCAATCATTTACATTTATATACTTAACAAGTATTGCGGTCATGTGCATATGTGTATGAAGGTGTGCAACGATGTGCTTTTAAGATTTAAGTTCATGAATATTTATTTTAGATTTGACACTGACACTTGACATTATTATTAAATGACGTAATTGGCGGTCCAGCCTCACAGATCTGCTGGGCTTTGGTTAAGGCCTCGCCCACACACGATTTTTGCTCAATGCTCAACTGCTCGAGGAAATCGCTGTCTCTGCTATGCTATGCTATGTGCGTGGCCGAAACGTCTAATTGCGTGAGAAGGATGTAGGAATATCAAGCTTTCTGCTTAGCAAAAAGATCGCTCGCACAAATAATAGAGAGTGGCAACAAAGGTACATGATCGAAGCGTGATATCAATTATTTTTAAATCACGAAGCGATTATTAAGAAAGGATTTGCGTTCTTAGTCAAGTTTTGAGTCTCCTTTTTGGGCTAGCGACACCAGTAACGAGACCCATAAACTGATGACGCAGATATGCATAGATTAACTGTATGGACCGCAATATAACAGTTATAAGTGTCAAATGAGTGTAGTAATGCTTTATAATAAAAAAGCTTTAAATGTGTCCCAATTGAATGCGCTACAAACATAGTTCGCTACGCTGTCTTTATAAGTACAACAATCATCACACGCACTGCATACGTACATACATGTGTGTAGATTGTTTATTTTTAATCCTAAATTTAGGTATACATATTTAATATAAATGTACATGCACCGAAATGTAAAGACATGAGCCAATTTGAGCGTGAGCCTAAAGTATATATGTATGTATGTACCTAGGGGATGTATGATAGTATAACAATATAAGATTTTCGTGTGTACTTTGCAGGGGTTAAATGGTAAACTTAAAGGTTACGGTCAATAAATTAAACTGTATATATTGCAAAACGGTTCCAAATGCATTTTCACTAGGTAAAAAATTTAAATAAAAACACAGAAAATTGGAAGCATTGTTAACATAAATTTAATATATTTTTGTTTTCACTACTGGTAATTCTTTCATTTTTATTTATTTATTTTTTGATTGGAATAGTTACTAAAGCTAATATTTTTAGTATGTAATATACATACACTCTTACTCATCACCAAATTTACCATATTTTATAGTAAGTTATAAGATTTATAGCTGAATAGTTGTGATTGTGTTTCTACACAACACACATATTTAATATATGTAAGTAGTCTGTACATGTACAATTAACTGTACATTGACTGTATAACTGTGTGATAATTACAGTATTTCGTATGCGACCTATGTACAAAGTGTAATTCATATATACATTGGTGCCAAGGAGTAGACGATACATTATTATTTGTATTTGTATTGAGTTAAGACACATTATTATTATGAATATAAATCTATGTATGTGTGTGTTGTGTATGTGTGTATAAATGCATGCGTGCTTACATATTGATATTATTAATATTTAAATATGTATTAAACAGTCTTTTCTTATAATTGGCAATGGCTTCACACACATTGTTTGTATGTACATACACATATTTTAATTAATATCGCAATAATTAAATTCACATTCCCATTTTTAATACTATTCTTCTGTATTTAAATGTTTAGCTTTTAACCGCATATAATGCAAGTGTACTTTATACATTTTACTTACAATATGAAGTTGCATGAAAGTATAATGTAATATTTAGAAAGTCGTTGTAATTAATAATTTGACGTCTATGGGTTCTATCTATATACCATTTTAAATTATTTAAGCCCTACTATACACCTAGCCGATTCCGAACTTATTCGCTGCTACTACACATCCATACACATGATACATAAGAAACCAAAAAATTAATAAATAATAATCCAACAAAAAAGGTAGCCGATCCAGTTTTTTTTTATATATTATTAGGGCTTTTTTTTATTGAACATTTTTGCAAATCAAAAACAAATATTGAGAGACCATTTAAAAATATTACCCAAAAATGCAATTTGTATATATATTTTTATAAATACAAACGTACATAAAAACACAGTGACTTAATTTGTTAAAGTAGCTATCAGGTCCAGTTGTTCTTGTTAAATTCGTTGGTTTTTTCTTTGATTTTAAGTTAAGCTACACATTTTTATATATATGTACATATAAATACATTTAATTTGCATACCCTGAACTGATACTGGTATATGGCGTAATGGTTTTGTGCAAAATGTATGTGACTGGCAAAAAGGATGCATCTTTAAAGAATATTTTTGATTAGCAATTGAAAATTTGAACCGAATTGGAAAATTTCTGTTACTTTCGATATGTTTGATTTTATTTGAAATTTGTAATACTATAGATATATCTATATATAAAATTTAACTGAATTATAATCTTCTTTGGGGGTGACCAACGTTCAGAAATATATGAATTAGTTTTACATTTTGCTTAAAATGAGGACCAAGTGTTGTGAACAATGTAAGAAATTAAAAAAGAAATATTTTAAGACAAAGGTTTTGAACATTTAAGTTTATTTTCTGCCTAGGGGTCATAACTGAATTAAGGAAACATCAAGCAAGAGTTTTGAAAAATATGCAGCACTAACTTTGACCTTTGACCGACTACTGTTACTGAACAAATTTTGGTAAAGATCTAAAATTACTATGTATGTATGTATAAATATCGTTTTGGTTGTTATCGTTCGTGTATTCGTTTTTAAAAGCCCCGTTCTATAAAACTGCCTAACTAAATAAATATTCACTATCAAAAATAAACATCAACACACATTCTCTGTTCGGCTTGCGTAAAAATTTAAACACTTTCGATATAGAATACAACACCCCTAGTTTGAAGAATTTGAAGAAATTTGAAAAGTTCTCAAGTTTTATTGTTATTATTTAGAAGAAATAGCAAAGAAAATATCTTTATAATTTTCCATATGGAAATGGTTTTGCATTTGTTTAACTATCTACATATGTTGTTATATTGTATACTGTGATATTGTGTATGTGCACAATGTATGTCTGTTTGTAGAAATCGTTTTTTCTACATTGTGTGCATTGTTTTTTTTTGTTTTTTGATTTTTTTTACAATATATGTACATGAGTAAATAATTAAATAACAACTATTTGCATCAGAGCTTCAGCTTATTTTCTCAGCGTTATGTATACACATATATATATATATATATCATAATTTTGTCTATATATGTACGTATTTATTAGTATATGAATATGTATGTATACATATAGTGTGTTGGACTAGGTCACACTGAAATTATCATTTGCTTACTATACGTCAATTTCGGATGCTGAATACACAAAATTACGACAATCGAATTTAGCGGTCCAAAATAAACTATTAAAAGCATTTCTAACTTACCCAGTTCTAATTAAGTTTGGTGTGTGGTACGGTTAATTAAATCGTACATATATTTGTATATGAAGAGAGACTACTTTTGGCACTTATCCATTAATGGCCACATGTTACAATGTTTTAAATATGGCGATGTTGATAAGGGGGGGAGCGAGAGAGAGAGAGTGAGAGAGAGAGAGAGAGAGAGAGAGAGAGAGAGAGAGAGAGAGAGAGAGACGGAGAACGAGACGGTACTTATTGCACGTTGAGCCAACTTAAGCGTTGGCGTTAAGCTCTCCCAAAACTTTTGAGATGAAAGCGTTGTAGGACAGTAGGACAATACGATTGTCATTGTCAGTGTTATACCGCATTGCTATGAAACGCTAATGGCACCCGTTTCGGTTGCGTTTGTTGTTGATGCACCGTTAGCCGCTGGTGGATCGGATGTGTTGCGACGTTTCATGCTGTTAAGGCTGGGCGTATCAACAATGGAAGGCACCACTGTGCCTGAGCCGATGCTGCTGCTGCTGGTTATACTGCTGCTTCCGCTACCGCCGCTTGTGGCTGCCAAATGATTGCTTAACTGTTGCTGAAAATGTTGGCTAAAGCTGCTGCCGAATAGTGAATGATGCGAATGCGCATGCGAATGTGGTTGCGGGTGCGGCGGATGTGCGTGAGCGTATGGACTATGGCGTAAAATGGAAGCAGCAGATTGGCTGGTATCACAGCCACCGAGTATAACAATATTTGGCTGATCCTCCCTCCTCTTCGTTAACTGATTGATGCTCAGCGGATTGTTAATGTCACGTGGATTGGCGCCGATAGGGTTACGATTTAAGCTGACGCCTGGTGCTCGAGGTGCTTGGACGAAACCGTTTGCTGCCAGAGCAGAGGCGCTGCTGCTGCTGCTGACGTCGTTGTTGCTGCTGCAGTTGCTTACGGCAGTTAGGTATGGATGTGATTGAAATAGTTGCTCTTGTTGCAGGGTTAACCCCATGCCCAAATGACTGAATCGAGTACCAAGCATCATTGCTCGTTCGTTTGCCGTACTTGGCACTACTGTCCCAACGTTAGCACATGTCGCCGGCGACGCTGTGCTTGAGGTATTCGGCGTGTTATTACTGCTACATGTTGAACCACTGCCGCTGCTGTTGCTGATGGAAGCAGTTCCATTTGCAGCTCTAGAATTAATGTTACTGCTCAATGAAGATGATGCCGCCTGTGGCTCAGCAGTATTATTCACTGAGAGCGTATTGAGCATGGTGTTGTTGTTGGCAGGCGTTGCTGGACTAGTTAACATACTATTGATATTAAGCGGACTCGCTAAGCTGGCAGTTGTTGAGGGACTTTGCAAACTAGATAAACCGCTCATGCAGCCAGGACTGGATAGCGACTGATTCATCGACTCATCCTCTATGTCCATGTCCGTAATTTGTTTGTTTGTTGTTGGTGTGTCAGTAAGCTCATCGCCACTGCCACCACAGCTGGCACCACCCACCAAATCATCATCATCGTCATCATCATCACTCAATTGGCTCATATTACCCGTGTCATCCAAGCCGCTGCCATCCTCGTGGCCGCCGCAATTGCCATTTAATGCCTCCATGTAACGAATGCATTTCTTTTTGCGCCTGTGTTAATAAAATAAAAAAGTATAATAAGTTAAAGTGATAATAAAAACAAAACGCATTACTAGTAATAAGAAATGAGTGCAAAAATATATATTATATATATATATATAAATATAATAAAGGCATTCCACACAACAAATGCACAACGGGATCATTAATAAATGAATGCATGCTCACGTGCGTGCGATCCGGAATTACAATGTACTGCTAGTTACTGAACAGAAGGTTTTACAATAAAGTATTATTTCAAAACCGTCGGGGGAGAAGTGAAGACTAAGGATTCCTTGACTCCTTCTTAATGGTGTTTTAATTACAAAAATTAAAAACCATGAGATAATTTTCGTATCAAAATAAATACAAATTATGACAAACTTTTTCCACTCATAATAAGGTGCTTTCGAAATTTGAAAAGAAAAACAATATAATAATATTTTTTCAAAATTAATTCCATTAACAAAAAATCAATCAAAATACATGATCCCCTTAATATTCTTATGATTTTGATTAAATAAAATCAAGACATGATAATATAAAAATGATTATAAAAAGATTACAATTAATTACTGCATGCACGACTTTATCATAAAAAATATAAATTAATTTATTAATAATCTTAAATATAAGAATTTGCGAGATGATTTAAGGTTATATTGTAACTGGAATTGCACTGGCAAGAAATTATCTTCTTCAATAATAAAATTGTTGAAAATCCCGCCCAAAAGATTTTTATGAACTTTTTTCTAAATAGGTAGAGATTGCAAATCAAAACTTTTTGAATTTATTAAGCAATTCTCTCCCAATTAATTTATCTTTCGAATTTTCATAATATTTTTTAAATTGAGCAAACCAAAAACATAAATGCAGTAATGAGTAAAATAAGAAAACATCGAACACCCAATGCAAAAGATATCAGATATTAAACAAAAATAAATATTGATAACACTTCTGCAATTAGAGTAAACTTAAAATGAAAAGCCTTACTCAAAACTATGTTACTTAAAATTGAAACAACTTATGGGAATGAATAATGTATAATTTGGATAGGGAATGAAATAGTTAATTATTATTATTATCACAACGTAACAACAAAAAATGTTCACAAAATTAAAGCGCAAACAACTGCAACAACAAGAACAACAACGACAATAATATCTCACAGCTTTAGGCAAAAAATGTTAAAAAAAATTTTCGTATATAAAAATATGATTTATATTTTTCAATATATATATATAATATATATGTGCTGTACATATATATATAATATATATGTGCTGTACATATATATATAATATATATGTGCTGTACATATATATATAATATATATGTGCAGCTGCGAAATTTAAATTAATACACATATTTTTAAGAGGTTAATTTTTAATATTGCTTAAAATTTCCCCTAAACGCAGAGTATAAGCTTTTATTAATACTGAAATTGGAACAGTTTTTTTTTTGTGTTTTAGCAGAAGGGAAATTTGTTATAAAGTTGTTATGTTTAAAGCATATGTTCAATATATTTTACTTCTTAATACTATATTTTAATAATTGAGGTGTGAATCGGCTAAATTTTTATTGTGATTGGTCGTTAAAAGTTCAGTTGAAAAAAGATGATCAAAAAATGTTTATATTTTGAAAATCTTACAGTAAAGTTTTGTTATGTTTTCGATTAAAATCATGCAAAACACTAAAAAGTACAAAGATGCAGCTTATGAAAGTGATAAATTATGCGTTTTGATGTATATTCTAGTGTTAGAGTTAATCTGCTTAAACAGTTTTTTCTTTTAGGACTGCAAAAAAGCTCAGAAATCTCCTAACCTAACTCTACGTTTAGGGGAAGTTTTTAGCATTATATAAAAAAAAACCACTTAAAACTTTTCAAAAATTTTTTTTCTTTCGGTAAGAAAAAATATTATGTGTATATTTTATATTCTAATTTTCGCAGCCCTAATTTATTATTACATATCATACATACACATGTGTACAAAAAAACTCCTACAACATCAAAATATTTGTTTTGTGTTATAAATACCAAGTAAAAATAATATATGTATGAACATTGAAGTAATATTGACAATTCTCAACCGTAATAATGCAAAACAATTTTGTATATTTAGCATGAATTAAGAAAAAAAACATTGAAGGCATCTTTAAATGTCGCATTAGCACAACTAATTTATCTACAGCATATATATTACAGTATTTTTAACAAGTTACACAAAATATTTAATAACTTTATTAAAAAATATTTATACTGTTTTATAAATTAAGTATTAAGTTTTTAATATACACTTTTGCAAGTGAAAACTATGTGAAATAATCAAGCTTGTTCTTTTTTACAAAAATTTCAACTAGTTAGGAAACTGACGGACAAAAATTTTAAGGCACTTATATTTTGTTTACTATTAATTTTAAAAGGCAAAATTTAAAACATAAATAAATAAATTGAATCAAAATTTTAAAAAATGTAGCTAATGCGACTTAAGGCTTTATTTCCTTCTTTTTTTTTTTTTTTTGAAATAACTCATTTTTGTATTTTTTTTAATGCAATGCAAAAAAAAAAAATTGAAATACAACGTACTTTTATTAAGTACACATAAATATAATGTTATTTACTGGCATTTGTGTGCAGTTTCTTTTCCGCCTGCCTCTAATTTTGCTGTAGCGCGATGTTTGAACTCCTGCTTGCTAACATAATCTTGGGATGTCCAAGGGGGGCAGGGGGTGAAGAAGGGGTGAAGAACCCAGCTTTGGTATCGGAGTCAATTTTTGTTTACAAATTAACATAAGTCGGTGGTGCTTGCGGTGAGAGTTGTTGGTTAATTGCAGAAGCACCACCACCACCACCGTTTCCACCACTGCCGTTATTTAAAAGTGCTGCTGATCCATTTCCAGTGTTGTTGGTGCTGCTTCCACCAGTCATCAATTGCATGTGCGTATGCTGCGTGTGCGAAGACGAAGTTGATGAAGACGAGGAACTCGATGACGAGTTTGGCAGCATCACCGTTGCCCCCACCATGCCAGGCGTTAGAATACCAACACTGATGCTATTCACGCCCGGTATGCCTCCGCCGCCGCCACTGACAATTCCGCCAATGTTGCTGTTGCCCAAACCCACACTGGGACTGAATTCAAGAGAAAAAGCAAGGTGTTTAAGGGCGGGAAAAAATATATATATATATATATATATATATTCTTTATACTTATATATATAAGAGAACAGTTGATTGTACACTTCAAAATTTTTAATAAAAACGGCAAATAGTATATTGCCACGGTGTAAGTGTGAGTATTGTGTATTTTAGTTAGGGGAATATTTTATTTCAGATAACTTTAAACGGCCTTTAATTTAATGCTTATATGGTATATCGGTCAAAATATTCATAACAAGTTTGCGGAAACATTTTTTTTTTTTTTTAAATGTCTCGTGGAACAATGACCTCAAAATTTGAAGTATCGTTCAAAATTATCTTTCAGAGACGTATACCTTTCGTGGATGCAGTCGAACATTTAACTTTACAAAACAGAAGTCATAAGAGGTATTATAAACTAAAGGATAAAAATGTAACTCAGCAGAGAACTGTAAAATATTGAAATGTTTGAAAAAAAAACAATATACAAAAAATGTTGGGACCTGTGAAGGGACAGGCTGGACGTTTTTTTATTTTGGGGAGTCTAACAGCACTTGGCACTTAGTTGCATGCAATAACATGTAGTTGTTGAGTTTTAATGGCTGTCTTTCCTACTTTATACTGTTTGGTTTTTGGTTTATGGGAATTTAATAACGTGGTAGAAGTTATGTGTATAATATGAGTGTGAAATACTGTGATTTTTTCTAATATCAATTTTGTTTATAAAATAATAGTATTTGTACTTTGAACAATATTAAGTAGCGATCCCATACATACATACATATAGATATTTATACTAGAGCTGTATATATATTATAAAAGTCGAACTTTCATAAAACGAATCGTAAGGGGATAAGAAAAAACTTCGTTTCTCAGAAAATTCCCGTAAATTAGAATGGGTTTTTGATTGAACCAATCTGCAGGGTTCTGGAAATGAATTCGTAACTCTGACTACTTGTGACAGTACACACAAGAAAACAGTGAAATTATACTATAAAATAATACTATGTATATACACTTTGACACAAATTGATTAACACAAAGTAAAAAATTTTGATTTTTTCACTTTAGAGCTATAAGGGACACACTGGTTGTTGTTTTTAATTTTATTTTTTATAAGTAATTCACCATATCTTGCGAATGTGGCCTAAAGCCATTTTAAGTACCAACCTGTAAAACTCGAGTTTCTTGAAAAACCCAATGATATCGAGGGAGCATTTGCAGACACGTTTAACTTCTGACTGAATCCAATTGAGACAGTCGGATTCATATTGTGACGACGTGGTATTTTGTGATGAATCCAAAATGATGCTATACTATGATGATGCCCCCCGCAGAGTGTGGCGCCAGCCGTTGAAAGCCCTTGAGAACCAAAACTATTATACCGACTGTACAGCTCGAGATTTAGGGTTGGTACTTAAAATGCCTTTAGGCCACATTCGCGAGATATGGTGATTCCACAACCATTCTTCATCTCAATGGCAAGCGATCTGGCCAAAAAAAAAATGAGGACTTTAATGGATCTGCGCGTTTTCTTTTTTAATTAAAAGTAACTGAAGTTACGAATTTCATTACGAAAATGCACCAAATACGTAGGTGTGTAAACCTTTTCGTGGCAGTTGAATTTAGTGCCTTAGTTAGTAGTTTTAATGTTTCTTTGTTAATGTTAATGCTAATGTTTTTTAAGTTTTGTTTAATAGGTTTAAGAGATAATAGACTTAAATACTTATAAAAATAAAATAAAAAACTAAAAACAACAAACAGTTTGTCCCTTATGTGAAAGTGAAAAAATCAACATTTTTCACTTTGTGTAAAGCAATTCGTGGCAAAGTGTATGTTATAATTATGTTTATAATTACACTGTGCAGAAGCCACGAAAAAGCAACAACTTTAAATTGTTATGGGAGAGAAACATTTGCACAAATTTGTATAACCCTTCGATAGGTAATTGGTAAAGCACCTGTGTTTTAACATAATCCATAGATTTTTGATTGTGTGCACATACTAACAAGCGTTTAAGGCTTTGTTAAAACTTTAATATGCATGGAAGTAAAAAGATGTGTGTTTTTTTCTATATGTATGTACAGTGAGTCACAAAAGTATTTGTTGCTAAGCTGAAAACTTTTAAAGTCTAAGTGGTTTATTTTATTGATTCCGTAAATTTATGTTTGTGTTTAAAATATAGGAACCAATTAAAAAAAAAAAGCATATTTTCATCTTCCAAAAGTATTCGTTCCGAGTATCGCTTCTTCCGTTATAGTATTTTTAAGTCGTTTCCTGTTATTATACCCTGATCCCATTAAAAATGGGGAAAAAGGGTATAATGAAGTTGTGCAAAAGTATGTAACAGGTAGAAAGAAGCATCTCCGACCCCATAAAGTATATATATTCTTGATCAGCATCGAAAGCCGAGTTGATATAGCCATGTCCGTCTGTCTGTCTGTGTGTATGTATGAGCGCGTCGATCTCAGAGACTATAAGAGCTAGAGACTCCAGATTTTGAACTTAAGCTCGCCTAATCCCTAGGCAGTACAAGTTTGTTTCCGATTTTCGATAACTCTTCCCATTTCCGATATACACATGGGATCGATAACAACAAAATCTTGAATTTTGAAAACTTTGAGATGCAATTTGAATTATAAAACAAAATAATGACAATCTGTGAAATTTTTATCGAAATCGGATAATAAACACCGGAGATATGGGACATTGAAGTTTTGTAAGCACTATGCTGTATGCGCGTACACACACACACACATACTTGCAAGCACTGACTGTACGCGGAAAGTATAGGGATCAGGGTATCGTCTAGTCGGGATATCTCGACTAGAGCCTTCTTACTTGTTTTTGTCTTGCTTTTGCACAGTTCCTATAGCTCGAATATGATTGTAGGTTTAATCGTTTAGTTTGAGTTTCAAAGTTGTCGTTATTACACCAAAATTCACCAAAAAAGCGAGTTAACAAGTATTGCTTCTCCCGTTATAGTATTCTTAAGCCATTTCCTGTTAATTTTTGTCTTGCTTTTGCACAATTCCTATAGTTCGAATATGATTGTAGTTTTAATCGTTTAGTTTGAGTTTGAAAGTTCTCGTTATTACATCAAAATGCCCAAAACAAAGCGAGTTAACTCTTGTAAGTGAAGCACGTCTTCTTTGATTAACCCTCGCTTTAAGCGGATCGTATCCGTCTAAAGGCAGTTATGGGAAATCGCATTTCGGTAGAGAACATTATCAAAACCATGCTTGATAATTAACAGCGATTGGAGGCAACCAGCAACTTTGCAGCTGTCGTAATTTGCGAGCTCAGGCGTCTCGAGAGAGCAAGAGCTGCAATCGCAGTATGGTGGATTTTACAGCTTGGGCAACGCTGCTTGCAACACTGACTGTACCGAATTTTTCGACATCAGAGTTCTTGATATTTTTTCATTCTTTCTTCCAAAAGAAGAAACAAAAACTACAAAAGGTTGCTGCATAGACTTTTTAAACTTTAGGTTTTTCCACCGTATGCTTAGCAAAAAATGCTTTTGCGACTCACAGTGTATACATTAATTACTGCGTTTATGCTCGCCGGCTTTACAAAAATTTCTATTTAAAAAAGGGCTTAACCAAAAAAACACCAATTGTTATATTCCTCAACGGATTTTATATGGCGTATGTCAATATATGTATGAACATGTGATCAATCAGTGACATTAAACAAACTAAACTAAAGTTTAAAAACAACTTTTACCTGCAGGGCTTGCACCATTGATTTTGCTGATCCAGTCCAAAGCGCGCTCGACATTTCTTCATGTTGTTGCCTAAGAAAAAGTTTTTTTTAAGTTTTAATAAAGAGTCTTCATATAATGTCGATTTGAATTGTTAGTAAATATGTTAGTTGTTTTAGCAAGAAAATTGGAAATAGTATTCATAGCAATTTTGACTAATGCCGCATAGAAATGTACATACACAAAGCACTACAATGAAGCTGAAAAAATTATCAATGTATTGTTTACAATAATAGTTCTTATGCTCTGATATCGCATGTAAAGAGTATATTGGTTATTATGAAATTAATTAGGCGTTGTTAGTAATGAGATAATAAAATTTAACTTTATAACTGAAACTCTTATATATAAACATATTAACCAAATAATTTCAATTTTAATAAATATATTTTAAAATGGAATTTTTTTTTATTTGTGTTTATAGTATCCATACTTATTTAGTATATAAGCATTGCCATAAATCATTAACAGTAACAAGTAAGAAGGCTCTAGTCGAGATATCCCGACTAGACGATACCCTGATCCCTATACTTTACGCGTACAGTCAGTGCTTGCAAGTATATATGTGTGTGTGTGTACGCGCATACTGCATACTGCATACAAAACTTCAATGTCCCATATCTCCGGTGTTTATTATCCGATTTCGATAAAATTTTCACAGATTGTCATTATTTTGTTTTATAATTCAAATTGCATCTCAAGGTTTTGCAAATTCAAGATTTTGTTGTTATCGATCCCATGTGTATATCGGAAACGGAAAAAGTTATCGAAAATCGGAAACAAACTTGTACTGCCTAGGGATTAGGCGAGCTTAAGTTCCAAATCTGGAGTCTCTAGCTCTTATAGTCTCTGAGATCGACGCGTTCATACATACGGACAGACAGACAGACAGACAGACAGACGGACAGACGGACAGACGGACATGGCTATATCGACTCGACTTTCGATGCTGATCAAGAATATATATACTTTATAGGGTCGGAGATGCTTCCTTCTACCTGTTACATACTTTTGCACAACTTCATTATACCCTTTTTCCCCATTTTTAATGGGATCAGGGTATAAAAATCTTTATCAATGTTTGACTCTCTTTGTTCTGGTAGCATTTTAACGTCTATTAAAATGAAAAAATAATTTTTATAAGCTTAAAAGTGTAGCACGACTTTTAATTTTTTAATTTAAAATGAGCCTATTTCAATAATTTTATTCACTACCAAACAAAACATTTTTATTTTATTTAGTTTTATTATTTTTTTACTGAGGGAATGCCCATATACGATGTCATGCATTAACAATAAAATTGAGTAAAGTTACTTACATATAAATGTTTTGGTTTTAATAATAATGTTCAGGCAAAATTAAGTTTTAAATAAAATTATTTTCTGCAGGCATTGGCGATATGCTACTATACGGGTACACGGTTACAAATTATTAAATAATAAAAAACAAAAAAAAAAGAAGATAATTAGTTACACATACACATGAACATACAACAATGCTTTAATGGACGATTAATGATGTGTGTGTAATATTATTTATTAAGATGAATTATTTATAAAAATACAACTATATTTTTTTAACAGGAGTTTTTATTTTTTACAAATATAAGCTGATTTGTTTTTTTGCATTTTATTTTATTTTATTTGGTTTTTTTTTTTTGAAATATTTTTACTAAATTGGTAAATAATTTTAGTGATTTTATATAACCCCGAGATAGTCCAAATTATCATATTATCACCTGCGTTCCAATCGAAAAGCCTTGAGAGACCACAACTAGTATACAAAATACAACTTGTGTGTGTTTTTTGTACATATGAATTTTTTAAAAAAGAATTTTTTAATTCCGATAAGGATGATATTTGTCTAATAATCAAATGGACAATCGTTTAACTTTTGTAGTCTGAGACTTCGTTTTGTGATATATAGAGTATAAGATTCGTTCAAAATTGTTGTTAAGAAAATGTTGTTATCTAACCTCCTGCGTCGTTGCTAGCGTCTTGCTTCCGTTTCCGCTTCTTGCCGCGTGATGCGTTTGTGCGTGAACTCCAATCGGGATACATTTGCATGTGCAGTTGGCGTTCCCTTCGAGCCAACTCGTAATATTTCGCCTGCTCCTCACGGCCCAATGCATGCCACTGGGAGTGGGGGAAGGTTTGCGAAGATTCGCAAAAAGAATTGTGTGTAATTGTTGTTTTGGGCAATAATCGAGAGGGACGGATTTTAAAATATTTTTATTCAAAAATTCATAAATTTTTAGAATTTTTGGATTTTAGCGATATTTTTGCAAGAAAAATTATGTTTTGCGATAAGCGCAAATGATAAAAAACATTATGACAAAAAAAATAGATAAGATAATATGCAGAAATTTAACATAAATCAATCAATTGATGATGGTTATACATGCTTATTTAGATATTATTTGGCGGACCCGACTATCATACTTTGACCCCTGCCCCTTATTTTATGATTTCGGAGAGGGAGAAAATCGTATTGTTCCTTGCGTATTAAAGCTTTGACGGATCGAACTAGTTAACGGTTTCGGGTGCATGCATTTCGCCAATGTTAAAGCTCACACGCATATGTATATATATATATATATATAGAATATATATATAAGAGATTCTTGTAACACAAGAATCGTATGAAAATGAAAGCACTTAAATAAAATAAAATTTTTAATATATTTTTATACATATATACTTAATATATATATATTATATATATATTACTTAATATATATATATATATATATTACTTAATATATATATATATATATATATTACTTAATATATATATATATATATATATTTTATATATATTTTATATATATATATTTTATATATATATATTATATATATTTAAAATTTTAGATATATATTAACTATATATATTTTCCCGTCCTATATGGACTTTTGCTTGCCAATATTGAATACATATATATAAGTATATTGTGTTTGTGTGAGCGTGAAAGTGTATTATTTTTGCCAATTAGAGAATTATATAAATTATATATATATATATAAGGCTTTTAAAGAAGTGTATGTCCTGTTCTTATAAGTATATATGTGATTGCAGGAAAATTATTCGACGAAACACTCTCATATCGACTAGTTGGGTACAGTTTAATACTGCGGCTATTCCTTTAAAGATTTCAGAAGTCTTCTTTTTTGCACAACAACATAACAAATCTTTAAAGGAATTTTGATATAAACATATATATGTATGGAACAAATAATTAATATTTTCCACATCACCTTCTGCATTATTTAATGACGTCAAGCATAAAAACAGTGAAAAGTCTACACAAGCGTTTCTATCTATCTAGAAGGTTTTATTTTCTTTACTTTTACTTTAAAATCATATTTAATTTAGCACAGTCGAGCTTCTCTAATACAAACGAGCTTCTCTAGTACAACGAAGCTTTTATATTACGAACTAGTTTGAAGTTCGACTGTTTAATACCTTCCTTCTGTCCACTTTGTTATTATAAATTATGCATCGAATTCCCCATGATCAAACTATATAAAATTAATTTATAAAAACCTTAAAGAAATATCACAAAAAAAAATTATTTTGGGGCTACTCGTTTTAAAAGTTAAATTGGATTAAGATCAACACCAATGGAAAAAATGTAAAAATACAACTAAATTTTGACATTACAGGATCAGTCAGTAGGGAATATACATACATATAAAATAATAATAAGGTCTGAAATAGATCAAGCTTCGGTGTCTACCGAAGAAAGGAAAATCAAAAGGAAAGGTTTAAAATCTTCTAAGTTATCACTCTAATAAATCTAATACTTATCAGCTAATATTCTGTCTATTCTTAATTTCAAAACTTTGTTATACCATTTTAGATTCTATTTAATTAGTTTTCAGTTGAGTCCAAATACAAGGTACAAGAGTTAATTCGATATTCTAAATAGTATTTATTTACACAAATTACATATATATAGAGTGGTTGTGAGAGTACGTGGTTTTAATTTTATTATTTGGTTAGTTCTAGTTTTGTTGAGAATTAGTACAGCTGAGATTTAAATGTGTGTGTGTGTGTGTGTGTGCTTTTGTTATTTTTTGGTACGTGAACGTAGTATATGCATGTTTTAATGAAATTTTTGAATCGAAAAAAAAGCAAAAAAAATGTTAAAAAAAAATTTCATTGCGGTTAGAGAAAGAAAAATGTTTTTTTTTTTATACAAGATTTGACAATTTTGTGCAATACCTCCCGAATCCGTCGTCGATCTGTCTTTTTTACGCTTTTTCTTTTTCGACACATAACCGTAGTTATCTCGTGCGCTCCACCCCGGATACAATTCCATATGCAACTGGCGCTCTTGTCGCGCTTTTTCGTAATATTTGCTTTGTTCTTCGCGGGATAGTTCGTGCCACTACAAAGGTATTCACATTATTGGTTTAGGAATTAAATTAGGTAAGAAGAGCATTTGTCAGAATTATTTTTTGAAAATGCAAATATTTTTTTGTGCGAACTTTAATATATTGGACAGTCCAAGAGTGTCAGTTTAGTAAAAGTCTGAAAGAATATTGGCATGTTTTTTTGATCTCGTACATTGATTTTTTTTTTGCATCTTCGATGGGACTTTTATCCTTATTTCATAGCATTTTTAAGTCACAAATATTGAATTTATTTTAATTTATTAGATATAAACTTATCATCTGTTTAGCTTACCCGTCGCCCCAGTATCTGATTGATTGCCGCTGACTCTTTGAGTGTACATTCGGCAACAACTTTGGCACGCATCTCTTTCATATAGAGCATAAATGCATTTAGTGGTTTTTTGATATGTGGTTTCTTTTTGTCATTTGAACTATCTTTACAGTCGTTTGTTTGAGAATTCGATGAGCTCTTTGTATCCAAGTTTCTGTAAATCAATAAGAATAATAATTTAAATTATTTTCAAATAAATATTGATAGTATTTAATATAAAGATCAGTCTCTTCCTCGTATGACAATTACTCTCCGAATGCTGTTTTTATGTGTTGTCACTCTCGTCTCCCAATAAGGACAGTAATACAACATCGAGCAACTCCATCGCAAAATATCTTTAACAATTATAGCCTATGTGTTATTCTGATGTATAGCCATACTATTGTAAAGTTTCATTGAAATACATTAACAAGTTTTTACGTTAAAGAGTAAAAAACATGTTTACAAACTTTCACATATATGTAATTTTTATAGGATCTCTTTCGTATAAATAAATTATGCATAAATAAAAATCAGTCTTATCGTATAAAAATACTAGGACCACTTTTTGCTCTTTTCATTATAATACTATATCCCAAGGCAGTTAAGAAATGATTAATTAGCATAACCAATAGTAATTATATTATTTTTTTTTTTTTAAGAATAGTAACAGATTTATAGGTTGCTCAAGAAGTATTTGTATACCTTTAAATCATCAGCACCTGTTGAGCGGCTATTATACCCTGAGCCCATTGAAAATAATTAAAAAGGGTATAATGGTTTTGTGCAAAAGTATGCAACAGTCAGGTTCGTCAGTATGTATGAGCGCGTAAATCTCAGAGACTATAAGATCTACGCACTCCAGATTTTCGGTTACTCTGCCCGTTTCCGATAGCAACATGATATTGATAACACCTAAATCTTGAATTTGGAAAGCTTAGAGACGGAGTTTAAGACATTAGATAAAATAATGACAATCTGTGAAATTGTTAATTTATTAAAATAGGTTGAGAAACACCATATGGAACATTGACGTTAATTATGCTTGCAAACACTAACTGTACGCGTGAAGTATAGGGTTCAGGGTATTGTCTAGTCGGAATATCTCGACTAGAGCCTTCTTACTTGTTTTTAATAAGATAATTGATTACTAATTGAAATCGTAATTTAAAAACTCTGCTTTATACTTTCAATGAAATATCTTATCAATAAAAATAGTTCAAGTCTAACAGAAAGATTAACCGGCGAATTTCTGTCAGTTAAAAGATTTTTGCAAACATTTAAACACTTATTGATGCTTTAATATATCGTATGGATGAAGAAAACAAAATGATGAGCAGCCACTTTATCGGCTCCATAAAGTATTCTTTAACTAACAAACATTTTTTCGATAAGAGAAACAAACGGGCTTTAGCTTTCTCATGTTGTCTTTTAAATATAGCTATAACCCGGTTGTTTATTGATTGACACGAATGGGAATCCAGGGTTAAAGAAGTTTTCTAGAGAAAATATATATAGGGGTTTTTAATAAAATTTACGTTGTTTTTAGCCGGTTGCCGATGCTTAAGTCGTATGGAGCATCCGACATGGCCATCGCTTGGCCGCCATCACAATTTTCTCGAACTGCTTTTGTTCCCATTCCGGCAGCAGCAGCTGCTGTAAGCGCATTAAATTGCGCCTTAAACATATCCGTTATAATGGAACGTTCGTGGAGCGTTGCAGCAACTGCTGCAACAGCTGACGATGATGCAGCAGCAGCATCACGAAACGTGGTATCTGGTGTTGTTGTTTGTGTTGACAATTGGCTCGCTGGTAGAATGGCAACAACCTTACAATGCGCATTATTACCATTTAATTCCTTAATTGAATTATCGGATTGACAAGACGTTGATGATGTTGGCGTCTCAATGCGTCGTGCATATCTTGATTTTCGGCGATGATGACTATTATTTTTAGGACCCCCCGTCACCGTTGAACAACTGCTATTACTGCTGCTCGGTGGTGGTGGTGTGGTTGGTGTGAGTGGGAATTGAATATCGCCCAGATAGCTAGCCGGTTCAACAGCAACGGTTGATTCTCTAGTTGGTTGCATTAAAAATCGCGACGGCGTGATGTGAAATTTTTCGGACATTTTTGATGGCTCATTTTGATTAATTTTCGAACCATATTCCAAAAGAATTTCAGCGGCAGCAGCTATTCTATCACTTTCAACTGGTTGTGCAGAAGAATTGTGTTTGGAATGCCAAATGCATGAAGCTGGCATTATTGAATATTCCTCCTCTTCATCGGTTTCACTGTTTTCTGTACTTTCACTAAAACCATTAATGTGACGATTTTGATGTGCTTGTTCAAGGATAAAGTTTTCAATATCATGCAATGTTCGTGTTGGTTTTTCTATTTTATATTCACTCGTGTAGTTGTTGTTCTCCCGTTTCAAATAAATATCGGCATTTGGTGGTTTATTAGTTTCAGTTTCAAATTCAGTGGAGAGAGCAATTGCAGCTAGCGCCATAATATCATGTGTCGGTGTGCAATGTGCAACATTTGATGGAACTTGATGATTCTTGGTATCAGGCGTTAAGCCCAAACGTTGTAAACTTCGTCGATAGTACAGTTCAGCACTACTCCATTGATGATAAAGTCTTTGCACTTGCAACAGCATTCCATCAATTTTTTCACGATTACTTTTAAATTCACGTTGCACCGTCAGCTCGAGATTCAAAGTATTTGTATCAACATCATCAACATTCAAAATGTTTCCTTGATGATGCGTTCGAGTACCTAGATTTTCCTGAAATTGTGTGCAGAGTTGTGTCAGTTGTTCCAAACTCTTTTTGATATTGAATAATACGTTCTTGTGCTCTTGAAAATAATAATGTTTGGTTCCAAACTTTGTATTTGTATTGTCCTTTAAGTTCTGTGTAGTATCATGTTTGGTATCATCGTTGAATGTTCGATTATTATTGTTATTATCTTGTGAAGGTAATATTGGTGATGATGCTGAGCTTTTTTCATCATTATCAGCAGTAATTGAAGAAGATTTCTTCAAGCCCGAAAATTCTAAAACATGCACACGACGTTCTCGCTCCTGTTCAACATCCATCGACAGTTGAGGTGATTGCAAAAATTGTGCATATAACATGTGTGTTGCCAAAAGTTGTTGCTGTTGTTGCTGTTGCTCTGGTTGTTGTGAGGCAAGCACATTATTAGTGTATATACGCGCCATTTCCATTTGGTCGCGACTCCAATTGCGTTGTGGAGGTTCATCCAATTTTGACCATTGTTGGAATAAGCCATGTTGTTGTTGTTGCTGTCGTAGGAGAATTTCCGACATGAATGTTGATGTTGTTGTTGAATTTGGACCGATTGCATTGCTTGTGGGGATATTAAAAATGTGTTTCATTGCATCGATATTATTATTAACCTTACTCGTTGGCTGTAGATGATAATCAATGAATTGTGACGATGGATCTACTGATGATGATGAGGATAATTGTGATAATTGTGAGATCGGACTCGACTCCATTAAAATGCCAACGGGTGTAGTATTTTTTCTTCTTTCATTTTTTGCGTTGTATTCATTAAGTTCTATGTCACTTTTGTTGTTGCTCTTGACAATCTCGGATTCCATAACAACTGAATGTAAGTGGACAGGATAATTCGTAATTCTTATAAAGATGTTGCAGTCCTGTGATGTAACTTTAGAATCTCATTTTCAATTGTTTCCTTTTTTACTTGTCAACGTTTGTTACACTTTTTTTGTACACTTTAACGATGGTAATTTAAGAGTTTATAAATTGCTTTATTGCACTTTTAACTTCTAATAGTTTTTTTTTCTGTAAGACACTTATTTAATTGGTGTTCAGTTAAGTGAGGTTACAAAAAATAAATGTTAGATCTGTATATAAGATCTTACTATTAAAATTAGGCTTTGGCTTTGCAAGTGTATATTAATATTCGGCGTGCCGAAATTAACTTTCTTTCCATAATTGATTTTGTTTTAAATCGTTTATTAAAGATTTAAAACAAGACACTTTTATCTGACTGGACTTACACGAAATGCCAAAAAAAAACGGAGAGACTTTTCTGCAATGAGAGTAGCTAATCAATTGTGAACTCATTTGCTTCCTGGCTGGCTCTCTCTTAGCCATACAGACATAATATTATCCCCTCTTCATTTTATTGTAACTCCCATTATAGAGACAGGCGCAGTAGACATAGTCTATAACCCTGTTGCCTGCCTGTTGCAGGACCTAAATTTATGAGAACATGCAGACATATAAAGGTTTCTGTTATAAATATAACAATGTATGTTGTTATACATTAAGTGAATGTTTTTAATTTGAATTTAAATTTTGTTGTGCTTTATAATTGTTTGCTGACACGATTTATCAGGTAATCACACTGAAAAACTGATTGATTATTTCCTATAGCATGAAAGGGTAAATGCAAAAGTATAAAAAAATTCATTTGACTCCCCGCATCACTCAGCTGTTATGTTATATTGAAAAGTTGTGTTAGTTTAGGTAACCCCGGATTGTATGTATGAAAGTATTTTGAAGAGTTGATTTATGGATGGAGCTCTAAACACATACACACACATATCTATATATGTTAATGTAGATACACTTTTTCGCTAATTACAGACAAGCCTTTCAGAAGCGAGAGGAAATCAATTGGACAACAATTGTTGTATGTGTGTTAATTATGCAATTTAAAATATCATTATTTCACTATTTTCTGGTGCAGTTTTACGGTTAACAGTAGTGCGTACACACACACACAAACACAAAGTTGAATAGGCATGGAAAAGCGTCTCATATGCATGTGCACAACATTTGTTTGCTTTGTATTTGTAATTAAAAACGTCTGTGTTCTTGGCTTTTTTCGCAAACAAACGAACGCGTTTTGTAATTTTTTAAGATTTAACAAAACAGATTCAAGTTTAAACATTGGATCATTGGTTTTTTCAGATTTTAAAATTTTCGCTAACGAGGGTAAACTGTCTGTCCATCAATTTGACGAATTACTTCCGACTTTCGGGGGATTTTTAGCTCACAATTTGCAGTGGTATTCAACTATACAGAAAGCGAGAGACATAGAGAGAGGCCGGCGTGCGCTTATGCAGCAAAGGATTGCGCAATGAGAGTGTAAGCATAATGAGAGTAAAAACAGATAAATCTAGAGAGAGAAAAAAGACTAGAAGCGTATGTACCTCAGAGAGTAACTCAGGTGTGGAATTAAAAAGCAGGTAACATATGTTATGTTATTTATGTATAAATAAATACCTATTTTAATAAAATCCTGCCAATAGTTTTACTTTGTAGTTTTTTGCATTTTTTTTATTTTATATTTAAACAAATGTATGAAATCAACTGCCTAAGCAAACTGTAAAATAAAAACTATATATGATGCTTTTATTCTTTTGCAAAACGAATTGCTTTACAAATTAGCGATTGCGGTAAGCGGGCTTTTTTTCACCAAATACCAAATTTATGCGAAACTTGTTATAGGATTTTTTTATTCCTTCGGTATTCACCGATTGAAGTTGGCTTAGCGTAAATTTCCCATAAGGCATTGATCCCCAGTCAACGGACAGAAATATTAACTGCCGATGATAAGGCGTTATTTCTTTCTGTTCAAGTACTTTTCAATAAAAACATCGCTGTTTTTTGACTCTGTTAAGTTAGTACCACTTCTATATAAATAGTTGAAATGAATATAGGCTTTCCAGGTAAATCATTCAAATTGGTGATTGCAAGAATGCAAGTGTGATTATACTTTACTTAACTTCAATTTTCCATATCTCCATAACAAAATACTGGAGAGTCCATTGAAATTAATGAATAAAAATTATTGACTTATAGGAACACTATGAATAAATAATTAAAGTGACTACAGTCTTTTTACGCTTTTTTGTCAATAAGTTTCGCCTTAGTTCTCAAAAGTTTACATCAATTGTGTAAAATACTATAACGCCTACAGAACGGCGTTCGCTTATCCCAACGGCTACAAAACTGTTGTTATATACAATAGGCGCCACCTATTGAATAAAATTCTACAATTCCCTTTATTTTTGCCATAGCAAGAAAATGACTTTGAAAATCTTCCCCCTATCGGACATGTTTTTTTATTGCGTTTGTATTGTTTGCTGTAAAGTAAAAATAATAGAGAGATAAGATTAAAATAAATTTTCAGCGAAGATAACGAACAGCAAAACATATTAATAAACGTTATAAAAATTAAAACAAATATGATGAAAATTAACTTACTTTAGTAGTAGTACTTAACTTAATGTTGTATCAACAAAAAACTAACTGTTCTTTGTTACGTACGTTCAAGTTGGTATTATAAACATATCTACATGTTGACGTAGTATGTACGATTATGTATGCTATATTGCATTCTGCCCCTTTAACCATTACCCCAGCTAATTGCTAATAACCTTATATAAATGAGATACAAGATTTAGAAGCTTAGAAGGGTTTTGTTTTGAATTCCATCTTTCACAAATATTATTTAGGGTCAATGCAAATGCAAACTCCTCAAGGGTTGGAATTAATTGCGCAGGCGCAAAAATGAGTGGGCCAATAGGAAAGCCTTTATATCAGTAAAGTATGTGTGTACGTCTGTTTGACAGTGTGTGTGTGTGTCGAGAGTCAATTGGGTGGGTTGGGTGAGAGAAGGGGAGAGCTAAATTAAATATGGCGTCTGCAAGAGGCATCCACACAACATAGGGAAGAGAAACCTTTTTGGGCGAGCGAAATACTCAGTCAGGGCAGTCAAAATGTGTAAAGAAAACTAACCGATTTGGTTGGTCACAAAATAAAACAATAATATATTAGTACTGTAAGGTGTAGAAGAGCAAAAAACGTTTACTTATTTATTATTGTTTTAGAGAGCTATATATATATAATATCAGATATAAAATGTCAGAGCTTGACTTTTAATAAATAACATTCTATAGAGCTAGTTTATCAACTGATCTTGTTAAAACACAATGTTATACAAGTTGGTTTGTTTTGTCATTTCGTAGCATACAAAAAATAAATTAAATAACATACATTTATATATTTCTTAAATATAACAAGTAAGAAGGCTCTAGTCGAGAAATCCCGACTAGACGATACCCTGATCCCTATACTTTACGCGTACAGTCAGTGCTTGCAAGTATGTGTGTGTGTGTCTACGCACATACGTGGGTGGTTTGACAAGTACCAAACATACAATAGAAAAACCAAAATTTTTGGAAAAGTTATAATTTATTTTTCAACGTCATCTTCTTTTAGCTCGATACATTTAATCTTGAAATTTTCCAATTTTTTTATCCCCTCTAAAAAATACGATTTCTGAAGCTCTGCAAAAAGGCCTCCGTAGCGGCCATAACCTCCTCGTTCGACCGAAATTTCTGTCCAGCGATTGACTTTTTCAAGTTTAGAAACAAAAAAAAGTCGCAAGGGGCCAAATCTGGAGAATAAGGTGGATGGGGCAGCAGTTCGTAGCGTAATTCTAACAATTTTGCCTCTGCTTCGAAGTTGTCAAGCGGTTGCGCTTGTTCTCTGGAGTGAGCAAATGCGGCACTCATCGCGCCGACAGCTCAATCTTTCATATATTTCATGTAGGACATGAAACACTCGTTCTGTTGAGATGCCTACTGTCTCAGCTAACTCGCGCACCTTTGACCGGCGGGCTGACATTACGAGATCATGTAATTTTTTCACTTTATTCTCCGTGATAGCCGTTTTCGGGGCACCTGGTAGTGGCTCATCAAAAACGGACGTGCGACCACGTTGAAACTCATAAAACCAAAATCCAATGGTCGAAATCGAAGGAGAAGAGTCAACGAACACAGTATCCAAGAGTTCTTTGATTTCGCTGCAAGATTTCCTCTCCAAAAACAAGAATCGAATTACCGAACGATATTGCTCTTTTTCCATTTTTCTAAAATGCGCGGACACGACTTCTTTGACAGGTTGTAACAACCAAACTAAAAGTCCGATCGGACTGAAATTTTCACTGTGGTCGTCTAAATTATTGAACTTTAAGATAGTGGCGTTATGTTGTAATAGTAGCGCAACCTGGCGTCAAGCCTAGGTACTTGTCAAACCACCCACGTACTTCATACTGCATACACAACTTCAATGTCCCATATCTCCGGTGTTTATTATCCGATTTCAATAAAAATTTCACAGATTGTCATTATTTTGTTTTATAATTCAAATTGCATCTCAAAGTTTTCCATATTCAAGATTTTGTTGTTATCGATCCCATGTGTATATCGGAAACGGGAAGAGTTATCGAAAATCGGAAAAAAACTGTCTGTCTTTCTGTATGTATGAACGCGTCTACCTCAGAGACTTTAAGAGCTAGAGACTCCAGATTTGGAACTTAAGCTCGCCTAATCCCTAGGCAGTTCAAGTTTGTTTCCGATTTTCGATAACTCTTCCCGTTACCGATATACACATGGGATCGATAACACAAAATCGGTTAAGAAACACCGGAGATATGGAACATTGAAGCTGAGTATGCAGTATGCAGTACACACACACATACTTGCAAGCACTGACTGTGCGCGTAAAGTATAGGGATCAGGGTATCGTCTAGTCGGGATTACTCGACTAGAGCCTTCTCACTTGTTTTTATCTATAGCCCTGCATGCTTGCTATTCTAACTATGCTAACCATAAGCCTTTTCGGATCCTTTATTCCACCTAATACATAGTACCACTTCTGCATGCTCTCTAAAAAAACTGTCTTTTGTCATTTGTCTACATGTTCGCGATCATCGTAACCGCACGATACGCGGTCGGATGGGCGGGAGGTGGGTCGCTTTGTGCTTGGGTCCGCGCGTTAACAAACCGGTGCTTGGGCCACTTGAATGTACTGTCCGTTAGTACTTCTACGTCCAATAATAATATAATATAATCTAAAATATATCTATTTATTGGATTAAACAGGCTTACCTCGAATATCGATTATTCGTTGTGGTATCCTGTATGCCGCAATCCTGTTTCGAACTGGACGCTACAATTGCTGGATGAGAATTTAATACGTGATGAGGAGCGGTATGAACAGAAGGCAACAGACTTGGCGAGAAACGAAAAGGGAAATCGCTGCAAATTTATTTATAAATAGTTTTTTATCGTGTAAAAGTGTAATGGTCAGTTACCTCGGTAGCGTTGTATTTATTGGTAATGAGGAGGGATAGGGTGTTCTAAAACTAGATGCTGAGTATACCGATGGTGTGTGCCTGGAAAAAAATTACATTCGAATAGTTCGAAAAAATATTAAATTAATCCAATGTTTAGTGCTGATGAAGATATAAATAAATTAAAGTTTTATAAATATTTGTAATCGTCAAAACTAGCGATACTTTGTAACATGATCGATAGCTTAAAAGTCACTTCCGCAAAAAGCTAAGACCAAAGCGAGTAGACGCCGCCAAATGAAAAATTAAAAATCTAACAATCTCATTAATCTTTCAATAATTAATAACAACAGTGTTAAATATGACAAAGGAAATATTTTGATTAATTGAAAGAAAGTATATCTTGGAGTTTGGATGCTGACAAACAGAATAAACTGAACAAGCCGGTCATTCGAGCCGGATAATATGTGTTTTGTCCCAACTACCAGGTACAACCCCAACAGTTAGTGACTAAACAATTACTTTTAAATTTATTTTTGTAGTCATCCTGACAATATTAGGTTGAAACTCTAGGGCATCTCAAATCCCTCCTTTTATCAAATATTATTATAATTATTATTTATTACAAACTTTAGCACAAAATAAAAACATACTACACGTATTTTGTTCGAACTAACTAAGACTAAAAAGTAGGATTAATTTACTTTTAGAACATATCATTTTTAAACGAGTTTATGGCGTCTACCGAACACCCCTTGCGTAAAATTACTTTTACGAAATGTTCTTAAAATGCTATTAAACTATATGCAAATTAAGCCGTAGAAGCAGAGAATATACATCATTGTCTATTCAAAATATACATCTATATATAAAATGTACAATGTAACAAAAAAAAAATATATTAACTTACCACGAAGCAACTTGTGACATGTCGGGACTTAGCATTGGATAAGGATATTGACTGGCAGCAAATGGATATAATGCTGGGCGTGTAAGACCTATAAAAAAGCAATGAAAATATTTTAACAAGTTGTAAAATTAACCAAATCAATTAAGATTGCTCTACTCAATGTCGGTTGTCAGTCAAAGACTGCTGTTATGCCAATTTCTACAATTTCTGCGGTACATGTATACATTTGTATGTACATGGTGGAACTATAAAAAATATGGCATTTCCAGTTTGTTTGCTTCATCGATATTAAAGCATTAATTATTCCACCGCATGGTTGCTGTCAACTTAACTCATAACTCTAAACCAAAAGAAACAAGTAAGAAGGCTCTAGTCGAGATATCCCGACTAAATGATACCCTGATCCCTATACTTCACGCGTACAGTCAGTGCATGCATGTGTGTGTGTGTGTACGCGCATACTGCATACTGCATACACAACTTCAATGTCCCATTTTCTAAAATTTTCACAGATTGTCATTATTTTGCTTTATAATTCAAATTGCATCTCAAAGTTTTCCAAATTCAAGATTTTGTTGTTATCGATCCCATGTGTATATCGGAAACGGGAAGAGTTATCGAAAATCGAAAACAAACTTGTACTGCCTAGGGATTAGGCGAGCTTAAGTTCCAAATCTGGTCTCTAGCTCTTATAGTCTCTGAGATCGGTGGGTTCATACATACGGCCAGACGGACATGGCTATATCGACTCGACTGTTGATGCTGATCAAGAATATATATACTTTATGGGGTCGGAGATGCTTCCTTCTGCCTGTTACATACTTTTGCAAAAAACCATTATACCCTTTTTTCCCATTGTTAATGGGACCAGGGTATAAATATATTTGAAAAGGATGAGTGACAGAGACGACGATATGATATGATTTAGTGCGAATAGTAGTATAACTACCATTCGCGATGAATGAGTATGTATAAAGAATGTAATTAGTACTTTGTATGCATTGTATGAATGGAGCCAGATTGATGTGCGTCAAGCTCACAGAAACAAAATACATGCGTTTTTTGCCAGTCAAGAGATTGCATAAACAAACTACACTTCTTCCAAAATATCAATAATTTTATAAATTTTAATTGATTCTTCAGTATTTTATTTTTAAGCATCCGTTGTTCCAATCAGTTTCAGATACTTTTGTTTGCGTCTAGTAACTTAAAATTATAATGATATATCTAATACATAATAGCTTGCCAAAATCATTTACTTGCAAAGCCTATATGCATAATTACTATTTATGTAGAAGCAGTGGAAATGTGGTACGCACTTTTTTTCGATAATAACTTAACAGAGTCTTATAGCAGTGATACCGTAAACCCATTAAAAATCGCTAAAAAGGGTATAATAGTTTTGTGCAAATGTTTGCAACAGGCAGAAGGAAGCATTTCCGACTCCAATGAAGTTCAACATGCGAGTCGATATAGCCATGTCCGTCTGTCCGTCCGTCTATGTATGAACGCGCCAACCTCACAGACTTTTAGAGCAAGGGACTCCAGATTTGAAAAATAATTTCGCCTAACCCCTAGGCAGTACCACTTTGTTTTCGAAATACACATGTGATCGATAACAACAAAATCTTGAATTTCAAAAACTTTGACACGGTGTTTAACACAAATATTGCCAATCTGTGAAATTTTTATTGAAATCGGTTGAGAAATACCGCAGAAAATTTAAATATCAATTTTTTGATTTTTAAATTACATCGCTGATTCTTTTTTGTGCCTATTACAAGCGTTTAATGACTATAGAACGGGCATAACATAATAGAAGCCATTCAAATGTATTCGAGTTCAGCAGTAGTTTTCATTCCATTTATTTTGGGCCTGTTCGTTTACTAATGTGTTGTTTTAATATCGGATTATTTGCCGATTCGAATTTTTTATTTTTTATGCAGCTTTTTATTTTAATTGAAAATTTGTTGTCGCATCTATTTTATGGGCCGTTTGATATTATCCTTCTTACTCCCTCCAACAAAGAACTTTTCAGCGTTGTTGTCATTTTCCAGTTTTATTGTTGTAAGCCAAAGTTGTATCAAAAGAAAAAAGAAGAGGTGAAAAGGGTGTAGGGTTGTCATTGTCACAGCAATCACCCGCGGGCGGACGGGCGTGCGTTTGGTCGAAGTGCATGTGCCGCATCCTTGACAGCCGGGAAAAGGGAAATAGATGGGAGGGGGGTTACAGTGACGACAAAAAAGATGTCATTATTATATGTGGTTGTGCAACATGTTTTTTATTCATTAGGCGTTTTTTATTTTATTTTTTTTTTCTTTTATTTTGTATTTTAGATTTCAAGTTGAATGAGTCTCGCCGCATTAGTGATACTGATATATGTATTGTGTGTGTATTACCCTTAGGCGTTGTGCAACCCTTAAGCTAAGACACGTTTTACACTGCGAATTCGGGACAACAAGGTTTAACAAAATTTTTGGCTGGTATTATTTTAACTATTCTAACACTTAAAAAAAAAGAAGTCCTAGACTATCAGCTAGTCACCTTACAAAATGCTCAAAACCATTTATTAATATTTAAACTTAAACAGATAACAAAACAAAAAATTTAATTATTTTAAAAAACCTAAAACAGTATATAAAAATAAACAATGCTGTCTGAATCGGAAAGACCATAGAGTATCAGCTAGTCACCTTAACAACAATGCTCAATCTATTTACTAACCCACCAATTTGCCAGCTTGTCAACCCTGTTTGTCATTGACAATTTTGTGTTAAAGCTTATTGCTTTAAAATAGACAGACTCCCGTTTATATTGTGATGAATGCATTTTGTCTGAGGTAATACTTAAGCTGCGCGCATATCATTACCATGGAATCTAAAAGAGGCATGTGCCGATATGATGATATGACGATTGCGATCCCGACAAATAGCTCGAGCTGCTGGTTTAGGTTCATGTTCAGGGTCACGAGGGTTGATATTATAAGCAGCCTCTGGCCACCACAGGGCTATTCGTGTCCGTCCGTCCTTGTTTCTTGAGTGGCGTGGCGTGACGTGCAGGCAAGGGGGCGGTTACAGTTTTCAAGTTGTAAATAGGACAAAAAACGCCCCCATTTCAGCACTTTACTAATAGTCCAGCAATTAGCCGTTTATAATGGGGTAGTGCACACAAAAAGATTTTGTCACAATATAGTTTACACAATTAAAAACAAGTAAGAAGGCTCTAGTCGAGAAATCCCGACTAGACGATACCCTGATCCCTATACTTTACACGTACAGTCAGTGCTTGCAAGTATGTGTGTGTGTCTACGCGCATACTGCATAATGCATACACAACTTCAATGTTCCATATCTCCGGTGTTTCTTAACCGATTTTAATAAAATTTGACGGATTTCCATTATTTTTTATTTATATATTTATATTTATTAATAATTCAAATGGCATCACAAAGTTTTCCAAATTCAAGATTTTGTTGTTATCGATCCCATGTGTATATCGGAAACGGGAAGAGTTATCGAAAATCGAAAACAAATTTGTACTGCCTAGGGATTAGGAGAGCTTAAGTTCCAAATTTTTCTCTAGCTTTTATAGTCTCTGAGATCGACGCGTTCATGCATACAGACGGACGACTCGACTGTTGATGCTGATCAAGAATATATAAACTTTATAGCATCGGAGATGCTTCCTTTTGCCTGTTACATACTTTTGCACAAAACCATTATACCCTTTTTCCCATTTTTAATTGGATCAGGGTATAAAAAACAAGTAAGAAGGCTCTTGGTGGGAAAATCCCGACTAGACCATACCCTGAACCCTGTAATTTACGCGTACAGTCAGTGCTTGCAAGTATATATATGCGTGTGTGTGAGAACGCATATACAGCATACTTTACTTAATTTTATATCTGCGGTGTTTTTCAGACGATTTAAATAAAAATTTCAAAGATTTACAAATCAAATTCCAAATTTTGCTTTTATCGATCACATGTGTATTTTGGGAATGGGGAGAGTTATCGAAAATTTGAAACAGACTTGTATAGCCTAGGGATAAGGCGAGCTTAAATTCAACATCTGGAGTCTCTAGCTCTAATAGCCTGTGAGATCGACACGTTTATATATACAGACGGACGGACAGACGGAGATCGCTATATCGACTCGCCTGTTAATGCTGATCAAGAACATATATACTTTATGGGCTTCCTTCTGCCTGTTACATACTTTTGCACAAAACCATTATACCCTTTTTACCTATTTTCAATGGGTTTAGGGTAAAAAAAAATAAGTGCTTAAAAATATATTTATCATTTAAGTATTATTATTAATTAGTATTTATCTTTTATAACTTATTATTTTTTACAAATATCTACGCGCAGATATTTTAAAAGTTTCTTCCATGTATTCTTATTAATAACCCCCACCTTAAAACACCCAGTGAGTGACGGATTTGCTCGAGTGGTGTACAGTTTGCTATAAATAATAATAAGTTCAAACTATCGATACAAAACAGCGGTCGGGGGAACTGTTTGAATCATTACCCCAAATATTTTTGTCAAACTTGACGTAGGCCCTTAGTGAGGAGCAAAAAAAAGGGTCAACAGAATATTAAATTTAAAATATATACTTTTTAATAAATTACCTTAAAATATTGTTGTGGAAGTTAATGAAGCAAAAACAAAAAAAGGCTCAACAGAATATGGGGTAATTTACCCCGGTTCCCCGACCGCTGATATAAAATGTCTAGTGGCAAATAAGACACGACATTCTAAATAATAATAATAATTGAACAATGCGCGGATGCCAAGCTTATAAGGATTTTTTAAATGGAAAAAAGCAAATAGCAATATTATTTGAGTAATCATAAACATAAAAGTAGATTATCTGACTCTTTACAAAATAATCTTACTAAGGCAAGTGCTTTTCGAAACCAAACCACATACATATACTAAATTATTTGGACAACCTACCCTTTACACTCTCTTGAAAGTCGATCGACAACACGCCAGACAATCAGACGGGATTGCTGGGATATTTTATTATTGTGTTATTCAATTATTAGTATTTGCTGCATTGTTAAGGATCATAATGCCATGTAATCCGCAAGCGACTCTTAAGTGCATGCCATTTATTTACGCTGCTGGTTCTCATTAGATCCAGCCAGTCGACCATTAGTAGAGCTCTTAAACGGCCAACCACTGCGCACAACCCATACGAATACATACACATATACAAAAGAACACTGAAGTGCAAACGGTAAGGGAAATTTGGCAGAATGAACATTTCAATGAATGCTGCCTTAATCGAGCATAGGAATATGAAAAAATATGCATTGTATGCTATTATTATTTCATAATTTGTTTGAATTGCGTATTTTCGAGGTTTAAGGGTGAGAAAGTCAATGGCTTGCGGTTGGGTTACTTCAGTTGTATGCCCTGTTACCACTACTTTACATATTAAAGAGGGAACTACTTCAACTAATAATTTTTAGATGTAAATTTTCATAAATTTGTATTTGTTGATTTATGCTTTAATTATTTTTACTTTGCTATGCTCACGTACATATTTATTTGCCCTTAAAAGTATTTATATGCACGGTATAAGCAGAATTTCAAACAATGTTTTTCTAAAGAATGAAATAGTTTATTACAACCTAAACTCAATCACTGCCTCGAATGACAATTTCTTCTCCGCTGACTGTTTGTCTGTGTTGTTACGGGAACGCCAATTAAAATAATAGCATTTGTGTTATTCTGATGTGTAAGCTATATTATTGTTAATTTTATTTAAGTCCGTTCAGTAGTTATACCCTGATCCCATTAAAAATGGGAAAAAAGGGTATAATGGTTTTGTGCAAAAGTATGTAACAGGCAGAAGGAAGTATCTCCGACCCTATAAAGTATATATATATTCTTGATCAGCATCAATAGTCGAGTCGATATAGCCATGTCCGTCTGTCTGTCCGTCTGTGTGTATGTATGAACGCGTCGATCTCAGAGACTATAAGAGCTAGAGACTCCAGATTTGGAACTTAAGCTCGCCTTATCCCTAGGCAGTACAAGTTTGTTTTCGATTTTCGATAACTCTTCCCGTTTCCGATATACACATGGGATCGATAACAACAAAATCTTGAATTTGGAAAACTTTGAGATGTCATTTGAATTATAAAACAAAATAATGACAATCTGTGAAATTTTTATTAAAATCGGTTAAGAAACACCGCAGATATGGGAAATTGAAGTTGTGTATGCAGTATGCGCGTAGACACACACACATACTTGCAAGCACTGACTGTGCGCGTAAAGTAGAGGTATCGTCTAGTCGGGATTTCTCGACTAGAGCCTTCTTACTTGTTTTTGCTTGGAAGAATTACAAACATCCATAAGAAAAGAAGATTGAAAATCAGCAATTTAAAGTGCAAACTCTTGAGTTTTAAACATAATGAAAAATGCGTCGCAATGAATGCATGTTCCAGCCCCATTTCAAACAAGTAAGAAGGCTCTAGTCGAGATATCCCGACTAGACGATACCCTGATCCCTATACTTTCCGCGTACAGTCAGTGCTTGCAAGTATGTGTGTGTGTGTGTGAACGCGCATACAGCATAGTGCATACAAAACTTCAATGTCACATATCTCCAGTGTTTATTATCTGATTTCGATAAAAATTTCACAGATTGTCATTATTTTGTTTTATAATTCAAATTGCATCTCAAAGTTTTCCAAATTCAAGATTTTGTTGTTATCGATCCCATGTGTGTATCGGAAACGGGAAGAGTTATCGAAAATCGGAAAGAAACTTGTACTGCCTAGGGATTAGGCGAGCTTAAGTTCCAAATCTGGAGTCTCTAGCTCTTATAGTCTCTGAGATCGACGCGTTCATACATACGGACAGACGGACATGGCTATATCGACTCGGCTTTCGATGCTGATCAAGAATATATATACTTTATAGGGTCGGAGATGCTTCCTTCTACCTGTTACATACTTTTGCACAACTTCATTATACCCTTTTTCCCATTTTTAATGGGATCAGGGTATAAAAATGCACATAAAAGAATTTCCGTGTTGCCTACAGTTGTTATATTGGCAAATCAAAAAAAATTTTTTTATTATTTTGTGTACATTAAACGAAATACTTCAGACAATACTTCCTCCCAATTTTCCAGACAATTGCCAAATAATTGTCATACTCATCATGTCATTTTACGCACCATATAAATAAGTGGAATATATTTGCATTCTAATAGGAATAAAAAGCCGCATTGGATTTTTGATTAGCCCGATCTTTCAATTTAAATCAAAGGGCCTTTACATTTTTCTTTTATTCGTATCTTACAAAAAAACTCTCTTTTTAAGGAATTTCAACTTATAGATACCCTTATTCCTAGCTCTTTAATGTACCCTTAGCTCTGTAATATTAAAGCGATTTAACTTACGGTTAAAGCTTAATTTGTTCAACATTTGTTGATCCGATAAGTTAAAATTCTTAGAATTATAAAATAAAAGCCCAATTAAAATAACTTTGAAACTGATTTGGTTAATCATAAATTGATGTAGTAGAATTACTTGAAAAATTACTTGAAAATAAATTTTACTTTCTTACCAATTGCCTTAGGATCTAGCTGATAAGGAGGTATTCCACAATGGGCAGGCGGTGGTGTTGTTAATGGATCTCCGTTATGGCAGAAGAAAGGTGGTAATCCAATTTTATTAGCCTGCAAAAAATTTTATTTGTTGTATAGTTAATTCTGAGCTTTTGGCATTTGTACTTTATTTCTTTAATTAATCCAAAGGTTTAAATAAAATCTTACTAATGCTGGTTACAAACCTGATTTTAGTTAAGTATAATATAATAATAATATAATAAGTAATATATTATAATAATAATATAATAAGTAATATAATAATAATATAATAAGTAATATAATAATAATATAATAAGTAATATAATAATAATATAATAAGTAATATAATAATAATATAATAAGTAATATAATAATAATATAATAAGTAATATAATAATAATATAATAAGTAATATAATAATAATATAATAAGTAATATAATAATAATATAATAAGTAATATAATAATAATATAATAAGTAATATAATAAACTATCTTTTGAACCTATAAAACAAAATTTAACAAATGTTAAAATTAACAAAGAAATACAAGTAAGAAGTCGAGAAAACCCGACTAGACTATGCCCTGAAATCAATACTCAACGCGTACAGTGAGTGCTTGCAAATATGTGTATGTGTGCACGCGCATACTGCATATTTGACTTAACTTCAATGTTCCATATCTCCATGGTTTCCCAACCGCTTTCAACAAAAAATTTCACAGATTGTCATTATTTCGTCTAAAGTTTTAAATGACATCTCAAGAGCTACAGACTACAGATTTGGAACTTAAGCTCGCCTAATCCCTAGGCAGTACAAGTTTGTTTTCGATTTCGATGTTTCGGACAGAGGGTAATGGCCATATCGACTCGGCTGTCGATGCTGATCAAGAATATATATGCTTTATCGGGTCGGAGATGCTTCCTCCAGCCTGTTACATACTTTTGCACAAAACCATTATACCCTTTTTCCCATTTTTAATGGGATCAGGGTATAAAAAGAAGTTTTAACTTGGCAGGGAATTTTTTCATTTTTACCTTTATAATCTCTCAAGTTTTTGAAACTTTGTTATTGTTTCTATTGAAAGAATCGTTATAACAAATGCCCTTGTACAAATATGGTAAAATTTTTGATCTGACTACACTAGTGGTGGGCAGTCTTTAATTTGCCATTACACCCGTGCATAGGGCAGCAGAATACATGCATAAAAGAGAAGCGAAAGAGCCCTACTTTGGGTAAAGCATTTACTCAACAACTAAATGTGAAATTGTACAAAGGTGTTGCCCACCACTGATCTAGGTACTGCTATAGTATGGGTTTGCATATTTTTAAGTTTGTAGCGCATTATCAGTAAAATATTGTGTTGCCGTCGTACTTGTGGCTGTGATGAATAAAACAACAACGACAGCAACAAGAATAATAACAAGCAGCAGCTACAGCTACAAAGCAACCAAGTCAGCAAAACTGAAAAATTGTCTTTAATGTTGCCGCCGCTAAACGAATATAAAAAGCGCCGCCAACGCCGCTGCTTTCCCACTGTTTCAAGCGCTTACTGCCTCCCTCCTCCACCCACCACATGCACCGCCCATGGTGCCCGCCGATAAACGTATGTATGTGTACTTGTTTCAATGATGGCTGAGTTTTTTTTATAATTTTTTTGTTTGCGTAATTTGTTACGGTACTTTAAATGGGGAAAAAGGGTATGATGAAGTTTTGAATATGTGGGTAACAGGCAAACGAATCCATCAGCGATTCTATAAAGTATATATGTTCTTAATTATATAAATGTCAATTGAAATTACAACATATGCCACCTGTTTCACAACTAGCTTATCCTATAAAATAATAAAATTTCTAAAAACAAAGTATTTGTCTTTCATTATTTTCTACATTATATGAACTCTTTCAATATTTATAATTTTCTTTCTGGTTTTGTGCAAAAGTATGTACAAATAAAAGCAGAAGAAAGTCGATATATATTTAAAATTCTTCCCGTTCCGATTTTAACTTTTAATCGATAACACACTTGAATTTCGAAAACTTCAAAACTATGTATAATAACAATTCAAATCTGTGAAATTTTTATTTATGTATTTTTGTTTGTGTTTTCTTTTTGTTTTTTTTATATATATATAAAGTATACATATTTATATACAAATGTATATACATAATATCTATTGTTTTTCTTAAGGTCTTAGAAATATATATATGTTTAAGGTGATAAGAGAAACAACTATATAAAAAAATTTACATAATCTTTAAAATGGAATCCACTTAAATTGTGATGCTGTGTGAATGAAATTGGACGCCATTGTTTAAAAAGTGAACTGCAGCAAAAGAAACTTGGGGGTTGTTCTTTGTCTCTGATTAAAAAGGCACATCAGCACTCAACAGCATTTTGGGTGGTTGCTTGTTGCTGGCTGCTGCTTAGAAATTGTAGTTGTGTTAGTCGGCGGCGAGCTTTATTTTTTAGATTGCTTTTGGGTACGTACGTAACAAAGCACGCATGTTGGGTGTGTGTGTGCGTGTGTAGTGGATGCGAATCCGTTGATTACGTTTACATTCATATGTGTGTGTGTGTCAGAAAGAAAGAGAGCGAAAGCGCATGAAAAAGAGACACCGTCTGAGTGAACAACAACAAAAATAAAAAAAAGCATGAGAGAGTACTCCACCACCAAAGTACGTACAGCGAACCGATAGCAACCGACAGAAAATACGTACAACAACAAAAGAAGAAGAAGGGTGGAGCAAAGAGCGCGCACGTTGCGGATGTTTGGGGGTGGTGTTGGTTTAACTGCGCTACTGCAGATGTTCATTAAAGAGATTTAAATTAAAATACTTGAAATACAGACAAAAACGTTGTATAAAATATAAATATCTACAAAAAAAAAAGAATTTAAATTGTTTTAAAACAAATTATTTGTTCTCTTTCTAACTATACGGAGTATTTTGACTTTAATATTAAAATCGATGTCGTTGAATAATAAAATAATACGAATATTTTGTTAAATGTAAATATTAAGAATAAAAACTATTAATAGTCCAAAAACTCAACTGTTAAGCTTTCTATGTTATTTGTTGTTTGAGGCATCCTCCCATCTCTCTTGACACAACTTATGTATAAAAAAAAGAGCAAGTGGAGTACAAAATTGCTCAAGCGATATGTGGTCGAAGAACCATTCAACAAGCTGACCTTTTGACCGTTAGATATAGTTTTTCCCCGTTTTGCCAAATAACACGCATAGCAAATGCGGTACTTTGTGGTTGGACTCCGGAAAATAGAATTGACACTACCATCCAATTGATGTGTTGTTGTCATCAGGTGGTTGACTTAATTTAAAATATATCCGGTAACAGATCGAAACAGTATTACTCTTATAAACTGTGGTACATGGGTAGGAGTCACAATACTGCAGAGGTTAAATTTGTCTTACTTCTTTTTATAGACGTATAAACTTTTTTAATATTTATGTTATTGTTAATAAGCCACTAAATCGCATTGAACGGGTTGAAAATTTGGGAATTCTAAGTTGCAAATCGATAAAAAATGTCTAAGAATCAATTCTTAATTTTCTCTAGTGCTACCGATTCTTGAATACGGATCTTGTATCCAAAATACAGGATTAAACAGGACAAGAAAGAATCGGTGCAAAAACCATTTCTACTCCTTGCACTCTTACCAATAAATCTTACTAATAAATCATCCTTACATTTCTGAACGCAGAACAAGTTTAGAATAAATCTATTTTCACAAACTAATCAACGGTGTTAATTCACCGTTAATTCTGAGTAATCAACAAATTATCTTTTCTTCTCCGATCAGAAATACTAGTAATTTTTTACCTTTTTCTCTTCAATCTTGTTGTTCTAACTATACATATAACATTACCCTTTTTGAATACTATGTTCAGTAACAACGATCTTTCCCAGTTAGGACATAGGCCACAGCTACTTTCTCCTTTAAAGAATTTAGTCTTTCCATCGGTTTACATTATTTGTTTCTAGATGATTTTTACGCTGCAGCCGCCTTTCCACTTGTTTTCCTTTTTTGCAAATTACATATCTGATAAAAAAAACTGGTAAAAAGGGCTTGATGGTTTTGTGCAAATGTATGTAACAGGCAGAATGAAACATCTCCGACCCCATAAAGTATACATATTCTTGATCAGCCGAGTCGATATAGCCATGTCCGTCTGTCCGTCCGGCTGTCCGTATGTATGAACGCGGCGATCACATAAGCTCGCCAAATCGTACAAGTTAGTTTTTCATTTTCGATAACTTTTCCCGTTTCCGATATACACATGTGATCGATAACACAAAAATCTTGAAACTGGAAAACTTCTGAAACATAAGATACAATAATCACAATCTGTAAAGTTTTCATTGAAATCGGCGAAGAAACACCGGAGGTATGGAACTATGAGCTTGAGTATGCAGTATGCGCTTACATACACACACATATACTTGCAAGCACTGGCTGTACGCGTAACGCATAGGGGATCAGGGTATTGTCTAGTCGGGATTTCTCGACTAGAATATTCTTACTGTTTTTCTTATGGATTTTAAATTAAATTTGTATTTGCAATCCCACAGAACGAGGATTAACTAGTAATTCTCTTAGAGATAAGTCTTCTTATGATTTTGTGCTTTTTTTTAAGAATATTAACAACGTAAGTACGTTGTGGATTTGAGACAAGCAAACGTCAATATATGTTAGTAAATATTGCTTCGTCGCGAGTACTTTTAAGGGAATTCATGTGATTCTATACCCTCAACCCATGAAATGGGAACAGGGTCTTATGGTTCTGTGCAAATGTATTTTACAGGCAAAGTGAAGGACTTTGGAGTCGATTTGGCCATGAACGCGTTGATCAAAGAGACGAGTTTCACGAGTCAAGTATGTTTGTAACAGACGCAAAGAAGCATTTCCGGCCCTATTAAGTCTTTAACAATAAGAGCTCGAAATTGTCGATAGCTCTTACGGTTATCCTTTCCTTTTAAGCAAGAATCTGTTTACTTTTACTAAAAAAAACAAGTAAGAAGGCTCTAGTCGAGATATCCCGACTAGACGATACCCTGATCCCTATACTTTACGCGTACAGTCAGTGCTTGCAAGTGTGTGTGTGTCTGTGTACGCGCATACTCCATACTGCATACACAACTTCAATGTCCCATATCTCCGGTGTTTATTGACCGATTTCAATAAAATTTTCACAGATTATCATTATTTTGCTTTATAATTCAAATTGCATCTCAAAGTTTTCCAAATTCAAGATTTTGTTGTTATCGATCCCATGTGTATATCGGAAACGGAAAGAGTTATCGGAAAATCGAAAACAAACCTGTACTGCTTAGGGATTAGGCGAGCTTAAGTTCCAAATCTGGATTCTTTAGCTCTTATAGTCTCTGAGATCGACGCGTTCATACATACACACAGACGGACAGACGGAAATATCGATTCGGCTGTTGATGCTGATCAAAAATATATTTACTTTATGGGGTCGGAGGTGCTTCCTTCTGCCTGTAACAAACACTTTCACAAGACCATTATACCCTTTTTCCCCATTTTTAATGGGATCAGGGTATAAAAATATTCCTGTTGAGAAAACAAGAATAAAATACCCGCCGATGCTGCATACAAACACAAATACCTGCATTCATGCATTTAACCGTAGTGGAAGCGGGTATAGCAAGCTACTTTACTTTTTATCAAAAATTTAATTAATGTACTATGATAAGAAAAAAAACGAACCATAGTGACTGGCAGTCCACTGGGTGAACCATTTGCGTATGAATACGGCGACACCAAATATCCCATATTGAATGAAGGTGTATGTGGCTCGAGTTTATCTAGAAAATACAAGATAAGTGTTATAAGTTAATTAGTTTCTTTTTAAAATCGTTAGATTACATAAATACAAATAAATATATTAAAACAAATTAAAACGTAGCAGTTAAACGCAACTGACTGTGGAATATGTATATGTTACATTTTTTCTAGTTTCGAGCGTTTGTAAATTATTGATTTAACATAAATGACTTTGCCATAGTCTTCCAGCTTTTGAACTATATTTTCTGAGATATAAGAAAACTATTCACTATTGAAGCTGTACGTTTACATTTTAAATACAACAGGCAATTTTATATAAGAAAACTATTCACTATTGAAGTCAAGCTGTACGTATACATTTTGAATACAACAGGCAATTTTAACCGTCCGAAATCACTCATATCATTAAATAATTTACAGCTTGTTAGAAAACGACTCGCTAAAATACCCAACAAAAATAAGGAAAGGACAAGAAAATGATAAGAAGGTGGCTCGCAACGCAAAAAATAAGAAAGCATCAAGCAAGAAGGTTCTAGTCGAGAAATCCCGCTAGACGATACCCTGAACCCTATACTTTACGCGTACAGTCATT
Organism: Scaptomyza tumidula; assembly: GCA_035044465.1. Classification (NCBI taxonomy): domain Eukaryota; kingdom Metazoa; phylum Arthropoda; class Insecta; order Diptera; family Drosophilidae; genus Scaptomyza; species Scaptomyza tumidula. The sequence continues at coordinate 270,806 of JAWNNW010000467.1, read as the reverse complement.
GCTTGCAAGTATGTGTGTGTGTATCTACGCGCATACTGCATACTCAACTTCAATGTCCCATATCTCCGGTGTTTCTTAACCGATTTCAATAAAAAATTTAAAAGATTTTCATTATTTTGTCAAATGTTTCAAACTTCATCTCAAAATTCAAGATTTTGTTGTCATCGATCCCATGTGTATATCAGAAACGGGAAGAGTTATCGAAAATCGAAAACAAACTTTTACTGCCTAGGGATTATGCGATTTTATATGCAAAATCTGGAGTCTCTAGCTCTTATCGTCTCTGAGATCTGCGTTCATACATACGGACGGACAGAAGGACATGGCTATATCGACTCGGCTGTTGATGCTGGTCCAGAATATATATACTTTATGGGTTTGGAGATGCTTCCTTCTGCCTGTTACATACTTTTACACAAAACAATGCGTACGCGTGCAGTCAGTGCTTGCAAGTATGTGTGTGTTTCTACGCGCATACTGCATACACAACTTCAACGTCTCATATCTCCGGTGTTTCTTAACCGATTTCAATATAATTTTCACAGATTGTCATTATTTTGTCTAATGTTTTAAATGCCGTTTCATAGTTTTTGAAGTTCAATATTTTGTTGTTATCTTTCCCATGTGTACATCGGAAACGGGAAGAGTTATCGAAAATCGAAAACAAACTTGTACTGCCTAGAGATAAGGCGACCTTAAGTTCCAAATCTGGAGTCTCTAGCTCTTACAGTCTCTGAGATCGACGCGTTCAAACATACACACAGACGGACAGACAGAAAGGCGGACAGACAGACAGACAGACGGACAGACGAAGAGAATAAGAATATATATACTTTATGGGTCGGAGATGCTTCCTTCTGTCTGTTACATACTTTTCAACAAAACCATTATACCCTTTTCCCATTTTTAATCGGATCAGGGTATAAAAATAATCTTACATGAAAATATCAAGGAGAGAGAGAGAGAAGGAGAGAGAGAGAGAGGGCAAACACGGAATAAAATTAGCCAACGCACGCACTCCAGCACACACACCAGCCGTAAAGAAGGTGCGCTCGAAATTTATGCAAAAGTAGTGAGTAACAAAATAACCCAGGCGTTCTTCTTCAAAACGAGCGTCTGCCAGCCAGCAAGAACTTAAAACATCAACAGTCCACTAACAATATTCACGCTGGCAGCAGCAGTCCGTCGGTTCTACGAAAACTCATTAATTTCCAAGGATACACAATACCAGGCCAGACATACATACATACAAACAAAAATAAGAAGCACATAAGCATAAACGTGTGTGCATGCATGTATGTAGAAGAAGAGCAACAACGCACATACATGACCCATGCACGTATGCCGCTATATAAGCATGCATACATATACACATACATATCAAACTGATCAACGCACAGTGGGAAAATGGACCTCAATATATCATATAGTTAACACATGTATTGCCGTGTTTTCGTCACAATCATATAAGTGGTGTTTATTAATTACGTATTTATGTATATGTATGTAGATGGGAATTCGACTTCCGATCGATAAATTTTTTAAATAATTAGAGAGCAACAATTAACTTTATATAAAATACATTCACTTTCTTATTCAATTTACGAATCCCTTAACCGCCGTCCAGTGTGCGATGTTAGTATGTAAGTAGTTTCATGTGCGTTTGCGTTAAAAAACACACACAACTATTTATATCTGTATGTAGGGATAATGCTTGTTTTTTATACCCTGATCCCATTAAAAATGGGAAAAACAAAATGGGTAACAGGCAGAAGGAAGCATCTCCGACCCCATAAAGTATATATATTCTTGATCAGCATCAACAGCCGAGTCGATATAGCCATGTTCATCTGACCGTCTGTCCGTCTGTATGTATGAACGCGTCGATCTCAGAGACTATAAGAGCTAGAGACTCCAGATTTGGAACTTAAGCTCGCCTAATCCCTAGGCAGTACAAGTTTGTTTTCGATTTTCGATAACTCTTCCCGTTTCTGATATACACATGGGATCGATAACAACAAAATCTTGAATTTGGAAAACTTTTATATGCAATTTGAATTATTAAACAAAATAATGAAAATCTTTTTGTTGAAATCGGTTGAAAAACACCGGAGATATGGGACATTGAAGTTGTGTATGCAGTATGCGCGTACACACACACACATACTTGCAAGCACGGATTGTACGCGTGAAGTATAGGGATCAGGGTATCGTCAAGTCGGGATTTCTCGACTAGAGCCTTCTTACTTTTTTACGTATAGATATTTGTATGTAGTATATGAGTGTGTGCATGCATAAAATGTTTTGAATGCTCTTTGTTGATAAACAGACTTGGCAAACCATTCAGAGTCGTTGGCAATTTTTTGGAAGTTAAATAAAGGATTTAAGAAATTGTATGTCCAAGTTTTTTAGTTTTACATTTGTAAAAAGAATGTGAGACGTGCCTAAAATATGTACAAATAAAAATACAAACATATGTACATGTATATTTTATTTTTATTTTTTGTGCTCTTAATGTACTTCCTACAAGACCCCTTCTCAAAACTGTAGTCGCCGTAAGCCCATGGCTGATTACGGCTCGCTGTCTTCTTTATGCTCGAAATGAACATTGTTCCACAGAATTCAACATCAGTGGTCAAGGAACTAAAGGCAAAAGCTCGTTAAGTGTTTGTTATGGGTTTAAAAAAGTGAAGACGTTGGGTTGTTAACAAGTTATGTCTAGCACAACGCGCAACCCTGTCGCAGTCGAAGGCTACTCTTCCTTGAGCGCATATGTATGTACCTGCAAATATAAGTATGTACGTATGTATACATGTACGATTAGGCAGGCCTGCAAGCGTCGATCTCAGAGAGTGTAAGTCTTACACTCCTATATATAAGAACTAGAAAATCCTGATTTGGATTAAAAATTGTTTTTATTGGCTGTTTTAATTTTATTTTCATTATTTCGTCTAATGTTTCAAAACATTTTATTGTTATCGATCACATGTGTACATCGGAAACGGGAAGAGTAATTGAAAATTTAAAACAAACTTGTACTTCCTAGGGATTAGACCAGCTTATGTTCCATATCTGGAGTCTCCAGCACTTATAGTCGCTGAGATTGACGCGTTTCCCATTTTTAATGGGATCAGGGTAAATTTGGTCGATTCAATAAAAAAATGCCAACAATATTAATTTTAGTAGTAGTTTTGTTAAAATTTGCCCTGATTTCTTAAGGGTGTCAAAAGTTTGTTACTTTGGAATTTATTGGCTTCTTTATTACTATAGTTTGCAAATTTTTTTAAGTAATTAAATTAATTAAAACAAATGAAAGCTTATGATTTTCGCATTAAAAGTAAAATCAATGATTTTTTTGCAGTGTTTCTTGACATAGTGTATCTATCTGTACGTACACTTAAACATGCATACGCTAGTACCTAAATACAAGCATCCATACATACATAAATATACTTCACGAGTGCATTTACACACGCTGTTATAATTTTTTTTGTATATAAGAACAAACACACATACAATTATACACATGTGCATGTGCACAGACACGGTTGGTAATCGGCCAAAAGAAAGCAAAATATGGCAGAACAGAAAACAAGAAATGAAGTAGCGTGTCGACGAGGCGATCTGCATCACCTTGTTAGCACCATGAAGCGAACGGATACTAAAAAGCTAAAGTCAACGACGAAGGCGACAGCAGCCGGTTATTTATCCGCCCCTCACCAACAACTATGGCTTTGGTTTTTGAAATTTTTGAGAGCACATGTGTGCACGCTCTGTCTTATTTAGTTTGTTTATAAAAACAGTGCATGACGCATACACACCAACATAGTAAGACCGTTCGTTCAAATGTATAGTTTAAATTCATATGTACGTACATAGAACAGTTTTTCGATACTTATGTATGTATGCAATTAAGAAATTTACATACACACATACATATGTACATGTACAGCTCCGCATTAAAAATTAATACCACTTTGGGTCTTCTGTTTATCGACATTACAACAAGCATCCGTTAGTTATTTTACCCGGAACGATGATTTTTTATTGAAATCAGTTGGAAAACTAAGGTTCAAGGTATTTCCTAGGCTAGCTTACTCGACTAGTGCCTTCAAAATAGTTTTTTTTTTTTTTTGTTACAATTTTTGGGACTGAACAATAAATAACAATGTTAAACAAGTAAGAAGGCTCTAGTCCAGAAATCCCGACTAGTCGATACCCTGAACCCTATACTTAACGCGTACGGTCAGTGCTTGCAAGAATGTGTGTGTGTGTGTGTGTACGCTGCAGTATGCTCCAATGCTCAATGCTCCATATCTCCGGTGTTTCTCAACCGATTTTAATTAGAATTTCAAAAATTTTCATTATATTGTTTAATAATTTAAATGCTATCTCAAAATTCAAGATTTTATTGTTATCGATCACGTATTTATATCGGAAACGGGAAGAGTTATCGAAAAACTTGTACTGCCTAGGGATTAGGCGAACTTAAGTTCCAATCTGGAGTCTCTAGCTCTTATAGTCTCTGAGATCGACGCGTTCATACATACACACAGACAGACGGACAGGACTATATCGACTCGGCTGTTGATGCTGATCAGCATCCATGTCCGTATGTCTGCATGTATAAACACGTCGATCTCAGACACTATAAGAGCTGAAGACTCCAGATTTGGAACTTAAGCTCGCCTTTTCCCAGTACAAGTTCGTTTCCGATTTTCGATAACTCTTCCCGTTTCCGATATACACATGGGATCGATAACAACAAAATCATGAATTTGGAAAACTTTGAGATGGCATTTTTATTGAAATCGGTTAAGAAACACAGGAGATATGGGACATTGAAGTTGAGTGTGCAGTACGCGCGTACACACACACACATACTTGCAAGCGCTGACTGTACGCGTAAAGTATAGGGATCAGGGTATCGTTTAGTCGGGATTTCTCGACTAGATCCTTATTACTTGTTTTTTTTTTTTTTTTTTGCTCTTCACTAACGGGGGTAACGTCAAGTTTGACAAAAATATTTGGGGTAACGATTCAAAAAGTTCGCCGACCGCTGCTTTATCGGGTCTTCCGCCTGTAACATACATTTGCACAAAACCATTTTACTCTTTTTACCCATTCTTAATGCGTTCAGGGCATAAAGAAGAAAGTATTGAAAATTTAAAAACTACTTACTAAATACAGGACTATGATCCGGCCTTGTTACTGTTTTGCTGCCCTTTTCCTGAGAAAAAAACGGATGGAATTAATTTATTACTGTAATTTTGAAGTATTTATTTATTATGAACAAAAAAGGTTGCAGGTATAAGTTAATAATATTTAACTTTAATTTTATCTATCAGAAGAAAATTTGTAAATATTGCAAGCCTTTTTTTAATGAATTTTTAATTGGTTTTATTTAAAAAATAAAAAAGTGTTGAAAAAAATTTCCTGAGAAATGATTAGTAAATTAGGCAAAGTTAAGTTTGAAAACGGATACATTAAATTCAAAGTAAGACAATATTTTAACAAAAAGTTAGCTACAAAAACAGACTGATTTTGTGTATGAGAGGGAGGTGGGTAGTTCAATGCAATAATTGGCTATATAGTTAATGTTTTAAATCTGAATAAATAATTATTCGTTTTTTGATTTCAATGTCACATACTTCACTTTCTGTTAAATCGATAAGACTGGATTTTTCTTCGACTAAAAGGTTCTCGGATGATATTTTCTCATCTTCGCGATCACCTTCATCTTTGAATATTTTCACTTCGTCCGTGCTGCCTAAATCATCCCCGGATGATCCATGACGCGAGTGTGTATGCGGCATGGTTTAATAATACTTCCCGATTTTCTTTTTTTCACTACTGGTGCTATGAGCGACACCGAAATTATTTAAATATTTCCATGCTGATGCTAAATGCATAGTACATCACTCCACCATTTAACCATAACTGAATAATCAGATTGAATAATTTTCCATCCATATCGCTCAAAGCACATGCACTAAAGCCGAAATATTCCACGTCAAAGTTCACTTGATCATACGTCTGTAAATTAAAAAGATTATTATATATTAATTAAGCTTCGACTACTATATGTATAACTTATTTAATAAATTTTTTTGTTTTTCATTTAAATCTAGTTTACAGTCTGAATTCGTAAGTAAAGAGTGTATTGATTTGTTTAAGCTAGACTTACAACTTTGCAAATATCTAAGTTCATATGTTCGTCAGAAAAAGTGTCAAACCTTTTTTAAATCTTCCAAGTAAGCTATATATTTTTTTTTATTGTATGTCGTTCTTCGTATCACAATTTACCTAATGCTCTATCATTATAATTTCAAAACTGAAGGACTTGCTTGGAAATTTTCAATCTTAAATGGGCACCCGTAAAATAAGAAACAATACTTTAACGTCGCCAGACGCAAGTGAAAATTCGTTTTCGCTTCATAGAAAATTACGATAAAAATTTTACAGATTGTTATTATTTTGTCTAATGTTTAAATTGCCGTCTTAAAGTGTATATCGGAAACGTTATAATTTTCCGAAAACAAACTTGTACTGCCTAGAGATTATACGAGCTTAAGTTCCAAGTCTGGAGTCTCTAGCTCTTATACTCTCTGAGATTGACGCGCTCATACATACGGACGGAGAGACGGACATGGCTATACAGACTCGGCTGTTGATGCTGTTCAAGAATATATATACTTTATGGGGTCGGAGGTGCTTCTTTTTGCCTGTTACATACTTTTGCACAAAACCATTATACCCTTTTTACCCATTTTTAATGGGTGTTCAGGGTATAAAAAAGATTATATTCTTTTGTATGTTCAATGAAGCTAAAACAGTTTTTTATCAATTAATTTTAACAGTTAAGCGTAAGTTTTTTTGTTTTTTTTGTGCAGGATCATAAAACAAATGATCTCTTTGTGCAATTATTAATGTCTTAATGTTTTAATGACCAAAAAAATATGTGTATAATTAAATGTCAGCTAGGAAACAAAATCAACCCAGCACCGATCAAAAAACGACTTCCTAAAATCGTCATCGCTGTTTGAGTTCGTGATTTGTTGTTTGTTTTACGCGTTTGCGCTAATCTAAAGATGCTGTCACTGTTTCCTTCGAAGAGACATACATACATATACAGAAGGCAAAAGAATGGGAATCTTAAGTTCACATACAAAACGCGTACATACACACACTAAATTAAAAAGTCCACAGGTACTATGTATGCGCATCTGACTTTGCGTAGGGCTACGTCAATTTTCATACGAACATACGTTTGAACGAAACATACATGTATGCATACAAACATTTACACATGAGTGTACCTGATGCGGTGCGGGTCTCGCAAAAGATTGTGATTGTGTGTGTTCTCGCACACAGCAGGGAATAAGGTTAACTATTAGTTCAAGGTAACAAGCGTACCCAAAAACCACGACAACGACAAAAAAACAACAACACCAATGTCGGTATAGAGCTAATGACACAACGAGTTTATATTTAGAGACATGATTGTAGGGTATCAACAGGTAGAAAAAGAAAAGCGAAACAAAACAAAATAAAAAAAAGGTGTAGAAAGAAAATGTTTCGTATTTTCAGCAAATAAACCTACTCATGTTTTATGGACATACGTATATATAAACAAACAGAGTTGCGTCTTTGTGTTTCCGTGAAAATACTAACCATGCATAACTGAAATGTACAAATGCGTCCCATATACATGTAATATGTATGTAGAGATGTGAAGTATGACTTACTGTTACTAAATTGATATTCTCCGTCGGTAAAACAGGTAGCGTGCAAGTGACGTATTTAAGCTTACGTACTTCTGTAAAAATGATTTGAAGCTTCGACGAAACATTGATGACACTCGTCATTTATGTATTTATATATTTGCGCTCGATTTAATAAACAATTTTCTTGTATATTTTTTTTATTGCTCTTTTGTGTTTTCATTCGCAAATGTGTGTACACACACACTTAAACAGGTACACACTTGCACATATTGTAATATTAAGAACAATTTGACTTACACATATTAAAACTCATATATTCGTTTATTTGTGTATATCACTATTTTTCTTTAATTTGATTTCTGTTTGATATTTTCAACTTTTACTCGTCAAACGCACACGCGATCACACATTCATAAATACACAAACGAATACTGACGACGACGATCCCGCGATCGCAAACGCCACACGTTAGCATGTGAACAGACACAAATACAGTCATATGTTTGTTGTATGTGTGCATCAGTATTTGCTGTTTTACATGTGTTCACCTCTGAACATTTATCCACCAATAAAATATATATATATATATATATATACGTATCTTGAATTCGTCATGTAAAAATTTTACAACGCGACGGCGCGACCCTTCTTGACTGACTCTCCCGTTCACATCAATTTTCTAACTCATATTTTGATTTATTTTCCATTGGGAATTTATACAACACTTATTTTCATAACTATTGCAATTTAAAGTGCGGTAAATTAAATATTAAAAACGCTTTGAAAATATCACACAACCGCTTTCCAAACCTCGCGCAACAAAAACTGAAAAATTAACAGAGCTTCAACGATTTCGTGCCACAAATTAGGGCTGTTATTAACAGCACCCACTACGGACACATTTCAAAGCGACAATGTTACAATAACAGACTAGTTGCTTAACTGTTAGCTACCATGCCGTACTCGCTGCGAGATCTACAACAGCTGATAATACATGAAATGTTAAGTATCGATAGGCTTAACTTAAAACAATGCTCTTATCGATATATCTTTTAGTACAATAGTCCATCACAAAGGTGCCTTTTAAGAATCGAGCTATCGAAGAAAATGTAGCAGTAGGCGCTATTCCGTCCCTGGCACTAATATATCTTCTGCTTTAATTTTAATTTAATTTTTCAATTGGCGTGGGTAGATATTGGGGGAACGGGGGGGGCCATTTTGTTTTGGTGACATCTGTCAAATCTTTTGTTTATTATTCAGTTGCTTATGCCAAATCATCATTGCAAGTAACACGATTGAACAGCACGTTAAAATAATAAAACTTTATTTTCAAAATGAGTGTTCGTTAAAACAAACGTTGCGTGCATTGCGCCTATTTCACGGTAGACGTGTTGACCCTTTACAGTCGTCTTTTCAACGTTTGGTGGCCAAATTTCAGACCACCGGTTCAGTTAAAACTCAGCCAACACCTGTACGTTCAAGGAACGCAAGGTCGGCCGAGAACATCGGCGTGGTCCGTGAAAGTATAAAGCAGAACCCTAGGCAGTCCATTCCTCGCCGTGCACAAGAACTCGGCCTTTCACAGACTTAAATAGGCGTCGGGAATTGGGCCTTTACCCGTACAAGATCCAACTGACCCAGGAGCTCAAAGTTCATGACCCAAGACAACGCCGTTTGTTCGCTGACTGGGTTCCGAATCGTTTGGAAGAGGACCCCAATTTTAGCCAAAAAATCATCTTAGTAACGAGGCGTATTTTTGGATGAATGGCTGTGTTAACAAGCAAAATTGCCGTATATGGGACGACACCAACCCACGCAAGGCTGACCAGGTGATAATGCATCCTCAAAAAGTTACCGTTTGGTGTGGATTTTGCGATGGCGGCGTCATTGATCCGTACTTTTTTTAAAACGACATTGGTGAGGCGGTCACTGTCAGCGGCGAGCGCTACAGAACGATGATAACTAATTTCTTATGACCCAAATTGAGGGCAAGGTTATCTCTCGCAGGGGTGATGTGAATTGGCCACCAAGATCATGTGATTTGACCCCGCTAAACTTTTGCCTGTGGGGTTTCTTGAAGTCACAGGTCTATGGAAATAAACCGCTAACCGCCCTAAAGGTGAACATAACACAGGCCGTCGCTCAAATTCAGTCCGATCTATATGGAAGTCATTCAAAATTTGACCTCTCGGATTCTTGCATGATGTATTCCATACTTAATGGCATGCATGGGCCTTTCAAATAAAAAAATAATTTTGTTGAAAAAACCTGCTTCATTTTAAGCAGTATCACATAATAAAAAGAATTGTTTATTAAAAATATGATTGAAATGCTTTTATTGATAATTACTGCAGAAATCAGTTCATTTATGTTGGATATTTAGCAAGGTGTGAAGTTTATAAAAATTTTTCAGTCAGGATCCCGCTTCTGTAATAAAAAAAGACTTGTTAATAAAAATTGTTAAGCTACCTAAGTTGCTTTAAAAAATGCATGTGTTCAGTTCTACTATCATAATAAAAAAACCGTTTTCATGATTATTTCAAATTTTAATTAAGTTTCATCATTTTTTCTTATTAGTTTTGTAAATCTAGTTTATTTTACTTACATTTTTGATTGATTTCTCTTTTTTGCATTCAAAGCACAATACGTATTACGGCTATTCCAACTGCAAAAATATAAAAAAAATTATATTAATTGATTTATAAATTAAAAAAATAAATAAATTAATTCATTTATCAGCACTTAAGTATTTTGCGTTGGATAAGGAACAGTTCTCTTCATGGTTTATCGAAGCGAGCTGGGTAAGTTTGTCATCACAATTTAATACAAATTTAAAATTTTTAAACCATTTTACCTTTTAGGATATTAGCCATATGAAACGGCAGCTCGAGGGAAAGTTCTGCTATTCGCTTTGTCTGAAAAATAAAAAAAAGAAGAAAAAAAAAAATTTATAAAAATTAAAATTGAAAGTATCGATTTTGCTCACGTTATTCAAGTATCAATATCGGTAGGCAATTCAATCCGTAGGCTTAGTTTATATATATTTTTTTAATGTACTAGCCAAAAAGTAAGTTACCTTCATTTTGTATTGGTCAAAATTAAGCTATGAAATCTTATTCTTCCGTTTTCAAACCATATCACAATCCTAAAAAAATAAATATTTAATCTTTAATTTGTTAAATACAAAATTTTCTTGAAAAAAATAATAATTATTGATAAATATCAGCACTTAAGTATTTTGCGTTGGATTAGGAACAGTTCTCTTCATGGTTTATCGAAGCGAGCTGGGTAAGTTTGTCATCACAATTTAATACAAATATAACATTTTTAAACCAATTTACCTAATAGGATTACAACTAGTTTATGAAACGGCAGCTCGAGTGAAATTTCTGCTATTCGTTTTTGTCTGTAAAGTAAAAATAAACAAATTATTTCATCTAAAAAAATTAATATTGAAAATAATGATCTTGCTTACGTTATGCAAGTTTAAATATCAGTAGTCGGTTTTGTCAATTATATTAAAATTGATGGGGAATCCGCAGAGAAATCATCATAATTTTAATGGAAATAATTTTTAACACTCATTATGTACGAACCACAAAGTTTGTTACCTTTATTTTGCATGGGTTTCCTTCCGTTTTCCAACCATATCACAATCCTACAAAAAAAAAAATTTAATCGATAATTAGTCAAATACAAAGTTTTCTTGAAAAAAAAAAATAATTATTGATAAATATCAGCACTTAAGTATTTTGCGTTGGATTAGGAACAGTTCTCTTCATGGTTTATCGAAGCGAGCTGGGTAAGTTTGTCATCACAATTTAATACAAATATAACATTTTTAAACCAATTTACCTAATAGGATTATAACTAGTTTATGAAACGGCAGCTCGAGTGAAATTTCTGCTATTCGTTTTTGTCTGTAAAGTAAAAATAAACAAATTATTTCATTTAAAAAAATTAATATTGAAAATAATGATCTTGCTTACGTTATGCAAGTTTAAATATCAGTAGTCGGTTTTGTCAATTATATTAAAATTGATGGGGAATCCGCAGAGAAATCATCATAATTTAAATGGAAATAATTTTTAACACTCATTATGTACGAACCAAAAAATTTGTTTCCTTTATTTTGCATGGGTTTCCTTCCGCTTTCCAACCATATCAAAATCCTACAAAAAAATATATTTAATCGATAATTAGTTAAATACAAAGTTTTCTTGAAAAAAATAATAATTAATGATAAATATCAGCACTTAAGTATTTTGCGTTGATTAGGAACAGTTCTCTTCATGGTTTATCGAAGCGAGCTGGGTAAGTTTGTCATCACAATATAAAACAAATATAGCATTTTTAAAAATATTTACCTTTTTGTATAAGTTTATTAAACGTCAAAAAAATTATACTTTTCATTTTATCTGCAAAATAAAATAAGCAAAAAAATTAAATTAGGCTTAAAGAAAATTACATACAAAATTTATAAATAAAATAGACTTATTTACCTTTATTTGTGTTAATGGACATAAGGTTGTTTAATGATATCCTTATCGTTTCTCAAATCATATCACATATTTATTTAATTTTAAACGGCATTAGGATGACGCGTGAGATCACACACATCTAAAACAATTAAAAAATAAAAAGTTGACATAAAACATTAACACCGTCAAAACGAATGATGTTTTAAAGTTATTAAAAAAAAATTCAGTTTCGAGGGTGAAGATTCATCAATGCCATTTTCAAGAGTAGCAAATAAAAGATCATCAGCAAAAGGATACTTACGAATTTAAAATTAAATAGATTTAAAAAAAGAACTTACCCAGTTTTAAATTTATATTTTGATCTGCTAATCTTTTGTCATATGCAGCTTATCTATAATAAAATAGAACAAAACAAATAAATTCTCATTCTGATACTGAGTAACAAAAGTAAAAACAAAATATAAATTCAGATGCAAAAGGTGTTAGGTTTCATCAGTATTTGTTTCAAGAGTAGCAAATAATGAAAATCATCAATGTGAAAGGCAAATAAATGTTATTGTAAAAAAACATTTTGTAAGCTAACTTACCAAAAGCTATAACTGTTAATGTGTAACGAAGAAAACCAATGAAATATCTAAGCGATGCTCCTGCAAGTATAAATGCATATTTCTACAACACTACATTAACATAAAAGACATTTTTTTTTTTTTTAATCAGCATGTATAAGAGTTTTCATCAATTATTTGACAGAGACGAAAAATAACACATCACGCTTAATATTTATTATTATTATTATTAACTTGGTACTCACAGTTTTTTAAGGTCCGGTAATTGTGACTGTTTATGCCTGCGAAAAGAAAGATAAAAATACCCAAAAATCCCAGAAGCCCCCTTGTAAAACGACCTTTACTTATTTTTTTATTTATATATTTTTTTTTTTGCTGTTGAGAGGACAGTCTAAAACGCATGTTCGCATTCTGCCCAATTTGAAATGTTTGACCTTAAACGGCTTCCTGAACGGGCGGCTCATAGCCCTCAGGGCGATCAATGACAGCTCCTTCGGCGGAAACCACAGCCTCGGTTGTCTTGCCACCACCATCACCGTGAAGCTCCAAAAGTTTGGAGATATCAAAGCGCGGTTTCTTCAGCACCTTCACCTTGCGAATGTAGACATCATGCAATGGATAAATACGCTGACAGCTCTTCTCAATGTCCTTGGCAATAGAGTCTAGGGCCAGTTTGTTGACCAACTGCTTCAGATCAGCGCCGCTCACTTCGTTCGTAATAATGTCTGTCATGCGTGCACGAATCTTGCGTACCTGCGACTGCTGTGCATAGCACGTCTTACGCTGCGATTGTTGATCCTTGGATGTGAATCCAATGCAGAACACGCGCAAGAGGTAGCCATCGACAGTCTTGGCCTCCACGATAGCCTCGATCAAAGTTTGCCACTTCTTAACCATCGATCTGTTTTTGAAAAGCACATTTGTACGTACACGCACACACATACATAGACGAACAGACTTCCAAAATCAATGTGCAAACCAACCTGTACTTGTCTGTAGTTAGATCCATGCCATGAAAATTGCAAAGCACGTTGCGATCCTGCACATCTTCAGCAATCAGACGGAATTTACGAAAAGAGCGCTCGGGATCGATGTCTTTCTGCAAATCGGCAAGCGACACTTCGAAAACACGACCCTTCAGATAGTCAGAGGCAATTCTTTGACCTTGCGTACGGTTAACCAATGTTTTGCCAATCTGCCTGGTTTGGAACATGTTTGGTGCTTTGACATCATACCAATCCTTACGTGAAAACGGGTCGACTACCTTCTTTTTGCCACCTTTTTTTCCTCCTTTGGAGAGACCCTTATTTTTGCCGACCGCCATGGTAAACTACTTAACCGGAAAAGGTCGAGTCACGTTGACAGAACTGTCAAAAGAAGGAAGCCAATGTCAGTGTTGTAGGTTGCAAAAAAAAAAGAGACCGTACTTTTTGTAAATTTTTCGATTATTTCACAGAATGCTGCACGCAACTGCAGCAATCGGAACATTGTGAAAATAGAAAAATGGACATGCAATTGTTTTTATATTGTAAATATCGGTAACAGGTTCCATAAATTTTCTTTGTTTCTGTTTTCATTCTAGTTCTGAAATTTATTAAATTTGCTTAACAAAATATGTCATGAAAATGTATGCTATGTAATGCATGCATGCTTTTTTTTTTTTTTTTTGCTTATTTACATATTTCTAACACATATAATTTGTAAAAAAATAATAATAATTCAGAACTATTGATATTTTATTCCACAAGAGTAGTTTTAAAACTCAAAAAAGAGCCTACTGGAAGCATTAGGGGAAAACGTGACATTACTTTTAGTTAATATTATGCATATCAATTAAAATGGAATCAATATATGGATATGAGTCAATAAAAAATATATTAATAAAATATTTTTATCATGGGTTTTTCGGAGTATATTCGGATATAAGTCAATGAAAAATAAAATATTGTTATCATGGGTATTCGAAGTATTAAGAAAGCACTTTAAATCTGTCAAATTTTTTATCTGGTATTTTACATTTTCACAAGTTTGGTTACATTGTCAGTTATTCATCGCATCCATTTTTGTTCGCTTAGTTCCTTTTAGATTTTTTTTCACTTCCAAGAAAAGGCGAATGATTGTTTGTGTTGGAAACATATTTTAACAGATTATTTTATTTGGTTATAACGCATTTCATTTAATTTCTGTTAACAATAACAGAACCTTTGCAAAACCTGGCATTCGTCTCATGAAAATATCTTTATTTGATTGTTTATTGATGGACTTAACATTTAAAATCTTGATCTCACTCAAACTACATTGGTTAACAATGCATCTGTACAAATTTACTGAAAAACTATAAAATAGTGTGTTAGCAAATAGCTCGTTTTGAAAGTAATTCTCTCTGCATTTGTGTGCCCAAAAAAAGAAAGAAGAAAAACACTCAGGAATCGCATTGCTAGGAACCTACGCATACGTATGTAAATAAGTTGATCACGAACATAAACCTAGGTATTTGTACATATGTACATACATATGTATGTATGTGTATCCTTGTGTGTGTAGCTTATTTTGGGCATTTCCTGCGATGAACAATTGAAAACAAACACAGTAATGGATCCAAGTAACTTTGCTTATGAACATTATGGAATATTAGTTCAGAACGATGAAGAGATTTCAAAAGCCGATGAACTCCACACTTTAAATGTACATAATCTAAATGATGGTTGGTATAAAATAGTTTAAATATATAAATATGTGAGCGCGCAGTATTTTATTTTTTTGTTGTATTAGTTTTAGGCCCAGACGGCATTACCGAAAACTCAGATATTGTACTTGGTCTACAGAATGATACTTTTGATGGGAAATCAATATTGAAAACGCCAAACAGTATTTGTCAATCGTTGGTTAAAATGTGAGTATTCTATATTCCAGCATTCGTTGCGATTATAATCCTTACTTTGTCTCGACAGGCAAACAAAATTAACTACTGAATCAACGGAAGATGAAGCCATTCCACAAGATTTGATGAATTCCATGCAGCAGTTACAACAACAACGAAGCGTAAACAAGGACGAGACGAAAGATTTGGAAATGATGATGAGCAAAAAAGTTGGCAAGTCGAGACGTTGGGAGCAAAAGTTGGTTCAAATCAAGACAATGGAGGGAGAGTTTAGTGTTACAATGTGGGCATCTGGGACATCGGATGATGAATATTCTGGTTCTGAACAAAATCCAGAAGATGTTGACTATTTAGATCGAAACGATATTGTTCCAAATAGAACATCCGAACATAATGAATTCCTCCAAGAGCACATAAAAAAAAATGAGACAGTATTACTTAATCAGCAACAGTTCTTCCAACAACAGCATCAGCAAGAACTTCTGCATCCTCAGCCACATATGATTGTTGGGACAGTACCAACGGTCAAAAGCAACAGAAATCCCACCAAACGTAGCCCAAATTGCGATATACAATCATCATCATCCTCGTTTGCTGTATATTCGCAAAGATGTCGGCTTGTTGGTAACGAGCACACAATTCTGGCTATGGATAATCAATCAATACAAAATGATGGTGATTGTGACATTATAAATGATGCACCTACATCAGGAACACTTTCCTATGGAGTGGTTCGTTCAGGTAGAGATAACAGCACATATTAAATATGGTATCTATATTTGTTAATTTCTAGTAACATCATCAACAGCTGATAATAATGTGTTAAACGTTAGCGATCTATCCGATTTCACACAATTTGCAAACGATAAGAAGATTGCTTGCCCTCACAAAGGTTGTCATAAATATTTTCGGGATTCGTCGGCAATGCGAAAACATTTGCATACACACGGTCCGCGAGTTCATGTTTGCGCGGAATGTGGTAAGGCATTTGTGGAAAGCTCTAAACTTAAAAGGCATCAATTAGTTCACACAGGAGAAAAACCATTTCAATGTACCTTTGAAGGCTGTGGCAAACGATTTTCACTGGACTTTAATTTAAGGTAGTTTAAATATTTTGATAACTTCTTTACATACTTCAATTCCATGATTCTGTTAATCCGTAGAACACATGTCCGAATACACACTGGAGATCGACCATTCGTGTGTCCATTTGATGCATGCAATAAAAAATTTGCTCAGTCTACAAATTTAAAATCACATATATTAACTCATGCCAAAGCCAAGTAAGAGTTGCAATTTATATATATGAACTTCTATTAATTTAACTGTTAATTTTATTAATTATGGTTTTTCAGGCGAAATACGGGAACATCGCGCCATACCACTTGTCTCAGCAGCAATGAACCTCTTAGTCCAGATGGGGATAGTTCAACACATATAATTAAAGTAGAATTGCGTGATACTACTACTACTACAACTATTTCAGACAACCATGCCTCTTTTGTAATGTATGCCGACTAAGATATTTTTTAAAGCTTCAACAAACACTCAACTTATCGATAAGCAGATATAGTGTAGGGATGTAAGGAACTTCATTTAAGAATTGTAGACAATAGGAACATAGTTTGTAAAAAATCTTTCGTATTGTAAGTATTAGGAAAGTCTATACAAAAAAAAAAATTGTTTTTAAATTAAAGAGGACACAAATCAATATTTATTTAAATTCTTTTGAAATCTTAATCTATATTGATATCTCCGAAGTAAGTAAAACCAATTTATTTATGCATATATATAATTAAAGATTCGTTTTACAGATAGAATGTTTGAAACCCAAAGTGTTTAAGTCAAACATGAAATGCTTTTTTATGAACTAAAATCGTTACAATGCAAATAGAAACATTAAGTTCTTAATGATAGTAAAACAATAGACAACGTGCACATTTTTTAAATCTTAGATAATAGCCGGAAGTCAAATAACTTTTTTGTGTTCATTAATAGGATTATTATCGATTGATTAAAATTTTGGTAATCTTTTGGATTTCTTCATTGAGTTAAAAGGTAAGTTGATTATAATTTATTCAATTACGATTTTTAATATTTCTATATAAGATGTTTTCCAATACTGCTTCATAATGTGTCCACTCGATTTCCAGTTCTACTAAAATCATGTTTAAAATTTGTGTTAAGATTATGACTTTGCTGCAGTTCATTGATGGGCAATGGAGTATTTTTGCGTAATGTAAAATCTGGAAAAATACCAAAAGATAAACATGTTTCAATCACATAGCAATTGAATAACTACGAATATACTTACCACGCATATATACTTGGGAGCTTTTAGTGCGTTGAAATAATTGATCATTTATCTTACGATTAGTTCGAAAATAGTTTTTAAGTATATTGGACTTGTACGTTTCTGGGGATTCCTCAGTTGTAAGCTTCAATAATTTGAAATTAAATTAAGTTCTGTAACTTAATAATAATACTAACATGACTGTCTTCGGAGTCTGTACATCCAATTCCTTTGCGTTCTTCTAGCTGTGTGTCCGCATATTTTTTTCCGAATAAATTTGCTTTTTGAATAGTTACTCTTAGTTCTGCTGGAGGTAATTTTAAATCATTTTCTACACCATTGGGTAACTTCCAGGTTTTGAGATCATCATTCCAAAACGAATTCTTCAATATTGTATCCAGGTTCCTAACAATGAAAAAAGAAAACTAAGTTTTAAGTACAGTTTGACCTATCTTCTTTCTCACTAACCAGTTTCTGCCATGTTTTCGTAGAGTGGGTTGAGCCTTAAACAGCAAAAGTTGATAAAATTTTACATTACGACCTAGATGACGAATTTCATCTAAATAATCTTCACGATCCAATTGAAACTCCGAATTCAGATCACCCACTTCCCTTTCAAGCATTTTAATCTTTTGACTAAGCATTTTGATGCGTTCATTCTTGCTATTTATTTCCTGCTGTATACTAGCATAATGTTCCTGCAAGAGATCACGATCTTCGCTTCTCATCTTGCTCAACGCATGAGCAATAGCACTCAGATGGCGTTGAGCTTCTAGTTTACGTTTCCTATGACGCTCCCGTAATTGCAAATCGTCGACTCTCTCACCACCGATGAGAGCATGTTCGATTGCATCGATACGTTTTCGTGCGTGCAATTGAAAATCGACTTTTGTTTTAGTTTGGACCGAGCTAAAAGCTTCGGTTGTTGTTGTTTTCTCTGCGTTGTGGTTCATCTCAGCTATCACTTGAAGTCGCATCTTAGCTTTTTCCTCCTCCTTCCACAATTCTTTGCTCTTATTGTTTTCTTCAGCAAATTTGTGCATGATTACACTTTCTTGATGCTGACTCTCATCGAGCAATCGTTTCAAGTTTAAGATTTCTTCTTGATACTCACGCAATTGAGCATCTTTTGGGTCTTCGTTTATTGTTGGTATATTTGATATGTTCTTTGCTCGACACGCATACCGTAATGTCGAAAGAGTCTCATCGTAATTGCAATCAGCTGGTGAAATGCATGATACCATCAGTGTCTTTGTATTGCCCCCCAAGGAATCCTTGTACATTAAAAAACATATATATATGTTGAATATATGTATATATATATATAATATTTTAAATTACAATCATAAAGTTGTTTAAAATAATTACATAATGGAAGTCAAATAAATAAACATAAAGATCCACATGTGCATAACTTTTAACTTTTTAAAAATTTTATTGTTATTTGAATTTTGATTTCGAATTTTAATCAAAAAAAAAAATATATTTAATTGGTTTAGGGTATATAAATAATAGAAGCACACCTGTAATAGCCGCGTTAGCTTTGAGTCTCGGTAGGGTATATGCTTAGATTTACCATCGACTAATGCTGATATAACATTTCCCAAAGCGGAAAGTGATAAGTTAATTTTGGTTGCCTCTTTCAAGCGTTCGCCAAACGCACCGGTCTTGCATTGTCTTTCGGAGCCAGCTAAATCGACAAGATTCAGTTTACCCCTTCGTATACCTCCAAAAATTGGAGTTGTTGGCTTCGTTGGCGATTCTTGAATTTGTTCCAAACTTATTGTAAATATTGTATGTGATCGTGAGCTCTTTTCATTCATCAACGTGGCGGCTGTAACGCGATTTTTATTACCAATATTCAACCAGTTATAACAATCCATTGCATTCATAACAGCTTGAGTGGTTAAAGTTGGAACTGTAACTCCAACGCCTGGTATATCTTTCAACGGATGATTTTTAATGCTTGTCGGCTCATTTGCACTTAATAGATCTCGGATGTTTTCATTATAAATTTCTAAATAGCTCACCAAGGCCAAATACCTTACGGTCGTTGCTATTGAGATCGTTTCAAATATATGATCAAAGCATCTCTGAATAATCCCATTGTTCTCCGCAGTTCCGGTAAATTCATCACCCTTTAAATTTTGAAATGGCCTTAGTTGCGGTATGTACTGACATATTACCATTAATATCTATAAACTAAATTTACCTGCATTGTGTGTGTTTTGCCACATCCAGTTTGTCCATAAGCAAATATTGTCCCGTTGTAACCTTCCAATGTACTCTCCACCAAAGAGTAACACATATCATTGTAGATTGTCTCGGTTTTTGAATTTCCGTCGTACACACTGTCAAATGTAAACGATTTTTTTGGCGCACTAAGAGCTAGAGGATTCAGAACAGAAACAACGTAGTCTCCAATTTCGACAATGCTCTGTTAATATACATAGATAATAATAATAATAATAATAATACTGAACAATAAGACTATTGCAGACAACAACAAGTAGGATGGCTCTAGTCGAGAACTCCCGACTAGACGTTACCCTGAACCCTATACTATACGCGTACAGTCTGTGCTTGAAAGTATGTGTGTGTGTACGCTCATACTGCATACTCAAATTCAATGTTCCATATCTCCGGTGTTTCTCAACCGATTTCAATGAAAATTTCACAGATTGTCATTATTTTGCTTAATGTTTTTTGCAAATTCAAGATTTTGTTGTTATCGATCACATGTGTATGTCGTAAACGGGATGAGTTATCGAAAACAATCTTGTACTGCCTAGGAATTAGGCGACCTTCTGTTTCAAATCTGGAGTCTCTAGCTCTTATTGTCTCTGAGATCTCTAAGCGTTCATACATACGGACAGACAGACGGATATTTTTTTTTTTCCTGGGCAAATGCTGGAGAGGGAAACTCTTTACGTGCCGTAGGTGGTTTGCCAAAATCCACCCATGTGTCGGGCTCCTGTGCCTTAACGGCAAGTATACCGACTAAAACCCCACTCCCCGTTCTTCTATCGTCGACCCACTCGACTGACCCTGGACACTTGCCTGGAACCGTTTACCACATTACTTCGGGCAAGGTCCATCGTAAGGCCCTAATGGCCTTCTACTTCGTTCTGTCTTTCAACGTCCCCTTGTGTTCGGTCCATCTCTAGCTTCTTGTCTCTAAGGCTATTTTGCACGTATTGTGCTACCCGTCCCCAGATGTTCTCCTCTTGAAGCATAGCCCTCACTATGTTGTCGGGATTGATGTCCATCTCTATTTCTCGGTGAAGCGTCGACCGCTTCCCCCACCATTTGCTACAGCTAAAAAACGTGTGTTCGGCGTTGTCCTCGCAGCCGGGACAATAGACACAATCGGGCGATGTTGCCTTTCCCATGCGGTGAAGGAATTTGCGAAAATAGCCGTGTCCCGAAAGAAACTGTGTCAGGTAGTAATCTACTTGTCCATGCTTTCTTTCGGTCCACAGCTTCACGTCTGTTATGAGGCGCGCAGTCCATCTCCCCCTACTTTCCTCCTCCCAGAGGCTCTGCCATGCATTTAATGTCCTGGCTCTCTCTTCAAGGTATACATTTTCCCCTTCACCTGCGTTTCTCCTCAGAAAAACCGCCCGCCGCTCTTTAGCTAGAAGTATTATGGGTGTGACCCCCGCAATATCGACGCGGCTGTTAATGCTGATCAAGAAGATATATACTTTGTGGGGTCGGAGAAGCTTCCTTCTGTCTGTTATATACTTTTGCACAACTTCATTATACCCTTTTTTCCCATTTTTAATGGGATCAGGGTATAAAAACACTAAAATAAACTAACTTCAAAGTAATTTTTGAGTTGTGTAATGGTGACTCCTTGTTCAGTGCCACAAGCTTTGATAATATGAATCTTTAATAAATAAATCAATATTTAATTACATACATACACACACAACCATACAAATGTATATAATAGAAGAAAACTTTTTCTTATAAGATCCCTGGGTAATTTTTCAAACACAACTGAACTTAAAACCAAATCTTGGACGTATTTAATTATTGAGCCAACCAAACATACATTACACTTGGTACCAATTTCCTTTAGATTCATGGGACGACAACGCACAATAACCTTAACGTTTTCGTTCATTTTTTTTTTTTTTTTAAATGTTGACGATGTTACTGGCAGAGTTGAAAGGACAATCAATACTGACTGCAAACAATCAATGTCCTGAACTTGAACCAATATTCAAACATGCTACTTACCATGCATGCAAACAAACGTGTAGAGCTTTGTGGATATGCATATAAAATATTTATGTAACGAATAGAAATTAATATTACAAATTATAATTCTCTTAAAACAAAGGGAAAACAATGTATTGATTTTCAGCAAATTCTGTTAGATACAGGAAAAATCGTAGTGCAGTTCGATATAACTAAATACTCTGCACATATTCAACAGTTTTAAATTTAATTGCTGGGAGCCTTTGCCAAAATTAGGCTTTGCATCAATGCAGTTGTGCAATGAGTTTTGTTATGCGCTCCATTTTTGGTTTGCCCCTATGTTTTTAATGACAAGCGTATAAGACTGAAATATTGCGTTTAGAAATTGTTACAAGATCTACCGAAAATGAATGGTAATAGTATTGTAGATTATTATTTACATATTTGTGTGTACGTTTCCTAAGAAGTGTAATAAACTATGCTTTGCCATCGCTTGACTAATTTCATTATAGCGCATGCGTTGTGAGACTTTAGTTCAAAAAGCTAAAAGCCATATGAAAGCTTTGTTATTAAAACATAATGTGTCAGAATTCACAGTTTTGTGGCTGCGTACATATTGAAACATTGAATTTTCAGAGTTGAAGTTTAATAATAAATGAAGATAATATTGATTTTATTCGGTCTATTAAGCAATAATATATAAAAGACAATTAAATTAATACTTTATAATAGATATAATAAAGCTTGTTAAACAAAAATGTTTCCAGTTTGAGTTTTGTTTACTCCTCAGCTGTGCAAAAATAATATTAATGAAAAACATTTAAATGCAACATGTGTATAGTACAATATGTTTAAATAATATGAGCGGTGAACTGACCCTTAAACAATTCACATTAATGACAAGCAAGTCATTTAATCTGAAAACATCCTACGGGATATACTACATAACAAATTTAATAGTATTATCAATGTTATTGGTTGCCAATGCATTGCCACCAGTGATTCGAATTGGTAAGCTGAAAATTGCGTCGTTTGTTTTCTTTATTTGTTGATTGGTTTTGCTTTTTGAAAAAGGCGCTGTATTTACCGAAGACGAACGTGAAGGTGGCATTGAATCGGCATTTAAATATGCAATTTATCGCATAAATAAAGAAAAATCTCTTTTGCCACATACACAACTGGTCTACGATATTGAGTATGTGCCGCGCGACGATTCGTTTCGAACAACGAAAAAAGTATGTCGACAATTGGAAGATGGGGTTCAAGCTATTTTTGGTCCAACCGATCCCCTACTTGCTGCACATGTGCAATCCATTTGTGAAGCTTTTGATATACCACACATTGAAGTTCGGATTGATTTGGAAATGAGTGTAAAGGAGTTCTCGATTAATTTGTATCCGTCCCAAAATATTATGAATTTAGCGTATCGGGATTTAATGATGTATCTTAATTGGACAAAAGTTGCTATTATTTATGAAGAAGACTATGGTAAATAATATAGGCATTACACTAAGAATGTATTAAAAACTTTTTATTTTTCAGGACTTTTTAAGCAGCAGGATTTAATTCACTCATCGGCGGAGATGAGAACCGAAATGTATATAAGGCAAGCAAATCCGGAGACTTATCGTCAAGTTTTACGAGCAATTCGCCAAAAGGAAATTTACAAAATAATAGTTGACACAAATCCAACTAATATAAAAGCTTTTTTTCGATCTGTACGAAAACATACATAAATTATTTTCTTTAATATGTATTACACATAAATAAGTATGTATGCATCTGTGACTGTAACATAAAAAATATTTTAGAATTCCAAGCTCAAAACCGAGAAACCAAAAGAAATTTATTAAAGAAACTTTATTGGCTTTTCGTCCGATGGGTGCATACCACTTTTGCGGTTAAACTATTTAGTTTAAATATATTTATCTCAACATCCTATATAGCTTCATAAAGTAAATAGATGCATGCATACATGTTTATACGCCAATGTACAGAACCTGAGAAGAAATATGTGCCTAAAAATTAAATTCACAGGTCTTACAGCTGCAAATGAATGACCATCGATATCACTATATGTTTACAACATTTGTAAGTACATGATTTACAAGTAAAAACAAGAAAGAAGGCTCTAGCCGACTAGACGATACCCTGATCCCTATACTTTACGCGTACAGTCAGTGCTTGCAAGTATGTGTGTGTGTACGCGCTTACTGCACACTCAACTTCAATGTCCGGTGTTTCTTAACCGATTTCAATGAAAATTTCACAGATTGTCATTATTTTGTCTAATGTTTAAATGCTATATCAAGTTTTCCAAGATCCCATGTGTATTCGGAAACGGAAAGAGTTATCGAAAATCGGAAACAAACTTGTACTGCCTAGGGATTAGGCGAGCTTAAGTTCCAAATCTGGAGTCTCTATCTCTTCTAGTCTCTGAGATCGACGCGCTCATACAAACGAACGGACGGACGGACAGACGGATGGACGGACAGACGGACATGGCTTTATCGACTCGGTTGTTGATGCTGATCAATATATATATATATATATATACTTTATGGGGTCGGAGATGCTTCCTTCTGCCTGTTACATACATTTGCACAAAACCATTTTACCCTTTTTTCCCATTTTTAATGGGATCAGGGTATAAACAGTGGACGCTCGCAAATTGATGTTGATGCTTTTTTTTGCATCTACCTTTTTACCCATTTTTTATGGGTTTAGGGTATTAAAAAAAACGCGGTTTTAATTTCTGGAAGATTATATTTTCCGATAGTTCTAATTTGTAGGCGTCCACTGTATAATATAATTGATTAATAAATACAAATTTAATAAATATATAATTTATAGTTACAAAAAATAATAATTAAAAATAATAATAATAATTAAAAAATAAAATTTAAAAAAAATAAATAAATCAAGTAAAAAAAAAAATTGTAATATAAACAAAAAACAAAGAAAATAAAAATATAAAAACAATAATAAGGAAATACAAATAAACAAAAAAAAATATGAACATAAATTACAACAGCAAATAATTTTAAATTAATAGGACTTGGAGACGTACGATTTAGAGGATTTTCGATACAACAATGTTAACATCACTGCTTTTCGCCTTGTTGATGTAGGAAGTAAACGTTATCAGGAAGTAATAGATCAGATGCAAAAGTTGCAACATAGCGGTCTTGATTTTATTAATGGAATACCTTACATTAAGGTAAATGCAAAGATTTATTTTTTAATTGTTATTATTTATTATTAATTATTATTTAGACGGAATCTGCGCTTATGTTTGATTCGGTATACGCATTTGCAAATGGATTAAAACATTTGGATAGCGGTCACACGCTAACGTTTAATAATCTTTCGTGTAACTCGGACAACGCCTGGAGTGACGGACTTTCACTATATAATTATATAAATTCGGTAAGACAAATATAAATAAATAATAATTTATAATAAATAACAATATATATATTATATACATACAAATTTATATAATATATATATAATAATATAAATAAATAATAATTTATCTATACTTTTTTGACATTATTTGCGTTTTTAAATAATTATAGGCTGCTGTTGATGGGTTGACCGGCAGAGTTAACTTTGTCGAAGGGCGTCGAAATAAATTTAAAGTTGACATTCTTAAATTGAAGCAAGAAATCATACAAAAAGTTGGATATTGGCAACCGGATGTAGGAGTAAATATTTCAGATCCAACTGCATTTTACGACTCAAATATTGCAAATATTACGCTAGTTGTCATGACTCGCGAGGTATGTGAAAATTTTACAATATTTTTAAATAAACCTTAATAAAGTCTTATGGATATTATTATTTTTTTTTTAAGGAACGGCCGTATGTTATGGTTAAGGAGGACGCTAATCTAACTGGAAATGCTAGATTTGAAGGTTTTTGCATTGACCTACTCAGAGCCATAGCACATCAAGTTGGCTTCCAATATAAAATCGAACTGGTTCCCGACAACATGTATGGTGTTTATATACCGGAAACTAATTCCTGGAACGGAATTGTACAAGAGCTTATGGAAAGAGTAAGTATATTATTATAAGTTTTTTTTTTTCTTTAAGAGTTGGTATCCTAACTCCTTATATAAATAGCGAGCAGATTTGGCTGTTGCTTCAATGACGATAAACTACGCCCGGGAAAGTGTAATTGATTTTACAAAGCCATTTATGAATCTTGGAATTGGGATACTCTTTAAGGTATGTTTTTTTTTGTTTAACAATTAAAAATTGTCGTTAAAACAAATCAGTAATAGTTGTATCTTTATTTGAAAGTAACTTAGTTTAATTGTAATACAGCGCAAATTTTAAATGGCAATATCCCTTAATTATCCCTTTAGGTGCCGACAAGTCAACCAACTCGACTGTTTTCCTTTATGAACCCATTGGCAATCGAGATTTGGCTTTATGTGCTAGCTGCTTATATATTAGTATCGTTTGCGTTATTTGTGATGGCTCGTTTTTCACCGTATGAATGGAAAAATCCACACCCATGCTACAAGGAAACTGATATTGTTGAAAACCAGTTTTCGATATCAAACAGTTTTTGGTTTATAACGGGAACTTTTTTACGTCAGGGATCCGGCCTTAATCCCAAGGTAAGTTCGCATTACAAATTTCGAAAATACATTGTATAGTTTGTATTTATCTGCATGTATCTGGTATTGTGTTCCCCCATAGCTAATAATTACGCAAGCGACGTAGGATATATTTGTTGTACTTTTAAAATAAGCTGTTTTACTAAATTATCTTTCAGATATCAGATCGAGCTCAAACAAAGTTTTTTTCGTTTATGAATCCACTTGCAATTGAAATATGGTTCTATATATCATTTGGCTACATTCTTGTGTCGATCTGTATCTGGATGGTAGCACGATTATCCCCAGTTGAATGGGTTCGATCCAAACCAGCCTGTTCCATGGCATGCGATCATATGTTGCATAAAGCTCGTAAAACGAATTATGTTCATGATCAAATGGACCTGAAGTCTTTAACCAAAAAACACGATAATCAAAATCAAGCTAGTCCTGAAATCGGCGAATTTAAATTTGTTGTTTCTCATGATAAACATACTAATAAAGATGATAATAATCATAGCATCGATCTTGGGGAGTGCTGTAAAGCAAAAAAACCGACACACTTAGTTTTTGAGAGCGACGAGGATAATGATGATAATGATGTCTATTCCGATGACACTTTGGAGCTACTAAGCGTGCAAAATGATTTTACACTGAAAAATAGCTTTTGGTTTGCAATAGGCGCCCTAATGCAACAAGGTGCCGATCTATATCCTAGGGTACGGACATATAATTTATTATTATTATATTAAATTTACTATTTTTTTTATACCCTGATCCCATTAACAATGGGAAAAAAGGGTATAATGGTTTTGTGCAAAAGTATGTAACAGGCAGAAGGAAGCATCTCCGACCCTATAAAGTATATATATTCTTGATCAGCATCAATAGTCGAGTCGATATAGCCATGTCCGTCTGTCCGTCCGTCCGTATGTATGAACGCGTCGATCTCAGAGACTATAAAAGCTAGAGACTCCAGATTTGGAACTTAAGCTCTCCTAATCCCTAGGCAGTACAAGTTTCTTTCCGATTTTCGATAACTCTTCCCGTTTCCGATATACACATGGGATCGATAACAACAAAATCTTGAATTTGGAAAACTTTGAGATGAAGTTTGAAACATTTGACAAAATAATGAAAATCTGTAAAGATTTTATTAAAATCGGTAAAGAAACACAGGAGATATGGGACATCGAAGTTGTGTATGCAGTATGCGCCTGCACACACACACACATACTTGCAAGCACTGACTGTACGCGTGAAGTATAGGGATCAGGGTATCTTCTAGTCGGGATTTCTCGACTAGAGCCTTCTTACTTGTTTTAATGTGTATTTATATCAGACCTGCAAACCAGTCCGTAATGAACTCTGTTTAACCTATGCGGGTTCTTATCAATGGAGACCCGAACCCAAGCAATATACGTGAACCTTGATCCGAACTGGTTAAATTTTTTTTTTTGAATAAAGGCTCGTTCGAAGAAGAGAAATATCTGATTAAAATCTTATTTTAATTTTTTCTTCAATCCAATTTCCATGTATTATTGAAAGAGGAGCCTAAACATCAAGTATAGAAAACAAGTAAGAAGGCTCTAGTCGAGATATCCCGACTAGACGATACCCTGTTCCCTATACTTCACGCGTCAGTCAGTCAGTGCTTGCAAGTATGGGAACGCGCATACTGCATACACAACTTTAATGTCCCATATCTCCGGTTTTTATTATCCGATTTCAATAAAAATTTCACAGATTGTCATTATTTTTTTTTTTATAACTTAAATCGCATCTCGAAGTTTTCCAAATTCAAGATTTTGTTGTTATCGATCCCATGTGTATATCGGAAACGGGAAGAGTTATCGAAAATCGAAAACAAACTTGTACTGCCTGATTAGGCGAGCTTAAGTCCGACATCTGGAGTCTTTAGCTCTTATAGTCTCTGAGATCGACGCGCTCATACATACACACAGACAGACGGACATAGCTATATCGACTCGGCTGTTCCTGCTGATCAAGAATACCCTTTTTCCCCATTTTTAATGGGATCAGGGTATAAAAATAAATTACGGTGTGCCAATTTTATTATTTCACATGGTGAAACATTTTGATATTTTCTTATTTTATAAGGGACACACTGGTTGTTGTGGAAATTTTTTATTTTTTTTAAGTAATTCAGTCAATAATCTCTTAAGCCTATTAAACAGAACTTAAAAAACATTAACATTAACAAAGAACAATTAAAAATACTAAAAAGGCACTAAATTCAAATGCCAATTAAATGTTTACGCACCTACTACCTAAATGTTTACATTCACATTGCCACGAAAAGACTTACACAAAGTGAAAAATTTTGATATTTTCATTGTAAAGATATATGGTCACCCTGGTTGTTGTTTATATTTTTTAATTTTTATATAAGTAATTCAATGAATTATCTCTTAAACCACTAAATTCAACTGCCACGAAAAGGTTTACGCAACTACATTTTTGGTGCATTTTCGCTGTAAGATTCGTATGAAATTCTTATGTATAGTTTCTTTTGATTAAATTTAAACTGCACAGATTCATAAAAGTCCAAATTTTTTTGCCCGCATCGCGCATAAGGCATACACAACTTCAACGTCCCATATCTCCGGTGTTTCTTAACAGACTTTAATAAAAATTTGACAGATTTTCATTATTTTGTCAAATGTTTCAAACTTCATCTCAAAGTTTTCCAAATTCAAGATTTTGTTGTTATCGATCCCATGTGTATATCCCATGTGTATATGGAGTCTCTAGCTCTTATAGTCTCCGAGATCAACGCGTTGCCAGTTGCTGGATATTTTAGATGCCGGTAGGTGCTATATGCAAAGACGAGTTGGTAAAACAACAAATGTTAGCATTCAATTACGTGCATATGTACAAGGTGAAAAATTTTGATATTTTCCTTTTAAAGTTATAGGGTCAGACTGGTTGTTGTGGAACATTTTTTTTTTAAGTCAATTATCTCTTAGACCTTTTAAACAAAACTTAAAAAACATTAATAAGGAACAATTAAAAATAATTACATAGGGACTAAATTCAACTGCCAACTAAATGTTTGGACACTTACGTTTTTGGTGCATTTTCGTTATGGAACCGAGCCCCGGTTGCAAAATATTTAGAACATGGTTTTGCTAATTTTTGTCCCTTCTGTCCCTTTTTAAGGGGTTTGCAGCTCTGATTCATGTCGCTTATGAGTGCACGAAGAAAGTTTCTGCGACATCCCATTTTTTTTAAAAAAATCAATAAAACATCCATTTTAATACCCTGATCCCATTAAAAATGGGGAAAAAGGGTATAATGGTTTTGTGCAAAAGTATGTAACAGGCAGGAGGAAGCATCTCCGACCCCATAAAGTATATATTCTTGATCAGCATCGAAAGCCGAGTCGATATAGCATGTCCGTCTGTCTGTGTGTATGCATGAGCGCGTCGATCTCAGAGACTATAAGAGCTAGAGACTCCAGATTTGGAACTTAAGGTCGCCTAATCCCTAGGCAGTACAAGTTTGTTTTTGATTTTACATCGAGGACGGCGTCTCTAGTGGATCGGCCGCCCCTGAACCCGTACTGCCTAGGTGAGAGTCCACCTGCGTTACAAACTGCTTCTGTTAGTCTGGTCAGTTTCTCCATGACCTTTCCCGCTGTGTCCAGCATGCACAGTGGTCGGTAGGCCGAAGGAGACTCCGGATCGCCCTTTCCCTTGCTGATGAGCACTAACCTTGCCGTTTTCCAGCGTGAGAAGAAGACACCCTATTCTAGGCATGCATTGTACATACGCAGTAGTATTTCGGGTTTTTGGTGATAAACCAACTTCAGCGCCTCGCTCGGTATCCCATCCGGGCCAGACGTTTTTTTGTTTTTCATCTAGAGAACTGCCTTTTCTAGTTCTCCCTGGGTGAAGGGTGGGGTTGTTTCTCTCGTTTCCCACACCCTTGTCGGTCTGGTTGGGTGCTGTGGGAATAGCGCATTGACTATCGTCTTCATCGTTACAGCTTCCATGGTTTCTACCGATTTCAAGGCTCCCAGTTTCCTGTTTACTAGTTTGCAGCCTAGTCCCCAGGGATCCCTTTCTACGTCCTCCACCAGCTCCCTCCAGCAGCAGGCCTTGCTCTTGTTTATTGATCTTCGCAGTTCTTTCTTCGCGGCCTTATGTTCCGCCGCCTTTTCACCGACTTCTACTCTATTTCTAGCGCGCTGCGCAGCCCGACGCAGCCTGTGGCATTTCCTTCTCAGGAGCTCTATTTTCTTGTTCCACCAGTAGACCGGCTTTTTCCCGTGGCGGGGCCTACTGCGGGGCATAGAAACCTCACACGCCGCACTGATAACGTTCATGGTTGAGGTTACCAATGTTCCTGCTTCTGAGTCTGTAATTTGACCGAAATTTTCGAGCCCTGCGGCGCCCCTCGCTAGTTCCCTTTCAAAGGGTTCGGTCTTTAGCCGCGCTGCATTCCACCTGCCGGTTATCCTCGTATTCAACCTCGGCTGGGGACGATCATAGTTTATTTCAAAGGCTATATACTGGTGGTCGCTCCCGGTATAGTCCTCAATGACTTGCCAGTCCCGGATGGACTGGCCAAGGCCCTCCGATGCCAGTGAGATATCCGGAATTGTTTCCCTTGCTCCTGGTTTTCGAAAGGTCGTGACATTGCCCACGTTCAGTACCAGTAGCTCCGTTCTCGACGCCATTTCCATCACTAGCTTACCCCGGGTGTTTGGGTCAGGCATACCCCATTCCCTTGCCCTTGCGTTAAAGTCACAGGCTACCACTCTGTGCCCCGAGGTCGACACAACTGCGTCCTCCAGGCCCTCCAACAGTTCTCTGTAGTTTTGGCTCGGTTGGTTCGGCGTGAGGTAGCAGCTGAAAAAGGTGACTTTCCCATACCTCACCCAGACAAACCCGTTACCCCGCCCATGCGCGGCAACCTGTGTCCTCGCAGGTTCCAGGATCCATATGGCTGCTGTGCCGAGTAAATCTTGGTACCAGGTTGCTGGATCTCTATTCCGGTACTGCTCGCTTACAAGTACAATGTCGACCGCCTTTTCTACTGCCAGCTGTTGCAGCAGGTCGTTCGCGGTACGTCTCCTGTTCAAGTTAGCTTGTAAGACACGGATCATTTCACAGACTTATTTTTTGCCTTCCCTAGCGCCTCCCTAAACGCGCTGCAATTTCCCGACCCTGTTTTTTGGTCGTCATCCCCGCCTAAGCCCTTG
Organism: Scaptomyza tumidula; assembly: GCA_035044465.1. Lineage (NCBI taxonomy): Eukaryota > Metazoa > Arthropoda > Insecta > Diptera > Drosophilidae > Scaptomyza > Scaptomyza tumidula. The sequence continues at coordinate 238,807 of JAWNNW010000467.1, read as the reverse complement.
CCTTCACAGATGATGCAGCGTGCTGGCGCTACACACATCGTGGCCATGTGCCCGGAAAGCCCACATTTGTAGCATAAGGAGCTACGATCCGGACCTTTACACCTCTTTGCTACATGCCCGTAATCTAGGCACTTGTAGCAGCGCTTCACAGTTATGCGCTCCCGCACTCTACAGTTGATCCATCCAATATGGATCTTTCCTCGTTTCAGGAGATGGGATGCGTCTCGCATCCTCATCTCGACCACCGCCATCTTTTGTCCCCTTAGTGTTTTTGGGATTGGGATGGGCCGAACGGACATGGCTATATCGAGTTGGCTGTTGATGCTGATCAAGAATATATATACTTTATGGGGTCGAAGATGTTGTCTTCTGCCTATTACATACTTTTGCACAAAACCTTTTAATATATTTTCAATTAGTAATATATAAAAATTAAATTGTGTCTTCTATATTGCTTATGAACTACAAAATATCGTAGCATGGGATTGTGTAGGACAGACGTCTCAATTTGAGACCATTCGCTAATGGCTTCTTTTAGCTCCTTCACTATTAAATATTGCCTTATATGTGAATAAGCTTTAAGTGATATACCTACCCCAAGGTTTTCCATTGGATGTTTCGTTCTGGGCAAATCTCTTTTGTGCGTCGTGCCACCTAAATTTTCGTTATTGTCCTGCTGAAAACCCCTTGAATTCAAAAGATAATGAAAACGTCGTCCAAGAACTTAAACTTTTTTCTTGCACCTTATATTGGCATTTTTAAATTGTTATATTAATGGAAATCTTACATAAATAAAACGATGAATAACATCCATTACATATTTTATTATAAACCGAAATTTTAAATTAATTGGCGAAAAGATCGAAAAAAATAATAATTCTTGTCTGGTAAGATGTTAATTTAAATCCTTATGTATTTTTTAGGCAACATCTACGCGAATTGTTGGCGGTTGCTGGTTCTTTTTTTGTTTGATTATAATTTCATCATATACAGCTAATCTTGCTGCATTTTTAACTGTCGAACGTATGATAACCCCAATAGAAAGTGCATCGGATTTGGCGGATCAAACGGAAATATCGTATGGAACCTTGGAGGGCGGATCAACAATGACATTTTTTAGGGTAAACAACTTTATATAATTGGTTTAAGAAAACATCCATTTCTTCTTCATCTTTCCAGGATTCAAAAATTGGGATATATCAGAAAATGTGGCGATACATGGAAAATCGTAAGGCATCAGTGTTTGTAAAAACGTACGAGGATGGAATCAAACGCGTTATGGAGGGAAATTACGCATTTTTAATGGAATCAACCATGTTGGACTATGCTGTACAGAGGGATTGTAATTTGACACAGATTGGTGGTTTGCTGGACTCGAAAGGTTATGGAATTGCAACACCAAAAGGTTCTCCATGGAGGGATAAAATTTCATTAGCGATATTAGAATTGCAGGAAAAAGGTATCATTCAAATATTATACGATAAATGGTGGAAAAATACTGGCGATGTCTGTAACAGAGATGACAAAAGCAAAGAATCAAAAGCTAATGCATTGGGTGTTGAAAACATTGGTATGTATAAGAAAAGAAAACAGTTTTATTTTAGTTTCAGTTTTAAATCAAATCGGTAACTTTTAAAATACTTTTTGCAGGGGGAGTGTTCGTTGTTCTACTTTGCGGGCTTGCACTGGCTGTAGTTGTGGCAATATTTGAATTTTGTTGGAATTCCAAAAAGAACTTACACACAGACAATCAATCACTGTGTTCGGAAATGGCTGAAGAACTGCGTTTCGCCATGCACTGCCAGGGTTCCAAGTCAAAGCAAATACCAGCTTTAAAACGTGATTGCGTTAAATGCGCTGCTGGAACCACATACGTTCCGACAAATCTAACAATGCCTAATGCCTTGGGCGTTAATTATAACTATTTAAATTAAAAAACGATTTGGAATATATATACAATTGACTAACAAAAAAAATTGCCTTTAAAATAATGCATATACTACCAATGGATCTGCTTAACAGATTCAATTATTTTTTATATAGTGTTTTAAAAAAAAATAAACGTTTGGGTCAAAGATAACAAATGTTGTAATCTCCAATAAGTCGTCAGCAAATCTATTAATTTGTATTTCCTTTTTGGTTTTTTGAGCAAATCTTATTGAGGTTTCTTTTGTTTTTATGTGTGAAGACATTCTTGATTTACGTACATTTGTACATAGGCGATATATTTATTTATTTTTAGTGCAAGTACATTGTTTTTCTTTTAATTGTGCTAAGCAGACTTAAATTAAAGTAAAGTTTCTAAAGTCAATATTACCGTTTATTTTTTTTATGAGACTTACTTATTTTACGACGCCTTAAGATCATTTCGTATAAAGCATCTAATCCCTCTTGCAGCCCCTCACCAGTTATTGCGCAAGCTGGCTGTATGTACCAACCTTTTAAGCTATTGTGCTTTAATGTGTATTGAGAGCTACTATTATTTGTTGTTGTTGTTGTATCTGGTGGTGCTGCACTAATCTGCGCCTCGTGTGGCAAACTCGATGCCTTGTTCTTGTATGGTACATGCATTTCGCTGCCCTTATCAAAATTATCAGCTGACAATTGCGCTACTGACGCGTTTAAATAATTTACTGATGTTTGGCAACGATCGTTTTTGTTACTTTGGTTTTGAGTATTATTATAACCAACAACAATGTTCCCTGTCGATGTCGATGTGGCAGTTGTTGTTGATATACTATTTGTTATTGGATTGTGTAGCTCCTGTAATCCCAAAAGCTTTTCAAGCTCCTTTGGACAACATGCGTTTGGTAAATCTTGTTTGTTGGCTAAAATTAAAACAGGCACACCCTAAATTTACAACAAATTCAATTAATAAGAAAGCGTTTAAAGTAAAGTTTTTGCCATAAACTTACCTGATTGTCTGGACATTTGGCTGTACGCATTAACTCCATTTTGGCTTCTTCCATTCTTTCAATGTCGACAGAATCTACAACAAATAATATTCCATCTGTGCACCTAATAAAAACAAATACAAAAAGTCATTAATTTATGCATATATATGAATAATTTTAATATAATTTGTATACTATTTATACAACATTTTACGGGCAACACTCTTAATACAAAATCTTTTTACACACTCTAGAAATGAGATATCTTATTGACTTAACACTCGAATGCCTTTCTTTCTCTTTTGTCATTTTTGCAACTTCATCCGGTATTAATATCAACAAGAAGCTTCTAGCCGAGAAATTGAAATCTGGTCGAGCGTACTCGTCTAGAGCCTTTTTACTTGTTTTTCATATTCAAATCTAAATTAAGATCTGTCCAACAAATGAATTTACGGAAACAAAAAGAATGCCTTGACCACTGTTTAAGCTCGATGGCTTATATAAACTGAGGAACTAGATTGCATTCAAATAAACAGAAATTTTTATATAGACTTAGCTCGTGATGTAAATAATAAGTGATAATTGTTATTTGTAGCCCAATTAAAGATCTACCGAGTATAGCTACGCCACAGCGGTCGGAGTTTTTCCTGTCCGCCCACATCCCAAACGAGAAAGTGAACACCTTTAGCCTTTCCTAAGGTACCTTGAACCTGATAAAAAAAATCAAAAAACAGTAAGTTATTAATTTAATTTCTTTTGTATTTGCTTCAATATTATATTATACCTTCTCACAATTAAATCCAATCGTTGGTACTGTGTTTAAATACTGATCAAATTTAAGTCTGTATAGAGCTGTTGTTTTGCCAGCAGAATCCAAGCCAAGCATTACTACGTGCAGGGTTCCCTGCAGTTATTAGATTTTTTTTTTGATGTTGTTGTTGTTGTAGTATATATGTTGTAAGAGTTAAACATGTGAGAGTTATTGGCTACCTGTGAAGGCAAGGCGTCCAGAAAATTTCCATTTTTTACCATCGTCGCCCCCATATTTTTTTCTGTTTTTCTTACATTATGTTTCTTCAACTTTAGTTAGAGATGCATGGTATTTGACGCGATGTATCGATACATAAAAGTGTTTGCTCATCGATTAAAAGAAAACGGATTGCGCACTTTAACATTTAAATTTCACTTTCAAAAACGATATAATATACAAGACACGAAAATAAATTCCCCTCTTTTTTTACAGTTAATAAACGAGCTCTGTACAATAGCACCTATTTTCCCTCATACGATATTCGTATTTTCGTTCATTGCGTATCCATTTCTGTCTGCCGCCGTGTATGAATTTGTTTTTGTTTTGTGTATGGACTGCTCATGCTTGTCGTGTGCATGCATACATACATATACTTCTCGGCCTGCAACTATATTTGCATTTTTTTTTGTTTTGTGTATTGTCTGCTCATGCTGTGTCGTACATATGTATTCGGCACTGTCTGGTTGCTGAAAACCTCATAAGTACATACATATGTATGTACATATGTCTTTATCAGAGCTTACGCAAAAGCAACTTTAGAGTATCTCAAATAAAAAGCAAACTAATTATTTGATACTTTTGGAATTGCTGGGCTGATATGGTTATTTTGCCTAAAATGGTATGGATGCTAGAAAAATTATAGTAGCAAATACAAAATTATGTTTTGCCGATGGCAAATTAATGTATAAATCAAACATTTATTTCATTTGAAACAAATGTTTTTTTAATTTTTAAATGTTGTTAATTTGCCGATCGCCAAACGGATTCAGGGTGGCTTGGGCCTAGGTCCGTATTTGTGTGTATGCATGTGAGTTTTGTTTGGATTTGTTTTTGCTTTGCTGTTTAGAGTTTGTCGTAGGTCATGGTCTGTCTGTACATGCAGAAATTCGTTTTACTTGTATTTTAAGATTTTGTTGTTGCCGATCAATGAGTATGTACATACATACATATGTATGTTTGTGTTTGTATGCTCGTTGGTGTCGAAGGCAAATCGTCTGCAGCTTGCCTGCTGCGTATGGGCTTGGGCCGTCGTTTTGTGTATTCTAACGGGAAAAAGGCAAAACGCAAAAGAACAAACAACAACACGTGCCGGTTGTCGTTGCTGAAACGCAACCGCTGCTCCATGTGTTTTTATACCCTTTATTACAATAATCAATACAAGTCAATGCAATTCTTTATGAATATTTTTAATACACGGACAAGTATTTGAAAGCTAAATGTGTTTATTTTATGGTTAGTGTTAATTTGGTATTAAGTCATTTTAAACCTAATCAATATGTCATTTATGATCTACCTAACTCCTAATATATACACACGTACATGTATGATAGAAGTCATAGTTAAGTTTATCACGATTAGCCATACAATTTCACAAAGTTCATATAAAGTCTATACTACCCACCCATTTGAGGCATAGCAAGCAGACAGAAACAAAATTCGAGTATTTAAAATCTCAACTTCGGCCACCACACAACGGCACAATGAAATACAGCAACAACAAATCTTCGTCTGGCCACCACACAACGGCACAATGAAATACAGCAACAACAAATCTTCGTCTGGCGCATCGCACGCAATATCGTATTCAACAATATCGTAATACGGTAAGGTGCTTACTTCAGGTTTTATCGTTTCTGTTTTACGAGCAGGAGTAGCTATCATCGCGTCTTTAGATTATATTGTTTTTGGCCGAATACATACGGCACAGCATGATCAGTCCATACACAAAGCAAAAACAAGTTCATACACGGCGGCAGACAGAAAAGTATAAGCTATGAAGAAAAATAAGAATCTAGTTGGGAGGAATATGAAGGGGAAATAGGTGCTATTTCGCAGAGCGCAAATACTAACTGTAAAAAAAGAAGGGTACCTATTTTCGTGTCTTGGTTTATATCGTTTTTGTCATATCATAGACAATGTTATTGGTCTGCGGCTCTAATAAGTGCCAGAAAAGAAAAGCAGCAAAATATGCAACATTATATTTGTTTTTTTTAATACGTTTTCATTTAAGTTTGTAAAAACAATTGAAGTGCTCCAATTTGTAGTTTGGTAAATGAGTTGCCAATTTAAACACATTTTCCCAGGTCGTAAATTGTTTGTGAAACAAAATTTACCACTAGATGACAATATTACCACGCTCTAAAGCAGCGATCGGGGAATTCTTTGAAATATTTTTGTCAAACTTGACTTTACCCCATAATGAAGAGCAAAAAAAAAGAAGCTCAATAGAATATAAAATTTAAAATATATACTTTTTAATGAATTACCCCATTATATTGTTGTGGAAGTTAGTGAAGCAAAAAAAAAGTTAAAAGAATATAAAATTTTAAATGTATATACTTTTAAATCATTACCATTACCCCCAGATATTTCACTTTTACCCCATTTGGGGTAATTTACCCCTGTTCCCCGACCGCTGCTCTAAAGCATGGTAAAGTGGTAATGCTGATCAGCTGATTATTAAAATGGAACGGCGTCGTGTAGGTTAAATTAATAAATTGTGTTTTCAAAAGCGCAAATTTTAACAATTGATAAGTTTTCTTTAAGGTACAATTAAAAATAAACAAACAATAACAGGTGAACTGAATTTTGGTTCCAATCGTTCTCGAGCCTCATTAAAAAAAAAAGAAGACAAATCTGACCAAAATCGTTCTAGGCGTTTTTAGAAACGAGTGTATTCTTGTCAAAAGATTTCTTCTTGTAGACAAAATGGATATTTAAGCCATAGTATATGCGGCATCTCTTGAAACGTACGTATGTATGCATACGTATAGAAGTATGTCAGATTATATCTCTTTATTTATTTATATCGAAATCTGTATTTAATGAAAATACCGGACGCTTTTTATGTATGGGCCTGTTTATGCATGTAGTTCTGTATACATACATGCACATAGATACATATGAATGTATAAACACATGTTTGTATGTACATATATACGATCTTAAACGAATTTTTGTGAATGTACGGGAACCAGGCAATATAGTAAATAAATAGAAAGTGGACAGTGTGGACGCTATCTTTGATGTGCTTTCATATCTTTCAAATTTGAACGTCCAACATATATATGTACATACATTTTGGTTCATTTTAAATCATTATTATTAAAGTACGATAAAGTTAAATACTGGTGTCATCAAGTATAAAGAAAGAGAGTGGTGAGCGAGAGAATTATGTTGATTAAGTTATGTAATTCGTTTCAAACTAATTATAATAATACCTTAAATAAATTATATAACTAGGCAGCCGTTTATCAATTAATTTGTGATAACATACAATATATACATATACAAACACCTTTATATGTGTACAAACGATTTTTTTTTTTGCCATTTTATGCTATTATGTGTTGCGTTCGCTGTATAACTACATATGTGTGTACGTATATACATACATATGTACATACAAATGTAATATTCGTAAAATCTTATTGGCCTTGCAAGCATACTTCCATATATATACACACATATGTATGTATGAATGTACATACATATGTATGTACATATGTACACAAACAGAAATATACGTATACAACAAACTTTTAAAATTAAATTAAAATGTCAAAGTTAAAAAAAAAATTATAAATTAAACAATGTACAAATACATACATATGTATGTACATATGCATATAAAAACACTCCCACGCATTTCCGCCCCGTTCCCCCTCTCTCTTTCAGACTTACCACCTGTTAACAGCATATTTTCTTACCTTACTCACTTCTTTTTTACTGTTATCTAATATTTTAAGTTTCCTGAGTTAACCAACATGAATTTTGATTTGTATTTTTTTATTTTTAGACTATACTTATTTTCGCATACAATGGATTCTGAGGGTGTTGTAAGTTTGAAATGCTTTTAGGCATTATTAGGATATTATAGCCATAACATGCTACAATTTGTGATTTATCTGATAAATGATTAAAGTATAATATTTTAACAGAGCTGTTCAGATAAGTATGTTTGAATTCCATTTTCAGTTTTTTTTTTAGATTATTCTTAAGTACTTAACACATTAACTTACATTTACTTTATTTTTCATATTGTATATATATATTGTTTTTATTTTGTATCATAAAGACAAAATTAAATGAAATGGAAAACGCTTCACCGAAAACAATTGATACACAAAGCAATCAAGAAACAGTTGAAACAAAAGATTCCGAGAATCAAAAAATTATTGTTGACGAAAGTAAATTGACATTGGAAAATGGCAAAACTATTTATGCAAATGTAACGAAGAACGATGATGTCACGAAAAACGAAATTAAGGCGGAGGGAAAAGAAAATGAAGAAAAAGAAGAGGAAGAAGGAAAGGAAGAAGAAGAAACAACTTCTCAAACAGAGATGACATCAATAACCACAACAACCGTTATCACTAAAAATGAAAATAATGATGAAGGTGCTTCAGAGAAAAAAACAATTACAACAGTTATTGTCACTGAAACGGAAAATGAAGAGGAAAAAGCACCGCGCACTGAAACAAGATCAACAACAACACTCATTGACAAAGAAAACGAAACAGCGACAATAGTTTATGTTACCAAAAGCGATAATGTGACCGATAGTAAAGTTGAAGAACATGAAAAACCCAAATTGAATGAAGTAACAAGTTATGAGAATAAAGCCATTTCCGCTGTATGTACCACAGAAAAGTCCGAAGAAGTGAGTGAATGTTCATCTGCAGATGAAGATGAGGAAACAGAAGCAGAAACGGAGATCAAGGCAGAAAAAGTATAAATATGTATTTTATTTACTTACTTATCACACATGCGCATATTTATAAAAAAAATCTTAATATTATTGCTTTGTAACATTTTTTTTGTTATTTCAAGCTGACTTAACTTTTAGGAAATGACGGAGAATACGTTTTCAACTAATAAATATTTTAGTTAGTTCTTTTTACTTTACTTTATGTACGCACATATAATATTTTAAAAATCTTAACGTGATTGCGAAGTTACTTGCCTTTCTTAAAACAGACCTCTAATCTTGGGTAACTTTTAATTTTGAAATATTTTCAATAGATTGATGGTGTCCAAGATGAATGTAAAATTGCTGACCATACGGAAACACCTGTACGGCCGAAAGACGAAGAAGATATGAATGTTAAAACTAATAACGCAAATGTGAGTAATAACATTAAAAAATTACAGACACAACTTTTTTTTCATTGTGAATTTGTTTTAAGATTTTTAAGAATTTCATAGCAGACCTGCATAATATTGTACTTTATTTTTATATTTTTTTAGAAGGAAATAAACAATCAAATTCAAAACATAATATCTGATATTGATACTAATATAAAAGCTCAAGAGAAAATAACTCAGCTCAAGGAACAGGAACTCGAACTTCTACAAAAACAAAAAGAGTTGGCGAATCAAATTCAACAGCAGCAGCTATTGGCTCAAAAATTAATTGCCCAAAATCAATTGAAGGAACAAGAGTTTCAAGCTCAGCAAAATCTGCTGCAACAGCAACAGAAAAATTTGGTGCAACAGCAGCAACCGTTCCGAAGCCAAAATCAATATGAGAAGCAAGCAGAAATGCCAAAACTATCACAAGAATATACAAAATGGAATAATCGACAAGTGGATTGCTACGACATAGAGGTATGTATTTTATTCTTTAAAAAAACACGTTTAAAACTCGTATGACAATAAAATCTCCGCCTGCTGTTTGTCAGTGTTGTCAATATTTAAAAAAAAAAACATGTAAGGCTCTAGTCGAGAAATCCCGACTAGACGATACCCGAAAACTCTATACTTGTGTATGTGTGTGTGTGTACGCACAGACTACATACTGCACACTCAACTTCAATGTTCCATATCTCCGGCGTTTCTCAACCGATTTCAATAAAATTTTCACAGAATATCATTATTTCGCTTAATGTTTCAAACCCCGTTTCCAAAATTCTAATTCAAATTGTTGTTATCGATCCCATGTGTATATCGGAAACGGAAAGAGTTATCGAAAATCGAAAACAAATTTGTTCGGCCTAGGGATTAGGCGAGCTTATGTTCCAAATCTGGAGTTTCAAGCTCTTATAGTCTTTGAGATCGACGCGTTCATACATACGGAAAGACAGACGGACATGTCTATATCGACTCGGCTGGTGATACCGATCAAGAATATATATACTTTATGGGGTCGGAGATGCTTCCTTCTGCCTGTTACAAACATTTGCACATAACTATTATACCCTTTTTACCCATTTTCAATGGGTTCAGTGTTTTGTACTATTCTGATGTACTATAAGCTATCGTGTTGTCAAGTTTAAATTAAATTCATCTATTAGTTTTTGCGTGGAAGAGCTAGGAATATGTTCACAAAAACATTTAGATCTATACAATTAAGTAGGATGTACTCTTTTTTTTAATTTATGGCTAACGGTACAGCATTTCTACTTTAACATTGACGCGTTACTCACAATGCATTTAGTTGATTTTTTTTGGGTAGAAATTTAATTAACAGTTATATTATTATAATTAATCCTACACCTTTATTTTGTATAAATTAAATCTTATTAATTTTAAGATAATTTTAATTTTTTGCTTAAACATGCACATTTACATTTGTGTATATATATGTAGTATATATATAGATATATATACATATATCAAGGGAATATTTTCGGTCTTTGTTTATCTACTTTATACATCCGTTATAAAAGCATACATATGTCGAAAAAATACATAAACAGCTGCAAAATTTTAAAGAGCATCAAGAAGCTGCTTTTTGTTACAGGTAAAAGTCAATGCAATTTCTTTGAGTGGATTTTTTTATTTTTATAATTAAAAATGAATTTTTTTTTCTATGGAGTATAAGTTTTCATTGATACTATAATTGGAAAATTTGTATACCCTGAACTCATTGAAAATGGGTAAAAAGGGTAAAATAGTTTTGTACAAAAGTATGTAACAGACAGATGGAACATAGCCGAGTCAATATAGAAATATCCGTCTGTCGTAAAATGCACAATTTAGTGAATAAAGAACAAAAGTAAAAATAAAATAATTTCTCTTTTATATACTATAAAAACTATAAGTGTGGCGAGTAATGCACGTGATAAATAATGTGTATTATACGTTTACGTTTAGGTGAAATTATAAGCATTGAAATAAAAAATATGCATTTAAAAAATTGCAAGTCTTGATGTTTGCTTTTTTGACCTAAAAGAAAAAGTAGCTTCGTGGTGCTATTTTAAATTTTGCAGCTATAAAAATGTGTGTACATTTTAAGTGTGTGTATGTCGTACTATCGTAAGTATGTTTGTACAGCTCATCTCTTTGATACACTCTCTTGAGTTTGTTCCTATAATTAGAATTAATGAGAGAGCGATGTTTAACAAATACATATTTAAACAATAGCATGAGAATATCATTTTATTTGTACCACAATGGCGTTTGCGAGTCGAGATTGTGAATTTCAATATGAAAAAAGGCATTACAACCTCCTACCATATTAAGGGCCAACCCCAAGCAATGTGGACTTCCCGTGATATACTAGAAAAGTCACACACTGCAATCAAAAATTGTATAATTGAAAGAAAACGTGGTTTTCGACCCAGCGATCGTTACGATGAAAGCAAAAAGAAAGTTTTAATCGAACTTAGCACAAAACTGTGGCAAAGAAAAAATGTACGTACTGCTTTACGAAAAAGATACAACATATGAACACATATATATGTACATATATATGAATGATGATCTCTCTGAACTTGGTCCGAGTACAAGTTTTTTTTTAAAAGCTTCAAAACATAAATTTATAATTAATCAAAAAAAAAATCAAAAAAAAAAATCTAGGAATCTTCAAACGTCTCGAGGACAGTTGATTTGCGTAAAATATTTACACCAGCTACCGATGCACCACAAATTTTGCCCAAGAACCGTAAGTATATTCACCTCTTCAAATAAATTTAAAAAGGTGATACGTAAAAAAAACGGCTTAATAAAACCTTTAAAAGTTTTTTGTTTTATTTTGTTACGGTCTACCCAATATAAATGCCTTCTACAGATTCGTATGACACATATATTTGTATATAAATCATTATCATTCCCCCATAACTAAAAAGTTTTACACTTACGAGATGTGTTAATACATATGTTTTATATATTTTAATAATTTATTTGTTTTTGCCAATTCGCTTGTGCATACTTGCTTAGTACTCAAATCAAACCTTGCATTACGTATCGCCTTTAAAATCTGTTTCTATTAAAAAAAAACACAAAAATTTACACTTACAAATTTGTTCAAAATAGGAAAGCTATATGCCTCATCCGCATTTTATTCTCCAACACTGCATCCTACTGTGGAGGACCAGGTTGAGCTTGCTCGCCGAATATCGCATTCATTGAGTGATATAAGCAATCACAAATCTAAGGGCCAATCAATGTATGTGAATCGAAAAAAACGATCTGTTAAATGGGTCCACGAAGCCAGTGGCCAAGGTAATAGAATTGTTTGTCATATGTATGCTTAAGGACCTATAAAATATTACTCTATTACACCAAGATTTTTACATTACGAATTTTTATAGAACAACAAAACAAGACAAAAATATTTACAGTTAGTAACATTTTATGTTGAAAGTAAGCAGCACTTCAAAGTCTGTTATCGAAAATTCTATTTTCAATTTAGGAAAGAGTGGCTTTTCATACGATGAGCATGTACTATATAATTTAAGCCCACAAAGTTAAAATTATATACATGACATAAAAAATTAAGAGATTGTCGACAAAGATATTATTTTTCGTTTGATTGGACTTTTATGTTGAAAGTAAGCAGCACTTCATAGTCTGTTATCGAAAATTATATTTTCAATTTTGGAAAGTGTGGCTTTTCATACGATGAGCATGTACTATATAATTTAAGCCCACAAAGTTAAAATTATATACATGACATAAAATATTAAGAGATTGTCGACAAAGATATTATTTTTCGTTTGATTGGACTAATGCACATTTTTACATAGCAATACCTGAAAACTACTGGGGTTTAATATGTTTAAATATGCATTAAAAGAGTTTAACTTTAACTTTCTCCTAATTTTAATCGTATTAATACAACAATGCATTAACAATACTAGAAGAGGATGATATAAATGAAACTCAATCATTAAATAAAGAAAATCACGAAGAAAATTTAAAAACGGATCCAACCAAGCCGGAAAAAATGCCTTTAAAGCTTGTTATGAATCCACGAGGACAAATTCGCGACTATAATTCCCAGAAAGAATCAATAAATGTTGAATCAGGTCTTTTATCACCTGACAATTGCGCTGAACTAATAACTGCGCTGCAACTGCATAAAGGCCGAGGTAATAATAATAATAATAACATATATGATCTAAAAAATACATTAAAATCAAATTCTTCTTTTGCACTTATTTTTGTACACTTGAAAAGTCGAATTTATAATTAAGCTATCATAGTTTTCAAGTGTATACACAATTTCTTATTTCATAATAAAGATACAAAGTAGACTGAAAAGAATACGAAACAAGTAAGGAATATATCTATCTTCGGCATGCCGAATATTTTAAACACTTAAAAGCCCACTTGCTAATTTTTTTTTTAAATCTTATGAAGTTTTATGACAGCAATATAATATAGTGGTCGAAGTTGGCCATCTGTGACCTACGATCTTACTGCAACTATAAAGAATACCTTTACCAAAGTTTCAGCTCTATTAATCAAATAGTGAGGGACTAGTTTGCATAAAAACAGACGGTCGGTCAGACGGACGGACATGACTTTACCGACCTAGCTCGCGATTCTGATCGAGGAAATGCATATTCTTAATGGGGTCGGATCCTTCTATACGTTCTACGTAACAAGATTAATATTCATTTTTCAACCGTTTAAAAAAAACCAAACGTCATAAAAACCTCACAAAAAAAAAGCTTTTATTTTAGTTAAAAAGGAGAATAAAATAAATTTAAAAAAAGCATATTATTTTTAAAGCAAGCTTGTATTTGAGTGCCCTACAAACCGGATTAAAGAAACTTTAGCGGCACAAAATCTATTAAAAAATAATATAATCTAGTTTAAATTTCTTTTCCTGACAAGCTATTAATTAATATATATACAATATATATTTTTTTCAAACATGTACCTCACACAAAATTCGCTTTATCTGCTGCCGCTTCCGCCTCGGTCTGCTTATCTGCGCTTCAATAAACAAAAATAAAAATCCACAAATATATATATATAAAAAACCTTCAAAAATTAATTTCTAAAAAAAAACGTCAAAATAAAACGTCATTAAGGAGCTGAGCTCTTTGCCAAACGTCGTAGAAAGGCGGAAAATTGGGTAGTCGATGAGACAAATGCCGGCATTTACAGTCCATCTGGTATTCCAGATTACCAACAATATCAACAGGCACGACCCGTAAGTTCGCCAAACGTTTTACCAGCATATTCAGATGCTGGCAAGCATCGCGTCCAACTTAATATTCATCAGGATCAATTGATTGAAAAATATTCAAAGCCCGATGTACACGTGGTTAAATCACCGTGGGAAGCTGCTCTTCAGACTGGTTCGGCGAGCACAGCATTTGTGGATGGAGCAAAATATCATCATCGAAGCCAAACGCCGAGTGCGTCTTTAGCATCCCCATCACCAGTGCCTATGCAGTTCAATCAAGACGTAACGGACTTCAATCGTTCAGTATCCGAGTATCCTTCACGACTGCCGACTTATTGCAACGCGTCGAATAGTAACCACGATTCATATAAAACTGTACGTTTTTAACACTATATATTATTATTGTTATTATATACATATGTTTTGGTTTTCAGGCATATGACACAATTCAACCGTGCAATACTCAAAGAGAATTGGCATATAAACCAACTGTGGCACAAGGCTGGGGTGGTCGCAATGTCGAATTGCCCAAAGGTAATGCCAATTAGTCGAATATTTTTTTAAACGTGCTGTCAAACTCCGTATAAAGAAACAGTGGCAGGAATGTTTTTTATTTAGGTTAGTAATTTCTGGGTATCCAGCAACAAAAACAAAACTGTTTTTCGATAGTATTGATTTAAAGCTGTATGGCAACTAAGGCGCACTTTTTATGGTCACAACCATTCATTTTTGTGAGCAATCTGATTTAAATAACGATACTATCAATAAACAGCTAAGTATTTTTTTGCTGGATACTCAGAAATCACAAAATAAAAAATTTGTGCCACTGTATTTTTTTTTATTTTATGTTTTTTAATATTTTGAGTTTACAGCAATTAAAAATGCTTTCATATTTCAGAAAATTATTTGCAAAGCAATTGTCAAGAATACTATAAAGATCATAATATTGATGATGATGATATAAATCAATGCTTTTGTGAATTTAATGAACAAATTCAAGTACAGCCAAAATCTTTCCAGACCCGAAATCAAAATCAAAATCAAACAAATAATTGTATTAACGCCAACGATAAAATTCAGCATAGGCTACAAAAACTCGAACATTTTCAGCTTTGCTTTATGCAACAGCAGCAAAAGCTTGCACTTAAGAACGCAAACATAAACTTTCTGTCTGTTTTCGGTGGGCAACAACAACAACAACATCTTTTACCTGTGGATCAAAAGAATAAAAATACGATTTCGGATATAAGTAATGAATTTCTTCAGGCCCTTAGGCCCGAATTGAGCTATTCGACATTCTCAGATTGTGATGAAGAAGCAGAAGGTACAACTACTATGAGGCAAGCCGCTGATGTTATTGAGCCGATTAATGTTCGAGAATTAATTTTCTCATTTGAGCAACAGTCTTTAAAAG
Source organism: Scaptomyza tumidula (assembly GCA_035044465.1). Taxonomy (NCBI): domain Eukaryota; kingdom Metazoa; phylum Arthropoda; class Insecta; order Diptera; family Drosophilidae; genus Scaptomyza; species Scaptomyza tumidula. Next base: position 223,103 of record JAWNNW010000467.1, on the reverse strand, counting down.
ATCAAAACGCGTCTCAAATAAAACCAAAAAAAAAGCTGCCCCAAGATGAAAACGATGCGTCTATAACCGAAGGCATGAGTGCAAATATCCTTACTTTCTCTTCCCGATGTATTGTGTTGTCTCCGTGTTCTCGCCTAAGTGTTAAAAATTCTGTTTAAAAAAGAAAGACTTTTTACTCATTTTTAATGGAAACAGGGTTTTAATAAAATCAATAAGACACATATTGCACAGTTTTGCAGCTATTTCATAGTTTTTTGTTCAATCAAATAATAAGTATGTATATTAAGTTAACAAAAATGTAATTGTTTGCAATCTGCTTTACATGTACGTGTTAGCCTCTATCTAACTAAAATTTAGTTTTTATTCGTCCTTTACAAGTGTCTTATTTTTTCTTATTTATTTGTATTCCTTTCTTAAGGATTATATGTGCCAAAGGAAATTTTAATATCAAGCTACGCACCACCGCCAACACTGTCGAGAGATTGGTATCAAGGGTCTGCAAAGGTCGATTTTTGTAAAGGATATAATAATTCTCTGACTGGTGATGTACTCCCTGAGTTTCCAATACCTAATGCTACGACGACGAGTGGTTTATATTCATCATCAGTGCCGCCCAAACAACAGCTTCATGCTCCAGCTAGCTATCAAAAGGTATCACCAAGCTCCGTGCAATCGGCGCCACAGGTCAACTTTAATCCATCGCCGTTGTCATTTGATAAGCTATCAAAATTTCAAGAAACTGACCAACGATATCTGAATGTAAACAAATCGCGTACAAATAGCAGCGTACGTAATGCCTCCCCCACTCCCTTTGGTTCCGGAAGGATTGAAGATCGTCCAACTTTCAATATTATTCAACACCAACAATTGCCAGCAACAAAACATATCACACAACAGCAATTTGGCGGCCATGAACGAAATGCACATAAAATACGCTCTCCCCCAGGTCAATGCTTTAACAACAGCGCTCGCGGTTGGCGCACAACCAACTCAAGAACTACTCAAGGAAATATCTTTTATCCCAGAATACCAGTTATGGCTACAGAGTGTCTGCCCTACTCGGACTTTTAAAATGGGGATAAGTGGCTGGGAACACTGAGTGGAGCTAAAATGGAGCCAGTTATAGCACATTTAATTATTTTTTTTTTCTTATCCGATTTACGACATGCTGATCTTTAAAAAATAATATAACGTATACATGTGAAGATGTATGGCACATATACTATCGTGAATAGTATAAACAATAATATCTCTAAAAATTGCGATTGTATGTTTGAAATTTTTTTAAATAGATATATAATCATGTAAAAATTTTTAATAAATCATCATCATATGTTAAAAAGAAGAATTTCTAGAATTTGTACATACATAATACTAGTAAGAATAATATGTATTTAAGCAAAACTTTAATGCTTCAAAACAGAACAAAAGCGAAATTGATTACTAAAAACTTTGTTACTTTGGGCATTTTTGTCAATGTGTAACGCATAGAACGATGCACATCCGACCCTATATATATTAGTTCTTAGTTCCTCAGTTCTTCAACAAGGTCTTCTTATTGTTGCAATTAGAATAGTTAAATTTTTGAAAATCTGTGACATCGGACCACTGTATCATGAATCTTTTATGCAAAGAAGGATCCTTAAACACATTCTTCTATGAAAAAAGTAGGCTTTTCAACTTTATATGTTATACTTGGCACGCCGAAGATAGCCTTTCCTTGTTACATATAAAAATTAAGCTTGTTCATTACGAAAGCTTTCTCCGAAAAGCTTGCTCATTTGGTACACAACAACGAGAATAAGGTGGTTGGAACAAATAAAAAGCTGAGTTGCGCAGTAAACACAGAGAAAATGGAATCGTGAATACAAATCCCACGAATAAATACATTGAATTAGTTTTTCTACATCAGAATTGAAGAAATTTTATACAAGCACATGAAAAGCATATGCAAATGTTATAAAAAAAATTAATTGGCGATTACGATCGTTCCTTAAAACGATGAAAACTTGTGGTTATTCGATTTAAAAACGCTATCAACATATTTCATGCCTCTCCATACCAGGATGAATATGGTTACAAGTTTCTGAAAAGTAAGTAAATTGTGTTTGCAGTTATTTTATAAATGGTTATTCTACGTTATTTAGAGTGTTAATAAAAATTGTGTTAACGAATCATTTTATTATTGATATACAATTTTTATGAGCTATATTTTAAGAGAAAAAAATGTAAGTACATATATGTACATACATGTAACAAGAATACGTTAAACCAAGGAAAAACATAAGTTAGACGACTTTAGTCCAAAAGCTCGACTGTAAGAAATACCCTAGAGTTACCTATTATGTGTTTATGGCGTTATTAATTTAAAAAATATTTGTTTTTTGCAGTTTAAAATAAGAACCAAAAAATCATTCGAAAACCAAGCGAGCAAGAAAAAAATGGTGTCTACAAATGGAAAAAAAAAACCGCGCACGGAATATATAAATAAACTAAAACCGATTATTCTATTTATTTTGCATTTTAATTCGAGTATTCAGCATATCAGAGCATCGTCGTTTTTAAATATTAATGGTAATTATGATAACACGATCCTTTAATCTTATTTGCCCCTGAATAAGTATCTTTAAAAACATTTCTAGACTTAGTCAACATGGATCAACCTTACTTTGACGACATTAGCCCAAGAAATATATCAGCTGTTGTCGATGAGACCACAGTTTTAAGATGCAGAGTTAAAAATAAAGGCAATCGAACTGTGAGTACTTGTTATTAACCTCTTGAGTCCCGATTTATTTGATTTTTATACCCTGAACCCATTGAAAATTGCTAAAAAGGGTGTAATAGCCATGTCCGTTTGTCTGTCCGTCCGTCTGTCTGTCCGTCCGTTTGTATCTATGAACGCGTCGATCTCAGAGAATATAAGAGCTAGAGACTAGAGAGACCAGATTTGGAACAAGAGCTCGCCCAATCCCTAGGCAGCCAATAACCACTCACTACACTCTTTTTAATAATGTCAAAACTTTTTGCAGCTCGGCACGGAGTGGGTTAATGCAAGCATTTAAATTTTTTTCTTATAATGTAAAGGTTTCGTGGATGCGTAAACGGGATCTTCATATTTTGACAACGAACATCTACACATACACCGGAGACCAACGATTTTCTGTTATTCACCCGCCAAGCAGTGACGACTGGGACTTGAAGATTGACTATGCGCAAACAAGGGACAGTGGCATTTATGAGTGTCAAGTAAACACGGAGCCCAAAATCAACCTAGCAATTACTTTGGAAATCTCGGGTAAATATTAATACTTAATTTCACAAACATATTTCAATCATTTATTTATTGTTTATATATCAGCTTTTCCGATTTTGTTCTGTTTACTTGCAGTTGAAAGTGATATAAAGGAAAGAAACTCGGAAAAACTATATTATGATTCAAAAGGTAAGATTTCTACTTCCTTATTTATTTGCTTTGTTTTGATTAACTCTTTTTATACCCTGATCCCAATGGGAAAAAGGGTATAATGGTGTTGTGCAAATGTATGTAACAGGCAGAAGTAAGCATCTCCAACCCCATAAAGTATATATATTCTTCATCAGCATCAACAGCCGAGTCGATATAGCCATGTCCGTCTATCCGTCCGCCTGTATGTATGAACGTGTCGATCTCAGAGTATATAAGAGCTAGAGACTGCAGATTTGGAACTTAAGCTCGCCTAATCCCTAGGCAGTGTAAGTTTGTTTTCGATATTCGATAACTTTTTCCGTTTCCGATATACACATGGGATCGATAACAACAAAATCTTGAATTTGAAAAACATTGAGATGACATTTGAATAAATCAACAAAATAATCAAAATCTGTAAAAAATTTTATTGAAATCGGTTAAGAAACACCGGAGATATGGGACATTGAAGTTGTGTATGCAGTATGCAGTATGCGCTTACATACATACACACATACTGGAAAGGCATGACTCTACGCATAAAGTATAGGGATCAGGGATTTCTCGACTGGACCCTTCTTACTTGTTTAAAATTTAAATGGCAACACTTTGCTAATCTCTATGTACACATCAGCTTGTCATAATATAGCTAATGCAGGTCAGTGAATGTTTACCCATTTGCCAGGGATATATTTTATGCACATGTGCACATGCACACACACATCCATTATAATTTTGAAAGGCATACATTTTAATGTGCTTCACATGCACACACACAGTTCCATTTGCAGGTAGATTAAAAGTAAATCGCAACAATGCCTACGTCCACTAAAAACCGTAAACATATGCAGATAGGCAACTAATACCGCGATTTCACTAGGCGGCATACTACATACACATTGCCACTTATAGGTTTACACAATGTGAAAAATGGGAATTTTTTCACTTTAGAGCTATATGGTCACCCTGGTTGTTGTTTGTTATTTTTTTTTATTATTTTTTATAAGTTATTCAGTCAATTATATCTTAAACCTATTAAACATAATTTAAAAAACATTAACATTAACAAAGAACAATTAAAAATACTAACAAAGGCCATAAATTCAACTGCCACGAAAAGGTTTACACACCTACGTTTTTGGTGCATTTTCGTTGTGGAATTCATATGTACAGTTACTTTTAATTAAATTAAAAATGCGCAGATCTATAAAAGTTCAAATTTTTTTGGCCAGATCTCTTGCCACTGAAATGAAGAATGATTGTGGAATCACAATAACTCGCGAATGTGGCCAAAAAAATGTTTTGGTACCTACCCAAAAAAAAAACGGCGCCAGCTCTTGAAAACCAATGATATTACACCGACTGTACAGCTCGAGGTTAAGGGTAGGTACTTAAAATGGATATAGGGCACATTCGCGAGTTATGGTGATTCCACAATCATTCTTCATTTCATTGGCAAGCGATCTGCGCAAAAAATTTGGATTTTTATGGATCTGCGCATTTTTAATTTAATTAAAAGTAACTGTACATATGAATTCCACAACGAAAATGCACCAAAAACGTAGGTGTGTAAACCTTTTCGTGGCAGTTGAATTTAGTGCCTTTGTTAGTATTTTAATTGTTCTTTGTTAATGTTAATGTTTTTTAAGTTCTGTTTAATAGGTTTAAGATATAAATGACTGAATTACTTATCAAAAATTATAAAAAAATAAAAAACAACAACCAGGGTGACCATATAGCTCTAAAGTGAAAATATCAAATATTTTCACTTTGTGTGAACCTTTTCGTGGCAATGTGTATGTGTGTACACAGATTAAAGCATGCCTTTTGTAGTCAAAGCACGCAATTAAAAAAAAACAAGTAAGAAGGCTCTAGTCGAGATATCCCGACTAGACGATACCCTGATCCCTATACTGTACGCGTACAGTCAGTGCTTGCAAGTATGTGTGTACGCGCATACAGCATAGTGCATACAAAACTTCAATGTCCCATATCTCCGGTGTTTATTATCCGATTTCGATAAACAGATTTAACAGATTTTCATTATTTTGCTTTATAATACAAATTGCTTCTCAAGGTTTTCAAAATTCAAGATTTTGTTGTTATCGATCCCATGTGTATATCGGAAACGGGAAGAGTTATCGAAAATCGGAAACAAACTTGTACTGCCTAGGGATTAGGCGAGCTTATGTTCCAAATCTGGAGTTTCAAGCTCTTATAGTCTCTGAGATCGACGCGTTTATACATACGGACGGACGGACGGGCAGACGGACATGGATATATCGACTCGTTTGTTGATGCTGATCAAGAATATATATACTTTATGGGGTCGGAGATGCTTACTTCTGCCTGTTACAAACATTTGCACATAACTATTATACCCTTTTTACCCATTTTTAATGGGATCAGGGTATAAAAACTAAATTATTATTGAAATTTTGAAGCCGCGCGAGCTAAAATTTTGGGATCTACTGAAATACACGTAAAGAGAGATAGTACTATTGCGTTAGCTTGCTCAGTCAATATACACGCCTCATCGGTATTATGGTAAGTTTTTCATGTCACATTTGTTAAAGCGAAAATTTATTTAAGTGTTTGCTTTTTTTTGCCTAAAGGTATCATGGTTCGGCTATCGTTGACTTTGACTCACTAAGAGGCGGAATAAGTTTGGAAACAGAAAAAACTGAAGTTGGAACTACCAGCCGCTTAATGCTGACACGTGCATCCTTTCGAGACTCTGGAAACTATACATGCGTTCCCAATGCAGCCATACCCGCCTCTGTCCGAGTGCACGTCCTAACCGGTACGTACTTGTATGTTGTAAGTCATGTGCGCATCGGGCTTTGTGAAAGTGGGTGGGGAACAGGAAGAAAAGAAAAGCATCGTTAGCAAATCCTTACTTGTTTTGTGTGTTTGTAGGTGAGCAGCCGGCTGCAATGCAAACGAGCGTTGCAAGCGTTCTAAATGGTTCAACTGCAATCATAATTACGTGTTTAATCATATCAGAAGGAATGTTCTTTAAAACTTTAACCCTAGCCCAATACATAGCGTTGGTATTGGTAAATCGAAGTGCAAGATGACTGTCTTACAAAATTAAACCACGAAAGATGTTCTTTAAAGGTAAATATTTAAATGAAAATATAAATTATATGCGAGTTAATGAACATATAAAAATTATTTTCTTGTATTTTATTTTACACAACAAGCATATTCCAATGGAACGATTGTAAAAAAGCAAGTTTAACGAAAACAAATTAAATATACATAGATACTAATTTTATCTATAAGTCCTATAGTCTTATGTTATAAAACTTACAATAATAATAATTAATACTTATAATCAAAAAAAAAAAAACCTTTTGAATACTATTTACATCGTATGTTGCAAACACTGTGACATTTTGAATATAGTTGTCGGAATTCGATTTCGGCTCTTGCGGTTTGATTTTTATACCCTGATCCCATTAAAAATGGGAAAAAAGGGTATAATGAATTTGTGCAAAAGTATGTAACAGGCAGAAGGAAGCATCTCCGACCCTATAAAGTATATATATACCTGATCAGCATCAACAGTCGAGTCGATATAGCCATGTCCGTCTGTCCGTCCGTCTGTCCGTCCGTATGTATGAACGCGTCGATCTCAGAGACTATAAGAGCTAGAGACTCCAGATTTGGAACTTAAGCTCGCCTAATCCCTAGGCAGTACAAGTTTGTTTCCGATTTTCGATAACTCTTCCCGTTTCCGATATACACATGGGATCGATAACAACAAAATCTTGAATTTGGAAAACTTTGAGATGCAATTTGAATTATAAAGCAAAATAAAGACAATCTGTGAACCGATTTAAATACAAATTTAACAGATTTTCATTATATTGTCTAATGTTTCAAACGCCAGTTTTCCAAATTCAAGATTTTATTGTTATCGATCCCATGTGTATATCGATTACGGGAAGTGTTATCGAAAATCGAAAACAAACTTAAAAACATTTCACAGATTGTCATTTTTTTGTTTATAATTTAAATTGCATCTCAAAGTTTTCCAAATTCAAGATTTTGTTGTTATCGATCCCATGTGTATATCGGAAACGGGAAAAGTTATCGAAAATCGGAAACAAACTTGTACTGCCTTGGGATTAGGCGAGCTTAAGTTCCAAATTTGGAGTCTCTAGCTCTTATAGTCTCTGAGATCGACGCGTTCATACAGACGGACACACGGACAGACGGATATTTTTTTTTTTCCTGGGCAAATGCTGGAGAGGGGAAACACTTTACGTGCCGTAGGTGGTTTGCCAAAATCCACCCGTGTGTCAGGCTCCTGTGCCTTAACGGCAAGTATACCGACTAAAACCCCACTCCCCGTTCTTCTATTCTTGCCTGGAACCGTTTACCACATTACTTCGGGCAAGGTCCATCGTAAGGCCCTAATGGCCTTCTACTTCGTTCTGTCTTTCAACGTCCCCCTGTGTTCGGTCCATCTCTAGCTTCTTGTCTCTAAGGATATTTTGCACGTATTGTGCTACCCGTCCCCAGATGTTCTCCTCTAGAAGCATAGCCCTCACTATGTTGTCGGGATTGATGTCCATCTCTATTTCTCGGTTAAGCGTCGACCGCTTCCCCCACCATTTGCTACAGCTAAAAAACGTGTGTTCGGCGTTGTCCTCGCAGCCGGGACAATAGACACAATCGGGCGATGTTGCCTTTCCCATGCGGTGAAGGAATTTGCGAAAATAGCCGTGTCCCGAAAGAAACTGTGTCAGGTAGTAATCTACTTGTCCATGCTTTCTTTCGGTCCACAGCTTCACGTCTGTTATGAGGCGCGCAGTCCATCTCCCCCTACTTTCCTCCTCCCAGAGGCTCTGCCATGCATTTAATGTCCTGGCTCTCTCTTCAAGGTATACATTTTCCCCTTCACCTGCGTTTCTCCTCAGAAAAACCGCCCGCCGCTCTTTAGCTAGAAGTATTATGGGTGTGACCCCCGCAATCACCAGAGCTGCCGGTTCAGAAACCGTGCGGTATGCGGAAGCCACCCTTAAAGCCCCCCTCCTTTGGACTTGCGCCAGCCTCTTCCGGTATTTTTCTACGTTTAGAGAGTCGGCCCAAATCTCCGCTCTGTAGAGCAGTACCGACTTAACCGTGCTCATCAGAAGGCGGCGTCTGCTAGGGGATGGGCCTCCAACGTTAGCCATAAGTCTGCTGAGCGCAGTCACTCCACCTGCCGCCTTGTCTGCCGTCTGTTTGATCTGTTGGAAAAAATTCAGCTTGGAATCTATCATAATGCCCAGGTATCTGACCGCCGGTTTCGACGTCACCATGGCTTCTCCAACTCTCACCGTGATGATTGTTGGTATTCTTTTTTTGGTCAGGACTACCACTTATGTTTTTTCTAGCGCCAGTGATAGCCCATGTTCCGTCACCCAGCTGCTGACCGTCCTCATCACATGGTTGAGCTTGAGCTGTGCCCTTGGTATGTCCCGTGCTGCCACTAGTGCAGCTACGTCATCCGCATACCCAACTAGGTACGTTTCTTCTGGCATTTCCAATCTTAGCAGACCATCATAAGTGGCGTTCCACAGATCCGGGCCTAGGATGGATCCCTGCGCCGCCCCTGCTTTGGTTTCGTAGACAAGTCCACGATCCGAGAGGTAGGCATCGATTACGCGGAGTAGGTAGGCCGGAACCTTGAATTTTTGCTCCAGAGCCTCCACCATGTCTGTCCATCTCGCCGAGTTGAACGCATTCTTCACGTCGAGTGTCACCAAGAGTACCACTCTTTTCGAGTACTTGGTGTGGTTCTCGGCTTTTTCCACCGTTGCCATTACATCGAGGACGGCGTCTCTAGTGGATCGGCCGGCCCTGAACCCGTACTGCCTCGGTGAAAGTCCACCTGCGTTACAAACTGCTTCTGTTAGTCTGGCTCTGATCAGTTTCTCCATGACCTTTCCCGCTGTGTCCAGCATGCACAGTGGTCGGTAGGCCGAAGGAGATTCCGGATCGCCCTTTACCTTGCTGATGAGCACTAACCTTGCCGTTTTCCAGCGTGAGAAGAAGACACCCTCTTCTAGGCATGCATTGTACATACGCAGCAGTATTTCGGGTTTTTGGTGATAGACCAACTTCAGCGCCTCGCTCGGTATCCCATCCGGGCCAGGCGTTTTTTTGTTTTTCATCGAGTACACACGGACATGGCTATATCGACTCGGCTGTTGATGCTGATCAAGAATATATATACTTTACGGAGATGCTTCCTTCTGCCTGTTACATACCTTTGCACAAAACCATTATACCCTTTTTACCCATTTTTAATGGGATCAGGGTATAAAAACTAAATTATTATTGAAATTTTGAAGCCGCGCGAGCTAAAATTTTGGGATCTACTGAAATACACGTAAAGAGAGATAGTACTATTGCGTTAGCTTGCTCAGTCAATATACACGCCTCATCGGTATTATGGTAAGTTTTTCATGTCACATTTGTTAAAGCGAAAATTTATTTAAGTGTTTGCTTTTTTTTGCCTAAAGGTATTATGGTTCGGCTATCGTTGACTTTGACTCACTAAGAGGCGGAATAAGTTTGGAAACAGAAAAAACTGAAGTTGGAACTACCAGCCGCTTAATGCTGACACGTGCATCCTTTCGAGACTCTGGAAACTATACATGCGTTCCCAATGCAGCCATACCCGCCTCTGTCCGAGTGCACGTCCTAACCGGTACGTACTTGTATGTTGTAAGTCATGTGCGCATCGGGCTTTGTGAAAGTGGGTGGGGAACAGGAAGAAAAGAAAAGCATCGTTAGCAAATCCTTACTTGTTTTGTGTGTTTGTAGGTGAGCAGCCGGCTGCAATGCAAACGAGCGTTGCAAGCGTTCTAAATGGTTCAACTGCAATCATAATTACGTGTTTAATCATATCAGAAGGAATGTTCTTTAAAACTTTAACCCTAGCCCAATACATAGCGTTGGTATTGGTAAATCGAAGTGCAAGATGACTGTCTTACAAAATTAAACCACGAAAGATGTTCTTTAAAGGTAAATATTTAAATGAAAATATTAATAATATGCGAGTTAATGAACATATAAAAATTATTTTCTTGTATTTTATTTTACACAGCAAGCATATTCCAATGGAACGATTGTAAAAAAGCAAGTTTAACGAAAACAAAATTAATATACATAGATACTAATTTTATCTATAAGTCCTATAGTCTTATGTTATAAAACTTACAATAATAATAATTCATACTTATAATCAAAAAAAAAAAAAAATTTTGCAAACACTGTGACATTTTAAATATAGTTGTCGGAATTCGATTTCGGCTCTTGCGGTTAGATTTTTTTTATTGTGACCCCGAGGCCAATCATGCTTCGTTTGTGTGTATATTTCGGGATTTGATAGGACTTTGATTTTAAAATCCCCTTGGGTCCAAATTGTTTACAGTTCTAAAAACAAAGTAAGTAGAAGACTCTACATTTTATTTATCAACTCCCTTGTTTTCTTTAAAACAAATCACAATTTTTATTATAAATTATTCTTGATCAGCATTAACAGCTGAGTCGCGGTAACACGTTGATCTCAGTGACTATAAGAGCTGGATTTGAGATTTCGCCTAATCCCTAGGCAGTACAAGATTGTTTAAAATAACGCAACCCGTTTCCGATATACACATGTCATCGATAAGATAAAAATCTTGATTTTGGAAAACTTGGAAACGGCGTTTAAAACTACAGACGAAATAGCAAAAATCTGTAATAATTCTATTAAACTTGGTCAAGTACGAAGTATACGCGTACAGTCAGTGCTTGCAAGTATGCGTTTGCATATATTTTATTCCTGTTTTCTTGCCTCGAGCCTTCTACTTACTATACCACTACCCTGATCCCATTAAAAATGGGAAAAAAGGGTATAATGGTTTTGTGCAAATGTATGTAACAGGCAGAAGGAAGCATCTCCGACCCCATAAAGTATATATATTCTTGATCAGTATTAACAGTCGAGTCGATATAGCCATGTCCGTCTGTCCGTCCGTCCGTCTGTATGTATGAACGCGTCGATCTCAGAGACTATAAGAGCTAGAGACTGCAGATTTGGAACTTAAGCTCGCCTAATCCCTAGGCAGTGTAAGTTTGTTTTCGATTTTCGATAACACTTCCCGTTATCGATATACACATGGGATCGATAACAATAAAATTTTGAATTTGGAAAACTGGCGTTTGAAACATTAGACAATATAATGAAAATCTGTTAAATTTTTATTAAAGTCGGTTGAGAAACACCGGAGATATGGGACATTGAATTTGTGTATGCAGTATGCAGTATGCGCTATGCACACACACATACATACTTGCAAGCACTGACTGAACGCATAAAGTATAGGGATCAGGGTATCGTCTAGTCGGGACTTTTCGACTAGAGCCCTCTTACTTGTTTTGTATTAATTTTGTCGCCTCGCACTAGGAATTATTTGCTGACGTTTATATAATGGTATGGCTTTAACTTTTGGTATTTGTGTTTCATCATAAATAGAATTTTTCTTCGGTGTTTTCTCAAATCCCGCTGTTTTTGCATGTAACGTTGCTTCTCCAATATTCAATATACTTGCTGGTAGCTTGGGCTCCAAAGATGCGATTTGTTCTATAGTTTCTACAAAAAAATTTCAAATATTATATAAAACGTACTTTAACAAAATAAATATTATTATAGTCTTGAAAAATACCTGATTTAGCTTCCTCCGGCACCAATATCTGTAGACTGGCTGCAAATACATTCACATGATCAAGCAGAACCGGTGTTGATTGACGCCTTTCTTCAAGTAATGAAGTTGAATAGTTATAGTTAGCTCCGTTTAAGTTTACTTTCTTTGGTGTGGGGCTCTCATTTTGGGTACTAGCATAAGCAAACCATATTATTATTATTGATATTAAACAAAAATACCACACACAATTTTTTTTTTAAAAATGTACCTCAATGTTTGATGCAGTTTGTTCGTAATAAGATCGTAAAGTTTTTCTGGATATACATCTAACATATGAGAGTAAAGAACATCAATAACCTCAACAGGCACTTTGAAAATTTCCTCATAATGATCAATCATTATTCTGAAGAAGAAAAATAAAAAAATAATTAGGTTAAACTTATAATATGTCTTTATGATAAGGATTGTGGCAAACAAGATCTGATAAATAATGTTAATCTAATTATAAATGACATAATTACCTAACAACATTAATTGCGTCCCCCATATAACGCTGCTCTCTATATTCAGCGGTTTTTGGCTGGGTGTCACGCAAAATATTTGGAGCAAAGACGGTTGATAAATTGATGCTATCCATTTTATTGCCCATTGATTGAACGGTTCCATCTCTGGCGCAGACATCATCACAATGCGCAGCCACATTTCCAAGAAACTTTAGTAATACAAACAATGTGTCACGATGCACAATTGGTAGCAATTTTATAAGATGCGATATTGCTTCGAGCTGTAAGCGCCGATTTCGTATCCCTAGAAATTTAAATTTGATCTACTCTCAAAGGCTTTTTAGGAATATTTTGGGCTTACGTTGAGTTTCCAAAAATGTTGTATATAATTTTCGGCACAATAACGGTTCTGGTAGATCCCGTAAAAACTCTTTAAGCAATGTCGCCACGTCATGTGGACATGTATTATCAGGAATACAAATTCGATTGGCCTTATTAAATTCCTCACGCAGCTAGAATATCAAATGTAGTAGTTAAATTGTAAGTAGTTAAATTGAAATGAAACTTGTACTTCCTTACTTGTTGAACACGTTTCTTCGATGTGCTAACACGAAAAATTCCAACTTTCTTTAGTCCATGTTCTTCGAGATATTTAATACACATCATAACAAATATGGGTACATTTAAAAAAGGATCAGCTTTTGATTCTTTGAAAGATTTTCGGTCGAGATCGATATCAACATATCTCACATCAAATTGGCTGAATGACATTTGATTCGATAGCGATAAAGACTTTTTACGACTCATAAAGTATTCAGGCGAAGGTGTTTGCTCTGAGGGACTACAACGCCCGTAATTCAAGGATTTCGTTGGTAAACTTTCATAGGATCGGATCTATTAAACAAAAAAAGAGAAAAGTTTTATATTGTCTCAAGGTAACGTTTAAGCGGTTTTTGAATTGTATTTTTGATACTTACATTATCATTTGACTTTCCAACTCGACTGCAATTGTCATAATTTCTACGCAAGTCTGTTGTCAACAAATGCTTCGATTCGGCGCTGTCAATAATATTCCCAATTCTTTTTCTGTCTCTTGACAAGCAATATTCCAACGGTGTACCAAATAAAATATTTCGTTCATCTTCATTGAATATAGTATACTTTACGTATTAAAAACAATAACGACGAGTATTAAAACTTATTTGAATAGAAGTAATGCTTACCGTTTTCGTCCTTTTTCGCGATGTCGAAAAAACTTGTTGTTAGTGCTCTTTTCTTTGATATAACGCGTCTTTTCTGTGCTTTGACTTTGGGTTGTAAATCTAATAATGAGATTAGATGCTTGGAATAATGGAATTTGTTTAATAATTTTATTCTATCTTACCAATAGTCAAGCCAATATTAAATTCCTTAATTTTTGCAAGAGCAATATACACAAGCAACTCGGCTTCAATATTAGACAGTTTCTCTAACGATGTATCCGTTAACTGTATAATCTGGCCTTCTGTCGATATCCATGTGCAGTTCACCTAAACAAAATAAAATTATAAATTTCGATTATATATGGATCGATTGATGGTACAAAAATTTCTGTACCGATGGAGCCCATTTTTGTTGTTGTAAAAGAAATTCCTCAGGTGGATCTTTAGTGTGGGTTTGACATTTGGGTCGACTTCCCCAAAATTTTCTTGAAACAAATTGTCCGACATTTGATAGGGACTTTGATTTTTGCATATTTGTATTTGCATTTTTCTCATCTGAAAACCAAAATAAAAGTTTTTAAATTGTTTGCAAAGCCATCTAACTTTTTAATAAACTATGTATTAATTAGTTTTCACATATACATATATAAGTATTCGACTTACTTGTGTATGTTTCATTTATAGTGTTTCCATTTTTAATGCTATGTGTACTGCTGCTAAAGGGATCGGTTAAGCTTGTGTTCCACAAATTCGAAAGAAATTGTGAGCTCGATGTGAGTAATGCGCTTGCACCGCCTCTTCCGGATTTTTTTTCGTTTCCACCATGAAATGATCTTGTTGGTGATGTTGGAGCCGAAATACAAGCAGTTTGATTTGTATGATTTTTTTGGATAGAGTGAAGATTGGTAACATTGTTTTGCTGCTGCAAAAGTGTATCCCATTCCTTTTTTTTACGCATTCGCTCATCTAGATCCTTTTGCCAAACGACATGAGCGTTTTGCAAGTTTTGTGAATTCTCATTGCCTCGTATAAAATCCAGTGCTATCAGAGCCCATGCGTCTAATGTTTGCACTGCTTTATTATTTTCCTTATCGATTCCCGGAGGATTTATTTCACCTTTTGCTTTAATGTTTCGCAAATTTCGATCGTAATTTACAGATTTGAAACGATTCGCGTCACCATCGTGTACACTTTTCTTGCGGGCCATTCGCAAGTACCGTTTTATTGTATCGCTTACAGATTGCGAGACGTCCTCGTTATCGATAGAGCTTCTTCTACGATTTAAATTTTCCTCTTCAACCGCTGACATCTCCGAGCTATTTTCAATCATTATTTCACATTGTTTTGAAAGTAATTTTAATTCACTAAGTGGAATAAAATTTGTTTGCGTTCCACACGAGCTGAGACACTTTTCACGCCTGGTTGCTTGCAAACTTTTTGTACTTCGGCTTAGTTGAAGTAATTCAAGGCATTTTAGTTTTCTATCTTCCTGGCATCCTTCTACAATTGGTTTTTGTTGTGTTTTAAAGCTGTTTTTAACTGTACTATTTCCTGTAGGTTGTTCATAACTATATGGCTCTGAGTGTGTTGAGGTATTTTCATATCTACTAGTATTTGTAAAATTGACTAAACTCGTTAATGAAGATGCTCCGCTCAAGCTTGACTTTGTCGGCTCGCAGGAATTTAAAATGCGATGAAGCTGCTGCTTTTTTAAAATATTATATATATGTTTCAATAGCGCTTTATCCTTAAGAATATCGGGAGTTATTTTACCAATTTCTATATCGCTAAGTGAAGAAGTTTTAAGAAATGTTAAGCGATCCAAAAGAACGCGTTCACAATTTTCATCAGAATAGTGCTCGATTGAAAATGGTAAGTTGTTGTTGTGTGAATTCAATGGACGTCGAGAACTGGGTGAACACGTTTGATCGGGTCGAACCGTTTTAGTTCCAAGGAGTGCAGTCGTTTTGTACGAGTCACGAATTTTAAGATACGATTGCAAGAGTTCAATTGTTTGATCAACACTTTCATTCAACTCGTTGTCTCCTGCCAGCTTAGCAATTGACAAAGCATAGCTGCTGCGATGATGCGCAAGAAGCATATTTTGCTTTTTGGACTTTTTCGATGTGCCAGGAAACGAGGCTTTGCGACGCCATAATATAAATCGTGGCTCAGAAGCACACACAAGCTGAAATTGGTGCTCAATATGTGAAAAACTTCTACTGTCTACTCCGTGATGAATGTTGTCTGGCAACAATTTACGACCGGCATCGGTCATATATCTCCATGTTTTTCGTGTTAATAGCCAACGTTCTCGTTTTTTATTTTCTTTTTCTTTGTGATGGCAACGCCGTCGTCCAGTTAGCGTCGGTGATAGTTTACCTGAAAGCTTTGTGCGAGTACTACTAGTCGTCGTTTCTCTCTCCGAATTTGAAATAGTAGAGCTCGTTGTTGTTGTTGCGTTCTCAGTTCGATTGAGCTCATTAATTATCGAATCTAAGGGACGCGATCTTTTTTTAATTACAGTTATAGGTTGTCGTAAGGTATTGACCACTTGTGTGTCCGTGGAACCAAGCATTTGATTACTTGTGAATAATGATGTCATCTGAAAACAAAACGAACACACACACTCCTAAATAATATTACCCAGGATCAATTTTAGTTGGCACCCAGTAATATAGTGAGTATGTAGAGTTCAAAATACATGTGTTTGTAACATGTATAGAAATTTTTCAAATATGTATGTACATACAAAAATTTATTGACTTCGAGTATCATCTGCATACAAACGAATGCAACCATTGTTTAGAGTTATACTTACACCTATTACTGCCGTTATTGTTGTATTCGCAAAAAATGGGATATTTAATGTTTAAATTAAATATAAGATGTTGTGACTTTGTGTTTTCATTTAAAGTGTTTTTATGCAACACATTTATTGTTGAATCTGATTGTTTATAAAAAATATAATATGTATATATGTTTATATATATGTATTGTATATATATATATATATATTATTATTTTAAAAATCTTAAAAACACAACGATATTTAGACTGTTCAACAAACTCATGTGTCAAGAATAACGTAAAAATGTTTTTGAAAGCACGCATAAAAAGATAGAATACAAAAAAAAATGAGTTTATTCTTGAGAAGAAAATATGGCTCTTTGTATACGTATAAACGTATTTTTTTAAAAATATATACACATACATATACACATATTCATGTGGTGCCGCAAAATATACGCTCTCAGTCATATACACATTAACGTATGTGTATGTGTTTGTGCACGATCATAAAGTGAAAATATCTGTATGTATAAATATATATATAAGTATGTATATGTAAAGTACTAAATACTAATTTTTGAATATATATGTATGTATGTATGCAAAAAATATACGTACGTATGTACATATATTTGTGAGAATATACTATTCGCCATGGTTCTCTAGTTCTGTATATTATAATAATACTATTAACTTTTGTTATTTGTTAAGTTTATGTTTATAAAGTACATTTATATTTCCTTTGCTGCATTAGTATTTTTATACCCTGATCCCATTTAAAATGGGAAAAAAGGGTATAATGGTTTTGTGCAAAAGTATGTAACAGGCAGAAGGAAGCATCTCCGACCCCATAAAGTATATATATTCTTGATCAGCATCAATAGTCGAGTCGATATAGCCATGTCCGTCTGTCTGTCCTTATGTATGAGCGCGTCGATCTCAGAGACTATAAGAGCTAAAGACTCCAGATTTGGAACTTAAGCTCGCCTAAGCCCCAGCTGCAAATCTTCTGTCTAGTCATAGACTGCAAAGTGACTTAGACAATTTTCAAACTTGGTGCAGAGTAAATTTACTACATCTCAATTGCAGTAAATGTAAAGTTATGTCTTTTTATAGGCGAATGCCTTTTTTTAATATCTATATTCTGGATAACCTACCACTTGATCGGATTGAATTGGTTGAGGATCTGGGTATCCTAATGGACCCAAAGCTTTAATTTGACAAGCATATTACGACAATCACAAATCGAGCATCAAGTGCCTTAGGGTTCATTAAGCGCTGGTCGAAGGAATTCGACAACCCTTACATTACAAAAACTCTGTATATGTCTCTTGTTCGACCGATTCTCGAATATGGATCTTGTATATGGTATCCCAAATACAGGATTCATCAGGATAGAATAGAATCGGTACAAAAACAATTTTTGCTCTTTGCCCTTAGGGGTCTTAACTGGGATAATAGTACTAACCTACCTCATTACCACAGTAGACTTTTATTAATAAATCTTCCCTCTCTTACTAATCGTAGAACCATGCTCGCACTAACCTTTGTTCATAAATTAATACATGGTGAAATTGATTCCCCCGTACTGATTAACCAAATTAACTTTGCAGTACCCATTAGAACTAGTAGAAATTTTTTACCCATAGCCCTGCATGCTTGCTATTCTAAGTATGCTAACCATAACCCTTTTCGGATCTTATGTTCATTATATAATGATCTTTCCCACCTAATAACTAGTACCACCTCTGCATGCTTACTAAAAAAAATTGTCTTATGTCATTTGTCTACATGTTCGCGATCATCGTAACCGCACGCAACGCGGTGCGCCCCTCGGTCGGATGGGCGGGTGGTGGGTCGCTTTGTGCGAGGGTCCGCGCGTTAACAAGCCGGTGCTTGGTATCGTTGGGCCACTTGAATGTACTGTCCGTTAGTACATCTACGTCCAATAATAATAATAATAATCCCTAAGTTTGTTTTCAATTTTCGATAACTCATCCCGTTTCCGATATACACATGGGATCGATAACAACAAAATCTTGAATTTGGAAAAGTTTGAGATGCAATTTAAATTATAAATAAAAAAAATAAATAAAAATAATGACAATCTGTGAAATTTTTATCGAAATCGGATAATAAACACCGGAGATATGGGACATTGAAGTTGTGTATGCAGTATGCGCGTACAAACACACACACTTGCAAGCACTGACTGTACGCGTAAAGTATAGGGATCAGGGTATCGTCTAGTCGGGATTTCTCGACTAGAGCCTTCGTACTTGTTTTGAATGTTTTTATTTATATATGTGTTTTAACTCCTGACGCCACCAACAATGAGTAAAAAGAAATTTGTGCAAAAGTTTGACAATAGAAATTCTTGCTCCTAATGACGACGTTTTGCTCACTCCCTCCAAAAGAGCTACCACTAGATCTTAGCCAAATAAATAGCCCGAAAACAACCTGAAACGATGTCAATATACTTGTTCTTCATGTATGCTTAAGGTATTAGAATCAGAAATATAATCAAATTATTTAACTTAAGCTTACCAAATATGAAACGGTAGAACTAATTTTACGCAAGTTGCAAACACATTATGTCTGCAGTTAGTTATAATGATAAGCAAACAATTGTCGGTCAAACTCAAAAGCACGTAAAATAGTATACTGTAACTTAACGTCGAGAGGTAGGCTATTGACTCCAGCCGTTACCCTTGGCCAATTTTTAGTTTTGCAGGGAAGTATCTCCTTAAAGAACTCACATTTTTGCCCACCATAAATTGATTAAAGCGAAACACATGTCCATCTGTATGGAAGCGAATTCCAGATAACGAAAGAATCTATTTCAGTAAAATATATACAAACACCATTCATGACGTGGCAGTTCGTTAATAAAAAAATTTGTTTAATCTTATTAAAAGTTTAGTTTATTTTATTTTAATGTTTGCTCTTATTTTGTTGTTCCATAATCTTGCAATATAAACAATTAATAGTAGTATGGCTATGTAAATTTATATAAATAAAGTAACTTATACACTCGTCTGTTTTAAGCTAAACTAAAAGTTATAGTAGAAATAAAACATAAGCCGACCTACGTGTTGGATGCTGTTGTACAGGTTTACTAATTAATTACGCATATATAATTATATTTTACTAACCAGCAATTGATTATTTTCACAGCCAATTTGTCAACGTACAATAAATGTTTTAAAATATCTTTGCACATGCCCTATATGCTACTGTCTTACGCCTATTATTGTACTACGTTTTTTTTTTGTGTTTAATTTTTTGAATCAACTGAATATTTATGGATTTCGCTATATGCGATACCATATATATTATTTTTTTATATGTTATACAAAAAGCGAATGTTTTTAATACATTTTTTTAAAATTATTTTATGTGACTCTTTCCCATTTAAAATTCGATTCTTGTAATATGTAATCTATTGACATTAGGCATTAGGACATTTTTTTTAGGCTTCAAATACAAATTTGAGATGGTTTCTTAAGGTTGCGGTTTAATGCATATGACAAATGTATACAGCATATATGCACAATATCTACCAACATACTAGTATAACTTACAAAGTGCGTATGTTTTTTTTCACAGTTAGCATCCACATATACATACATATGTATGCTTGCACAAATGTACATATGTATGCATATATGTTTTATTTGTCACAATTGTTACTAGGTCTAAATATTGTCGCAATTAAATCTTAATTGTAATATATATTTATATATTTATATATATATATATATATATATATATATTTATTTATTTATTTTTATTTATAAATACATTAAAATAAATTTTTTATCGCACAAGTTATTGCTTACTTTACGTGTACATATGTACATATCGAGCTTAGCTTGCGTTAAGGTCGATACGTACAAACATATTGTATATATATATATATATATATATATATATATATATATATATATATATATAATAATTAATAATATATATAAATATATATATATATATTTATTATTATTTTATATTATTATTTATTTATATATTATATATACTTATACGTTTATACAGAAGTCGAACTTTAACATTATAAGTCTTTAAATTACAACATAAATTCCCCCAATTTAAGATAGTATTACTTCATTACAATAATTCCTTACATGTCTTATGTTTAATGTTGTATGTTTATGTTTTATTAATATTTTATATAAACTTATTTTAAATATTTAAACTAGTTTTTTTTATAAAGCATATGAGTGAAGCGAACATGCCTATACCTACTATAATTATAAATATAATTACATTTTTAGAATTATGTGGAGGCATGCGTAAATAAGTACTTGCAATTCACATAACCAGCCCTTAAAGCAAAAACAATGAGTTTGAAATTGTTCTTTAAGCTAAAATATAATATTAAAAATAAAAGTATGAGTTATTTTTGTCAGTTACTTTTGCGATAAGGGCTTTATGTAACTACTACGTTTTATAAAGTATACAATTACAAAAACTATTAACAAGAATTTTTACGAACATATCTAGATAAATCTTATAAATAAATCTAATGTACATATCGCTCATTTACTTACAGACTTTCATAAGTAAACAATCTCGTTTTTTAAATTAATTATACAGAAATATTTATTACGTCATGCTTTATATATCATATTAATCCTCTTCGGAGGAACATTTTCACATTAATTTTTCATGATATCTGAGAGTAAATTCAAATTATAAACGCATTTGCTGCCAAATCGCTTTTCCACTAATGAAAGTCTTCAAATAAATAAGCGATATGTGTCCGAGTTAATTGTTGAGTTTTTTTTTTTTTTTTTAGTTTTCATTTGGTGCTTGCCCAAAGCCCAAAAGTGTTAAAAGTTTTATATATAAATAAATCACGATACGT
Organism: Scaptomyza tumidula; assembly: GCA_035044465.1. Taxonomy (NCBI): domain Eukaryota; kingdom Metazoa; phylum Arthropoda; class Insecta; order Diptera; family Drosophilidae; genus Scaptomyza; species Scaptomyza tumidula. The sequence continues at coordinate 201,582 of JAWNNW010000467.1, read as the reverse complement.
AATCCCGATTCGGATTTGTAGTGTATTCATCAGTGAAACGGCCAGTTGCTGTAATTAGGTTAAGGTGGATACGTTTAGGTGTCCTTTACGATAGGTCGTTAATGAACAAGCTAAAATTAATAGTACTTACAATCTTCCATTAATATAACCTGCGTGTTCTCTATACTTGTACTTGTTACAGATTGCGGGATTATATTGAATTCATCTTCGGTGAGTGTTGTGTTCCATCGGGACCTGGCACTTGAACGATGTGCAGATGTTACAGTCATTGTTGGTGTTGAATATAGGCTTAGGTTTGTCGGACTTATAACACCAGACATTGTGGATATGGATCCAGCATAGCCTAGTAACTGCAAAGAGAAAGATTGCATTAGAATCTTTTTTTTTCACGAACGAAATTGTTCTCTATAAAGGGTATTTATCTTATATAAATTTTTCTGTTCATTCGATTTTAAAAACAGATAAAAAATTTTCTCACCCCGTCTAATAAAATCTCTTAAAGGCTTCTGGAGTTTAATGGAAAAGACCTTCGCATTTGTACAGGCTACCTAACACGGATTATATGGAGAAGAACAAGATATCCTGTGCGAATGTCCCGCCCTCTGGAGGAAACGTAAACTCTTGGGAGTTGTGCATTCTCTTAAAATATATAGCACCTTCATTAAATGCCCTAAAAGCTAACCAAACTCGTCACAAAAGGTGATAAACTGATCAAGGTGAAAATAACGACTAATAAAAAACTATTATATTTAGAGTTTTACTTACCGATGCGGATTGATTATGGAAGTGATTAAAGTACTCTCGCCCATTAGCTGGTGGTGGATACATGGGCGTTGGGATTCGTGTTAAAGAGTTTGAGCCAATTGATGGTATTTTACATCGACCAGCTTCGCTCATACTTGTAGGTGGATGATGAGGTTGTGGTGAGGCTCTTGTAACAAGTATTGTGCAATCATCATCAGTATTAGTATTTGGATCCGCTTCTGAGGTAATCGGGCTTTGAGTACTGTCATCGACCAATCTGACCTTTGGCACACAATTTGCTGTAGATATGGGCGACGGTGATTGTTGAACCATTGCCAAATCTCCACTGGATCGAATTATGGCTACAGGTCGTGCCATCGGAGGTAGCATTGGTGGTAACATTGTACTATGATAGTGTGTCGACGGTGCTGACACACTTAATTTCGCACTTCTCAATTGTGGATGAATGTGATAATGAGAAGAGTGGGGGTGGGGTTGTGAAGTCAGCTGATGCTGAAATTGTGCTGGCGTTTCTAGTATAGAGCCCGATCCACCAGAATGGCCAGCATCTTGGCAAACGTACGTAACAAAATCCGAAATATCATGTGTGTCCGCTTGTTGTTGTTGTTGATGCTGATGTTCATGATCTTGATCTAATGTTGTCGCTGCTGTTGTTGTATGTGATTGGAGTCGTGGACTGCTTTGCTGGGTAGGATAATAAAGTGTGTTAACTGGGCTAACCGAGGTTGCTAGCAATGTTGAACAGTTATGGTGCAAAATTGCTACGAAAGATATAAATAAATTGATTTGTGAATACGAAATTCCACATTAATATTTAATGATATAAATTTTACCATCTGCTGAACGAATTTGTGGCATGGTCGCTGATAGTGGCGGCCTGCTACTCAAGGCTGTGTATCGATGTAAGGAAATTGGAGGGTCAGTCGATACCGTTGTTGAATCGCCATTCGAATTACTGATGCTATCCGCTGATCGAAGTATTACAGAGAAACTACCTGTTGCACAGTTTTCGGTAGCTGTTGTTGTTGAACGCGAAGTCATAATTGGTGGCGATGAGGTGTGTTGATCGATCTTACAACCATCGGTGGATGTGCTATTTGTTCCATCGATTCGCAACAAGGGTGACTGCGATATTTGTACATTTCGATGGTTTTGATCAACGAAATCAACTAAAATGTAATTTTGTGTTATGATAGCTCAAAAACTTCTTTTTGGTATACTCACTGCTATAACCACCTGGAATCGGATTAGCGACAATTGCCGAGCCCGCTTGTGCCTGGATCTGTGAGCTAGTGGGCAATGGCGACTCTGGATTAAGTTGATATGTATTACAATCGTAAGAAGCAGCTCCTAGATTCTCTCTCTTGATAATGTTCGTATGCAAATTGCTGTTGTCATTTACTTCGTCGAGTATTGAATCTAAAAAATGTTTACAGTACTTATCTTAATACATATGTATATATACGTTTTTGAAGTTTTTGTTAATTTACTGTTTTACCTTTGGAAAGTGTCCAGAGCTCTTGCGAAGAAAATACTCCTGTTGCTAAAATTATATCGTTGCAAACTACTCCATTATATGGATTATGCCGGAGACTTTTCGTCTTTGCATCTGTGATATTAGCAGCATTGTCTTCTTTTCTCTCAACAGTTATATTGTTGCTGTTTCGATTGAGACTAAATAGAACGTGTTGGGGTGATCTACATGCAGCTTCATCCGCAGTTGTTATCCGGGGCGTTGAATGATTATGATGTGTATTTATAAAATTTGCCAAATACAAATCCAACTCACGGACAGAGACATTTATATGATATGGGTTGACACATAGACCCGGATGTAGGCATTCTGGATTTTTTTCTAAGCGTTCACCATCCGTACTTTCTAATGGTATGGCCTTAAACAAGATGACCATAACAAGATCAAGTCGCCAGACTTTATCCGCTTGTCGTAAGCAATCAATTCGCCTCATTTTTCCTTTCTGATCTGGATTGGAGAGCACACAAATGGATTTACGTTTGCCGATTATTGATTGAACAAAATCTTCTCGGCTCTCTTGCGTTATATCCTTTCTTAATTTACCCAAAAGGCGAGACGCCCATTTTTGTTTTACTTCTGTTTTCTCATTCTATCGTATATAAAATGTATATAGAGAAGGTTAATGGGTTTTAATTAAAACAGTAAGGCCGGTTTGTTGCTCAACTCGTTAAGTCCAACAAACAAATTCTAACGCTAAAAGTTTTTTGAATTTATAAATCAATCATCTATTGTCATTCTTTGTCAACGTAACAGCCCCGCAATATTTGTACAAAATAAGCTGTTTAAGATGCTTACTTTACATTTATCGGTGTAATCGTATGGACGAAGAAGCGAATATTATTAACAGCCAATTTTCGATTTGAAATAGTTAAGTATTCTTTAACTAAAAGACACTTTTTCGAAGAAGAGCAACAAACGTGCCTAAATGTTTATATGTATATGTTTAATTTACGCGTAGTTATACCTGTAGCTCGTCCTTACAATGCCTTTCCTCTTCCAATGACATACGTTTTTCGTGTTTCTTATAATATTTTCTTTTGGCGGCTTGCAAGTTAAACCAAGAGTAAGAGAAAGATTTGACGTATGGTAATAATGCCTCAATGAAGGGGTGAAATTCATCCTACGTTGGAAATTATGGAACACAAATAGAGAGTTGCACGTATAAAATTTATTATTTTTGTATTTGGTTTTCATATTAAACAGTTTTCTAAAGTTGCCACATTAACCACTCTTTACCAAATAAATTACTGAACGTAAAAGAACGTGGTATCAATTTCAATTTAATATACATACATATTTATATTTATAAGAAATGATAAACGGGGAATGCCGTAATGGTATAAAATAATTAAGACACTAAAACATTTAACACAAATATATATATAATTATTATTTTAAGAATTATAAGCATCCAAAATTCATGAATACAAAAAAATATTACATAATAAAACCAAATAAGAAAGCTACCTTCGGCATGCCGAATATTAAATACACTTGAAAGACTACTTGTTTATATGTCATAGTAAAATTATGTTAAAGATCTGTAATTCTTATGGCAGCTATAGTAATTCAATTTGGCCGATTTTGACAATCGATCTAACTGCATCTAAAAAAAAAAAAAAACCTTAACCACAGTTTGAGCTCGATATCTCAAAAACTGCTAAACTACTTTGCATAAACATACAGTCACACGGTCATGGAAAGATCGACCCAGCTCGCGATGCTGATCAACAATATATGTACTCTATGGTGTTAATATACACTTTTCAAGTGTATAAAAAACTTAAAATATCTGTTTCAATACGCATAAAATTACAACATTTTAAGCTGTCAAATTTGTTTGACACACAAAAAAAAACATATTTCGTTAAGTACTCTTTTTAAAGTTACTAAGGCCTATAAAGTATTACATACATATAAAGGGTACAACACACACATTGTAAGTAAATATATAAAACACTGAATAACACACTTTTGCACAATGAGAAATAAAATGTGTATGTATAAAAGGAGACAAGATGCACAACATACTCATATGTGAAATATTTATTTTTATTAAAGTTACACATATATTAACATAGAGAGAGAGAGAGACACCAAGAATTTGTTTTTTAAAGCCACATAGTATCAAAAATTTGTTTAATTACATTTGAAATATTATTAATTCATTGTTGAAATATGGTGTTGGAGTTTTCTTTGCCTAAAACATCCAGAGAAATATTTTTATAACCTAACAAATGTAGAATTAGTTAACTTTGATTAGTTTTGCATGTTATGGCACACAGAGATTAAAAAAATTATGTAAATATTGCTATATATATTTTTAGAGATTAACTGGTCAAAAAAGAAATAAATCTTTTGTGCCTTAATTAAAAATGTTTTTTAAATATAAATGTTTACTATGAAATGATATGATAAACGCTATTGAATTCTTTAAAAGTACGTACAGACCTTTTGAGCAATTATTGTTAAGGTCCTTTCGTAAATCATTATTATTATTTTATTTTTAACTGTCAAACTCCTTACCTGTCCAGTTGACGAAGTTTGTAAGTAGGAAGATACGTCCGTCTCGATCATACAGCTTCTCAGTGCATCTGGTATAAACATACCTTGTGCAGTTTATTTATCATTGAATTCTTTATAAGCCAGATTGGATTGTTAGGTGTCTATAAAAATAATAATCAGAAAGGTATAATTTAATTGAAATATGGTAAATTTTAATTTATTTACCTGCATATTTTTATAGTTTTCGCATGACTCCTGTTTATTTCTGATTATACATAAGTTACTTATGTTTATTAATTATTTTAAATTTCGAATTCTTATTCTTTTCTTTTCTATTTTCTTTTATTTATTTTTTTAACAAAGTGAAATTTACATTGGAGCCGAAGGTGCTAAAATGACAAAATAAATTAGTTTAAAAACAAATTTTGATACATTACTGATTAATATTTGGTTTAGTTGACGATTGAATGACAAAAACTCATGGCAGCCTTTCAAAAGCTTGACTAAGGCAAGAAAATTACAGTGACAATGGTTTCTTTTTTAAATAAGCAGCTGTACATTTGTTGCTTGTGTATTACATTACATTACAATTAAAGGAATTGAAACAGCAACCTTTTAAGTTTTATTTTCTGAGCATTACCCAATTATTACACAATGTACACACAAGTATTTGATAACTTAAAAGTCTGTATTTTTTACTTTATACACATGCATTAATGTTTTATTAAAAAAATAATTCATTCAAGCTACGTTTAGAACTTGTACGAAGTAGCGTATCGAATATGCATATTAAAAACGTAATTACATTGCGACAAACAAATATATATATATATATATAAACACATACATTGTTTTAATGCATTCACTCACACACAAACACACACACACAAAAATAGTGACAGACTTTAGGTGTGTTGTGCAAAACGGATACCTTTCGACTAAATTTAAAATAAGACAATTCTGTTGGAGTAGCCGCACATGGTATATAGGAATATATGCACATATTTATGTCTCTATAAATATTTTTTTTCTCTTTATTTGCCAAGGTATAGTCTCTTTGCTTTGCAAGACTCAATTTATGTTTGTAGAAATCGTTTGCTTGGGCCAAAAGAATCGTGCTAAAGAAGTCAAGTTAAAACGTTCTAAAATGGAAAATTCTCCAATTGTCTTGGAGGAACGTCAGACAGTCGGTTATTGCGCATACATTGAAAATCGTCAATGCGCATGCCATAGAGAGAGAGAATAAAGTTAGAGCTCTTTCTCATCTCTCTCTCCTTTGTGAACATACAAAACTAATTTATTTTGTCAACAAGGTCTTGGTTAAAGAGGCACTCAAAACAATATCATGGGGCCAATCTTTCAAAAATGGGATGCGAAAAAGTATACAAAGTTACTAGAGTGTTTTAAGGTCGACTTGATTTGAAGATTATTAGAGTTCGGCATGCGCAGTACGCAATCAAGAAAGCTTTTCAAGCTTACACTCCATTAAAACTAACATTGAAGAACAAAATTTATTTTTATTTACATAATCGCAAAATAATATAGTTACAATTATGATAATAAGTTTGTTCTAAACATTTGAATAACTTGATGTATATAAAATTATTTGTTGAATGCATTTATAAAATGTTAAGAACAGAGGTTGGTTCATCTATCCTATTATTAGCATGCGTAGCATTGTATGTTTTCCGATAACAACTCTCTCTATCATAGATTATGAGCTTTCAGTTTTTGGGTTTGTTCTTAACAGATTCTGTTAGTGTCATCGTCATCCCTTCTGTTTAGTTACATTTACTTATACATACATAAGTCACCAAAGTAAAGTGCTTAATAAAAAAAAATAAAAGCAAGAAAAGCGAAAAAAAAACCTTGAACATAAATTAAATGAACATTAAAAACTATTTTTTCCCAAATTTGTGCTCAAGAAAATAGTTATAATACACGAACTAATGCGTATTTGGTGCTGCAGTTGTAAATCCTGATTCGTTTAAACGTTTAATACATATGAACACAACAAAAAGGTAAAAAACAAAATTGTTATACATACAAGTTACACCCAATGGAACGTTTTGGACTCCTAAAGTTAAATAACATACGACTAAAATATATATGTATATTATTAAATATGTATCTATATATATATATATATATATATATATATATATATATACTTATATAATTATATATTTTATATATATATGTATATATATTTTATATATATATATTTCAATATCTTTATCTTATCTTTTTCTGTATGTACATGTGTATCCCTATATCTATATGTATGTATATGTATTAGTACATGGGCTTAGAAATAATTGTGTATATGTCATTTATGTTGAAAGTTATTGTGCTTACAAACTTATACAAATTTTCAGATATGGCGAGCATAATATTAATAGCTTGCCTAGCTATATTGGGTTTAATTATCGCTATAGCGCTTTTTTTAGCCGGTGGATACCTATGGTGGCGGCACAAAAGGTCACAATTACAGTTTATTGAACCAAACGAGGACGAGGAATCGAGTAGTTATAGTTTAAGGTTTGTTAATCCATTTTTTATTTAAGCCACACAAAAAGTTCTTTAATATAAAATCAGAACATTTTAACTAATCCGAATACTAATCAAAATTTTGTATCGTAAAAATATATTTGTTATGTAATATTAAAAAATATTTATTATATTTTGCTGCAGAGCCACGCAGGAAATTGTGGAGTCGGGAAATCCACCCAGTAAACCGAAAGTGCCAGTTGCCCAAACGATAACAACTCCGCTACAAAATAATATCAATCGAAAATTGAATGGATTTTTAAGTCTCAGGACACCTCTTATTGGGTATGGCAATTAATTATATTTAAAATTTTTACTTTTTAGCTTCTATGTTATAAAATGGCGTGAATGTAAGCAATTGTAACTAAATAAATATAGTTTAAGAACTTAAAAGTCCCTTTTTCATACGTCTAGAAGCGGCTCAGCGTCTACACCAGCAAAACCATCTAATTCTTCAGGTACAAGTGATGGTACATCAAAAGATTCGGCAGTGAGTATATTATGTTATAACTATTATATTTTGCATTTCTTAATTCTATTTATCCATAAACTAAAAATAAACAGGCAACTTTTGGTTTCTTTTTGATATTAAAATTTGTCATTTACTCGATATTTACATATTTTAGAATAAAAGTATCTCAATGACCGACATGTATCTTGATAGCACTGATCCAAGTGAAAATGTGGGACAAATTCATTTTTCTTTGGAATATGACTTCCAAAATACAACACTTATCTTAAAAGTTCTACAAGGCAAAGAACTACCAGCTAAAGATTTAAGTGGCACGTCCGATCCCTATGTTCGTGTTACCTTATTGCCAGATAAAAAACACCGGTTAGAGACTAAAATAAAACGACGAACTTTGAATCCGCGATGGAATGAAACATTTTATTTCGAAGGGTTTCCTATTCAAAAGCTTCAGTCACGTGTAAGAAGCGCTTTTTTTGTTGTGTGAATCCATTATTTATCACAATTTCTTTCTTCATTTATATTTAGGTTCTCCATTTGCATGTCTTTGATTATGATCGATTCTCAAGAGACGATTCTATCGGAGAAGTATTTTTGCCGCTATGTCAGGTAAGTAGAATTGCATTTGTTTTATAGCTATTTTTATATGGTCCACACTCACGCATTCTTATTTGAACTTTTAGGTGGATTTCGCTGGAAAACAGTCATTTTGGAAAGCGCTTAAGCCCCCGGCTAAGGACAAATGTGGAGAACTTTTGTCTTCATTGTGCTATCATCCTTCGAACTCAATTTTAACATTGACATTGATTAAAGCAAGAAATCTTAAAGCAAAGGATATTAATGGAAAATCAGGCATGTTACATCGGAAATAAATATAACTTTTTATAACAATTTACTTTTTTTTTGCAAATAACTGGTACGCCAGAAATATTTCTTATTATACACTATAATTAACAATACATTTTGTTACAGATCCCTATGTAAAGGTTTGGCTACAATTCGGCGATAAGCGTGTAGAAAAGAGAAAAACGCCTATATTTACGTGTACTTTAAATCCCGTTTTCAATGAGTCATTTAGTTTTAATGTACCGTGGGAAAAGATTCGTGAATGTTCATTGGATGTCATGGTTATGGATTTTGATAATATTGGAAGAAACGAGCTGATCGGCCGAATACTGTTAGCCGGTAAGAGTGTGACATTATTTATTAATAATATTTGAGCATACCTCAACAAATGCGAATGTAAAAAATTATAACAATACTTCTACAGGTAAAAATGGTTCAGGTGCCTCAGAGACCAAACATTGGCAGGATATGATATCAAAACCGAAACAAACTGTAGTACAGTGGCATCGCCTAAAACCAGAATAATATGTATAAGAAAAAGCCGATCGATATTCATGTGGATCAGTGTATGGATTATAAAAATTTAAAAAACAGTAAATAAATAAGCTGCACACACAGACTAAGTCATGAAACAACTTATGCGTATGGTATATATATTCATTAATAGTTTTCAAACATTTCAATAATATATATACTATATACAATAATTGAATAAAAGCACACAGCAATAGATAAGCATATTGCGTTTATTTGTGCATATACAAAATACAATGCAAGTGAGGCGTCTTCAATGCTGCTTGTGCCTCTTTAATAGTAGCTTGATGCTAAAAAGAACATTAAGAATATGGACACTAGTGAAAGACAAAAAATACACATACATATATAGATCTTAATAGAGACTTACCCTTAAAAGTCTTCATACAACCTGTGTAGACTTTAAATATATTATTTTACAACTTTTTGCTTTTGATACCACAAAACTATCATAAGGTTCGGTTCTAAAACGTGCCACACCAACCATAAACTATCAGTTGGTTTTTTGCAACTGCACATTTCAAAACTGTCCAAACTTCAAAATTATAGTGCTGAAATGGCTAAGGAAGTTCTATCGAACTGTTGATTTCCAAAAATCATTGCCTTCCCCACATAACATTAAAAACAAATCAAAACTGCAGCATACTTTTATAACTGACGATCTTACTTTCCCATACATTGTTTATTTACAAAATACAATAAGCATTCGATTCTTTCGTACGGTTTTTGTAATTCTTTGCCTATAAATTATATATGTACACAAGTTTGAGGATTAAAGTCAAGCTGGTGACTGGTGACTAAGAGACAAACAAAATTTGTCGAGCAGCATAATATAATGTACAACTTAATTTATATGTTCAAATGTGTATGCATATACAAACTCTTAATTTGTTAGCTTTATTTATATTCAGAGCGTAAGAATTCAAAAAAACAAAACAAACGTTTTTGAAGATAGATAAACATTTCACACAAGCAAAACAACAAAAAAAAGAAGATTGTTCACATACTTAATGTGTATATAAAAAAAACGATGTTAATTGTTATTATTAGATTCTAATATTAACTCGTAAAACGACATTGTTAAAAGTTACTTAAATTGCGAATTGTTGTTTCTTTTAAAATAAAAGTGTGAAAAACGACATGCTAATCTTAAATAAACTTTGTTTAAACCACAAAATATTTAGAATCATAGGAAGTGTAGTTTAAAAAATATTTTTATTAGAAGTGGCAATTAGAGAATAATTATAAAAAATATTTAAAATAGAGTAACTGAAATGAAATTAGCCAACCATTGCCGGAACAAGCGTCTATTGAAAGATGAAGTGCATCATAAATAAATGAGGTTAAAATATAAGAGTTAAACAATAATAATAAACGTTATAATTGATAAAGTGAAACTGAGTTTAAAAAACGAAAAATCGAAAATTCAACCCACCTTGAAATTACATATTTGTTATATACCTGTTATTATATTATTAAAAATCAATTTATAATAATTAAATAGCTGCAAATAAAGCATTTTTAACTTAGACGGTAATTAGTAATATTTTCTTCTTATTTATTCTTATAACGATATTCGTTGGCCTTAAATAAAAAATAAAATTAAAGCTTAAAGCAACCTTCATAGCTCGACCCCTTCACTTATATGTAGCTAATTTTCTGTTGTTTAAAATGAATTCTCCAATTTGGGTAGGTATAGGATGTATGTTTGTTGGAAATTTGTATGTTTGTACATATGTTTTACATATACATATGTATATATAAAAACCTATAAATACTTTTTACTGTTAAATCAGAAGTTATTATTTCTGTGTAAAGGGTGTGTATGTTTCGGAAATTGCGTTACAGGCTTGGCGCTTATTGACAAGTCGGTTGCGCAATTTTATCAGATATACTTCTTTGTATTTAAAAGTCTAACATCTGAAAAAACCTAACGCATCTATGCCTTTCTGAAACATTATCATCCGGTTATTAAAAATGTCTTATAACTATATACTATATATATATATATATATATATATATAAAATATATTTATTTATTTATAAAATAGAATATAAAAATCACAAACTAACTGAACCTATTAAAAATATATGTATAAATTTATCCAACAGTTCCTAACCAAATTGGAATTGGTCTATTAATGAGTAGGCCCTGTTAAAAGACAGGGCTCCTGCTACTAGTCGCACCGAAAATATTGCGACTAGGTCAATAATTAAAAAATATATGGAGATTGATAATAATATTATTAATGTTTGCAGCTGCATGCTAAGTCACAACCTGATTCTCCAGAGGTGCCAATATAACAAGTTTTTTTGTCGACATGTTCGTTATGCCATGCATTCAAAGTTAGATTTAACAGTATTTATTCCAAACAAAATAATACATTTTTTGGCATATTGTTACAGATCACAAGTTGATTTTCTATCGACATTACTACAATGTTAAACTGTATTTTCTGCTATTGGTTCCTTAAATCTCCGAAAATATGTAAATAAAATATATTTTTATATCGTAAATATCTTGTCTCTGTGGAAATAAGTATGTTGGGATAAGATGCTGGCCGCGGCAAGATGTCTCCCTGAACTGCCTGCTCTTCAACCCGCATGCAGTGTATGCAGTGTATCCTTTATGAACAACTTGGTTTAAAGCTCTGTAAATAAGTTAATTCATACACTTTTAATAGTTGTTATTTGCGACTCTAATAAAACTGTGCATCCCATTTTCTTGACGACTCGAAAACTCACGATTGTCGTCAACGCCAAACCCGCTTGTTGCAAATTACGGAACCCTAGTAACCTTTAACTTTAAAGTGCGACAAAGCTTATTATTTTTTATTTCACAGTTACCAGAATTAACAGTTATTGATACATAGATACAAGCTAAGAGCAGAATAAACTGATACAAACACTCGTTCCTGATTTTCTTTCGCCTGGTATTTTGTTACCTAACCACGCTGTTTCCGACGAGCCAATTTCCAGCAGATGCGATTTTGTCAAAGACACACAATAATCAACTTAGTATGGAGGTATAAACCACAAAGGCCATTTTGTGGGCTTTCAGTATTTTCCTCATCCTGTCCTAACGTGCTTTAACCATCTATGTGGTCTTTTATTAAAGCTTGAATCGTTCACTGAAAGAACCGTAATCGTCAAACTTTAAAAATATTAATTTTTTTTTTAAAAGTAGGTTAAAAGATAAGACTTGTTTGTCCGGTACATATAAAATACCATTATATGTTTCAACAAAACTACTTTTTATTACTCCTTTCTAATAACAAACCAATTTACTGATAACCTCTTAGAGATAGAAAAAGAAATGTTTAGGAAATGAGGTCTATAAAATTTTTGTTATGGTTGAGTTAAATTGTGCTTTTAACCTTTCCCACTAAAATAAAATTTGAGAATGAACAATCATAAGTCAGGCGTCATTGATGCACTCGTTTTGTGTTGTGAAATGAATAGTTTTTTTAACTGCAATCCCTTTGTCTTTAGAAATAATTTTGACAGCAACCATTTTTAACTTAAAATTTTCTTCAGGTTTGCTTTATTTCATAGTACATACAATGCATACACAGTTGTTTATTAACTTACTCTTTGTTGCATATACTTGTACCATAAGATCGCGCAAAGTAGTTTATATGCATACAAATATTTTAGTAGAATATATTTTCTCTGGTTCGAACACCCGATCTTGACGCTTCTTTCTTATTACATATGAAAGTACATATTGTGTTGCTTTAAGGTGTATGCATTATTTTATAAGTTGGTTTTTTTTGTTGTTTTCATCGTTTTCCTCGCACTCACTAATTCTGACAGCTCTACGATCAATGAATTAATTGGCTTCATCGCTCAACAGTGAGTTGAAGAAGGGATTTAGACTCTTCACAGCCACACCTGTATTAAAAAGTACATAGTTCATAAATAAATTGTAAAAAAAAATATATTCATTGTAAAAAAAATATATTTATTGTAAAAAATTCATTATTTACCTTTGCCAGCTGATTGGTCCTTTGAATCGCGCCATTTATACAGTGATTCTTTCTGTATAACACAGCCGTCATATAGCTCACCGAAAAGTTCACTCAACAATCCTAAAGATAATGCATTTTTATTATTTAATATTTAAAATGGACAAACCTACACATGTATTGTGCCAAAAATATACATACCTCTAGGATGTTCCAAGCTATGGACAAGTAGTTGAACTCCATACAAACACTCAAGCTGAAGGTCTTCATTAATTTCAATAAATCGATGAAAAACTGGTATGCAAAACTTTTGAAAAACTTCAGGCTCGAGCTTATAGCTATTATCGTTGTAGACAATTACGAAATTACATAAAGTGGTGGTTAACCCTTTGATAAACAGCTTATCGGCCATCACAATATTACCCTGGATATGATTTAAAATTTAATGTCAGATAAATTCTAAAAAATTTAAAACTTCCAATTTATGAAATCAAATCTTCTTACATTGCAATAATCAATTATGCAATCTGCGGTTGCTCCTTCCTTAAGCAATTGCTCAATATGATCTATCACATTTTTAACATGCTTTTCGGGAGACTCGCGCTCTTCAATCACTGGCGTCTTCGACTCGTTTTCCACATATTGTAATCTCTGTAGTATTACAAGTACAAACTTATAAAAAGTAAAAAATATATAGACAGTTAGTTAGCTTACATTTGATTCAATAAAATCGTTAATGTCGCTTTCGGGTATAAAATCGGACCATCGCATATTAAATGTCTTCCACATGCTCCGCGTGAAGTTCGGTCCCACTTCCCTTGTGCAATATGTCAAGTATGTTTTAAGGAACTTTTCACCCGTGTTGTTGTCTCTTAGTTCGTTGTTCCACAGATCTGACACAGTCAAAATATTCTTGACTATTAATGGACCTATACACAGAAAAGTAATATTTCAATCAGTACAGTCGTTCAGCTTATACAATAATAAATAAACATACCAGCAAATTGTAGAATATACAGCCAAAGCTCTGGAATATCAAACGTTAAATCGTGTGCATATTTGCTAAACTCCTTGTATGCAAGTTTAAAGTGATCCACAGACATGTAGTTTTGCTGTATAAGATAGGCAATAGTGATTGCCAAGTATCTTCTGTATTGTTTTCCCACAGAAACTAAATGCAAATAATCGGCTAATATATAAAACAAGAAACCGCTGCGGTGGCTATCTGGTATCCGCTTTATGCATTCGACAACCGTTGGAGTAACCGATTTTGTAACCGCTACAAGGTCAATAATATCCGTTACGACTGTCTTGAAAAGCTTGTTTTCGCTTGGCCTGGGCTCTATAAACACGGCTGGCGGCGCAGGCTGGCTTTTAACCGGCTGTGGGGCAGAGATTGAGGAAGTTGAGGCACTTATTAAAGGCTGCTGCTGCTGATCGCCTCCCCTGTATATGCCAGCCGAAGGACCCACACCCTGGTAAGTGGTGTAAAAATATATTTAAATTAAATTAAAAAAACAATCGATTAATTACATTTATACCCACCTTATTTGAAAGTCGACTTGGCTGCGACTGTTGAGTGTACTTGGAGTGACTAGCAGATTTTTGTAGTGAAGAGTTCATCACACCACCACGGTTTTGTTGATTTTGTCCAATGCGTGAAGATGAATTCTCTCGCGATCCTTGCGACGATCCAGTTCGCGAATGCATGCCTATATTTTAATTTTATTGTGTATATATGAAATATATTACAGATAGTAAATGGTATATGACTCACCACGATCTCCACCATAACGATCTCGCTCCATAGAGCCCTTGTCAAATGAGCTCTTGTTTCTGGGCCCACTGCGGTCACGATCACGATCACGATCTATACTGTTTTTATCAATTAACGATGAAAGAGCTGCAAAGGAGTTGGATGGTGTTGTTGTTGGCGTTGAAGATTGTCTATTGGCATTATGATTCCAATTAAATTGATTCAAACCACCCATTTTTTTCGTATCGAAATTTTGATTGAGGATTAATGTCTGAAATTTAAAAAAAAATATATTTAAAAAGTTTTGAGTAGTTCGATTTGGGCTCCACTTACCAAGCCCTCCAGTTGTTTACTGTCAACAGCCTGGGACCGGCTGCCTTTACCGGTCTGAACATGCCAGGTATTATCGTCACTGTGACCATTGGAGCTGCCACCACTGGTGCCGCCAGCACTACCACCACAGCTACTGACACCGCTGTTTGGTTGCTGATGTCGCATATTGCCACCAACATCGCCACCGCGTTGACTATGACTACCACCGTATCCAGATCGCGAATCACCATAACGCGCGCTACTTCGTTCATCACGCTTACCACCTGATCCTCCCGATTGAGGTCCATTGGGGCTTGATGTCGATAATGAGCCACTGTAGTTCATATATTGTGCAGACAATTGCTCGTTCTTGGCCTCCTTTTCAATTTGTCCCATTGTTTTGGGTGCCTCATTTCGTCCGGATTGCCATTTGTTTTTGCGTAAATCGACAACGTCTTGAAGCATAAAACGCACACGCGAACTTATTTTGGCACCATCTTTGTCGGTTTTTGAAGCGATCGCCTGCATTCTAGCTATTGATTTCTCAAGTGAATAGCATCGACTTGGTTCCTTGGTACTGACGGGTGTTTGCTCAAACTTTGCTCCCACTGTTGTTAACAACTTGCAAAGGCATTCTAACATGTCTTCTGAATGTGGATTTAGCAGCGTATCGATGCAAGAGTATATTATTTTGCCCGTCAACATGGAGATTTTAAAAAGTTCGCCAATAAATCGTACGGTACCGCCGGAACGACGTCGAATTTTGCGCTCTTCCTCTTCTAAGAGGGCTTCCAACTCAGGTTTTTCGTTCGGATCAGTGCATTTTTTGATCTTTTCTACAATAGGCTGTAGTTTTTTCTCCTTCGCAGCGCCTTGCGAAACATTCTGTGTAAACTCTTTCTCCGTTTTGTCCAGCAGAGCGTTGCGAAAGTGTTGCAAATTGGATTTTGTACCACTTTCCATGCGTTTATCCCTCGCTTTCACCTCACTAATTAGACGATGACAGAGTCGCGCGTACGAAACGGAAAAATTTGGTTCATCGATGGCCTTTTCAAAAACAAGAACAATCACTTCATCCATTTTTTCAGGTGTATCAATCTTAAGCTTAACTATTTCCTCGACAAGGGTGTCAAACCTCTCCGGAGTAAGCTTGTTAAGAATTCCACGCACGCGGCGCACAAGCTCATCTTTTTCCTGCGTTGTTTTGCCATCGTAGCCGCCTTCAGATTCGACAGCTTTTACAACAAGCCGTGGTCGCCAAGCATTTTCCGTCTCGTTAAGCTTAACGTGTTGGTTAAGTGATAGATTGATATTGATCATACCCTTCATGCTACTCCTTCCTCCTTGAACGCCGGACATTGAGACCTGTTTGCCAACAAAATTGCTACTAGACAAATCACTGTTTCGATTACCTCCTCCAATCAAGCCAACCATCGATTGAACACGCTTATTGTTGTTGTTGTTACGCATAAACGTTGGCATAAGGTTGGGATGCGGCAGTATTGATACGTTCTTTACTTCTGGCTGTACGCGTGACGCTTTTGCTTCGCGCAATTGTAACAATTGTTCGCGATCGTATTGCTTTTTACCGCTCGGGTTACTCGGTGACCACTGGCCATCGTTGTAAATGATTAACGATAAACTTTCAGACTCTGCTGGGGCTGCAGGTGCAGCAGCTTGTTCGTTGCTCTCTGTTCTTTGCTGTTCTGTTTCTTTTTCTGTTTCTTTATTCTTCAGCTTATCATTTTCATTTTCCCGCTCAGCCTCGGAGTCCTGGCTAATAGAAGTAGCTGGTATGCTGCCGGTATCAATTGAATCGGATACAGCACAGAAGCTCTCAACACTTGCGTCATTTGCTTTTATATTTGCTTCAATTGAATTGCAAGTCTCATTCATTATCTGTGGGTCTTGAGGCGCTTGATCAGTCTCATCGGGATTGATTTCTTGTAGTATGTCGTTCTGTGAAAACGACTCGGCAACATTTTCGTCTAAAACCGACGACGTTGCAGCAACTACGTTGCTGCTATGTAGTATGCTTTGCTCTGATATTTTTATGGTAGAGACATTTTCGGCTAACTTAGATACCTTAGAGACGACGACTTCATTGTTAGGTAGAGATTGCGATTCCATCTGAGTGATTTCTGGCGGATTTGGCGAGGAGGCATCAACCTCGGACACCGCCGGTACTGCTGCTGCTGGGTAAGCAGTTAAACTTGGACTTTCAAGTGGCTCCTCCTTCAGCAATAATTCACTTTGGGAAGCAGCCTTTTTATCATTAACAACAAAGCCAAATTGCGATGAATGTGATTGCTGCTGCTGCTCCGGCTGGCATATTGAGAATGGCTGTTGGTGCATCTGTTTCAACCTTTCCATAACCGTGTCAATTGTACTTTGTGAATCATCAGCTTTGACTATATATTAAAGGACGGCGAAGCAAATTATGTTATGTTATAGTTATGTACATTTTATAAATATATATATATATTTTTTGAATTTGTTTTTTAACATCAAATAATGTTTGTTCTCAAATCAAAATCAATCACCAAATCTTATAGTTAAAATTAAAATAGTTATATTTCAATTCCCAATTGATAGTCTGAATAAATAGTTGTTTCTTTTCAGAACCTTTAAGAAGCAACATAATATTTTGAGGCAAAAGTGGGCTTGCTATATTATCTTCTGGCAAGCACAAAAGTTTTCTTACTTCCAGTATTTTATATTTAATAGCTGTATTCTTACGAATTTTTGAGTTTTTTTTTCATTAATATAATAATATTTACAGCCATATATGTGTTTATAAATACTTTTTTCGTAAGGAACATAAAAAAATTTGCGGTTAATTAAATTTACTGATATACTGAATATGAAAAGGTAACGCATAAGTTGAATTAGAATTAATTTTGCACATGTTTGTCAAACAAATATGTGCATACATGTTGATTTGATTCGTTTTACTCATCAAGTGTTTGCCTGTGTCCAAACAATTATCGCGTTGTTGCCTAGCGCTATAGATAGACACACACATTTAGACGATATCAAATCGCGCAACCACTAGCACTCTAAATGATCTTCATCGGGCTAGCGAACGGCCACGGATTGGGCATCGAACAGCGACAGCAACTAAATTGCTGCACAAACGGGGCAAAAAGAAATATGTGTATGTTCGAACTACTACAAGCGCCAAAAAAAAAGCCAAAAGTGGCAAACAAGTCAGGAGTAAAAGCAAACGTTTAAAATTTGGCGCACCTCTCTTCCTCAATATTATTCTCTGACGCATGTTTGGATTCTCACGCACACATGATTATAATATTCATATATACAGATACACAAGTTAGGCCAAACACGTGTTCGCATGCGTGTTTGTCAATTTGAATACATCTACATATAAACCAACAACGCAAAGTGGTGTGACTATTTACAATATAGAGAGCGAGCGAGGAACGAAAATGTGAGAACGATCGTGTTGAGAGAAACAAAAATAAGGTGAATGAGTAGAATATTCGTCGTCCCCAAAACACACAAACACACACGTGAATTGAGCAAAAAAAAAATTCATGATACGTATATATTTTAGTTACCACACATAAATATTGAATCATATATAGATAACACCGCAACAGAACATTAATTTTAACAAATAATTTTCAACAAGTTTACGGTTAAGTTTATCGGTTTCATCTGTTAGTAGTTTATACATAATCTCTGACACAACAAAAAATCTATTTAATGTTGTACATGATTAAAAACGCACAAATGAGGGATCAGATAAAATTGACAAAATAATGAAAATCTGTGAAACAGAAGAGATACGAAAAATTGAAGTTTAATCCTGCATAGGATAATGGCATAACAGTACGTGTAAGGCCTTGGGTTCATGGTATCTCCTAGAGCCTTGGACTACTAACAGATTACAGAAACTTCAAAGCACAATTAAAAAATAATAAAATCGATGCTTAAAAAAAACAAATGTCTTTTTCTTCCAAAAAAAAAACAAAAAAACAAAGTATATGTAATCTTGATCAGCATCAACAGCCGAGTCGATATAGCCATGTCCGTCTGTCCGTTTATATGAACGCGTCGATCTCAGAGACTATAAGAGCTAGAGACCCCAGATTTGGAACTTAAGCTCGCCTAATCCCTAGGCAGTACAAGTTTGTTTTAGATTTTCGATAACTCTCCCCGTTTCCGATATACACATGGGATCGATAACAACAAAATCTTGAACTTGCAAAACTTTGAGATGGCGTTTGAAACATGAAACAAAATAATGATAATCTGTGAAATTTTATTGAAATCGGTTGAGAAACATCGGAGATATTTAATATTGAAGTTGAGTATGCAGTATGCGCAAACATACACACACATATACTTGCAAGCACTGATTGTACGCGTAAAGTATAGGGTTCAGGGTATCGTCTAGTCGGGATCCCTCGACTAGAGTCTTCTTAATATTGTTAAATTTAATTGCATTTTTTTTTCATTTTAAAAGAATGAAATGTTCATTGAAATATTGATGAAATTTACACACCTTTAAGTTGCAATAATTGTTAACAATTTTCTACAATGATCTCTAGCTCTAGATAGTACACTTACCGGATGAAAACCCTGTAGATGACTCAGACCCATCTTTGGGGGAGACTATAGGAATTCTGCAATTAAGAGGAAGACAGTTTTGCAATAGAGTTAACCATTGCAATATATTTTTTTTGTACAACTTCACATACTTTTTGCTCTTGGTCTTCAGGAGTGTAGGTAATATTTCTACAGATGGAGCATCAGACATTGCCGAAACCACTGGGGTTTGTCCCATTACATTATCAGGGCGATGAGCGGGAATTTGATCTATATATGTACATAAAAATGTGATTTT
The DNA here is from genome assembly GCA_035044465.1 of Scaptomyza tumidula. NCBI lineage: Eukaryota > Metazoa > Arthropoda > Insecta > Diptera > Drosophilidae > Scaptomyza > Scaptomyza tumidula. The sequence goes on along the minus strand of JAWNNW010000467.1, from coordinate 181,473 downwards.
AATTGATTTTATTCATTCCCCTGACGAATATAAATACCTAATTTGTGCAGGGCGTATACTCCTGATTCATAATTCATAATCGTAACTTCCCCTTGATCTTGGTATGCGTCGTTTTCCACATTCAAATTACTCTATATATAAACAAAAAATAATTGATTTAATACCATATTATTATTTAAAACTGGATAACATTACCTTATCCAGATCATCAAGAATATTTTTTTTTGTTTCTGGATCAATGATTTGTAGTCGGTGCTGATGGCGACGCCTACTTGCCGGCTGCACTTGAACCGGTTGGGGTGCAACATTTGGTGGCATAACACCAACCATTGGCGGTACACCAACTTGCCCGCTACCGTTACCGCTAACACCAATCACCGTATTTGCGGCCGGTTGAACAGCGCCCGTTAGCAGCTGTAGTTGGGAAGACGACGTCCCAGGACCAGCCAGCGGTCCGTTTGGCCCCCCAGGCTGCACCGGCTGCATCGTGTTCCCCATGTTAACGCTAGTGTTAACAGCAACGCCAGCGCCGCGTGAATGCGGTGGCTGTTGCTGCAGTGAGGGAAGGTATTGGTAAGGATAGTACGGAATGGGTGTGTGTGCATATTGTATATGTGGCGTTTGGAAAGTGGGTTGTCGTTGACCAAATTGCGAGTACGGTTGCAAAACTACATTTTGGTACATCGCTGGCATATGTAAGTGGCGGGGTCCCCCTGCTCCAACAGAGCCACGTGGTGCATTTGAAGATGGCGGCGGTCCACGAAAAATTCCACTTTGTTGATTTGAACGGGTGTTGCCAGAACTGTTGTTTCCCGATGATACATACTGGAAAATTTAGAAGAAGTTTTTTTTGTTGCTTATGCTTGTGCTTATATTGTGAATGACCATTTTCCCAATATTAAATCTTAATTTTATTTAATTTTATTTACCCTTGCAGAGTAGTATTTTATTTTTGTCGGCAATTTAAAGTTAACCATCCTTCGGTTTCGTTCATTAAACCCTCCGTTATTACATAATTTGAAAAAATTTCCTTTTAATTATCCTTCTATGGTACGGACCCCTATAATTTTAGTTAATTAAAGTTCAACTATGTAAGCAAAAAAAGTATATTCAAGGTATGGCTGGACCCATGTGCTATACGGAGGGTTATTAATGACTTTTGATTTGAGCATTTGGATTTCGCCCGCAAGGGTATGTTATATTCCACCCATATCTGAATGTTATATCTTAGATTTTATTATACCGTTCAAATGGGTGTGATCTTAAGCAAGAACCAACTTTTTTATACATTTTACATTTTAAGAGACCTATAAAAGTTTTCCCTTAACGGTGTTTTTCATATAATAATTATAACACTGAAACAAAACTTTTTGTTAAGGACTCCATCAAAATATATTCTTTTAATAGGCAACAGATCTTGCTCAATTCGTTTTCGGTTTAAGAAGGCGGAGTGCCGGGAACAGCGACAGGGGTGGGCGGTGCATTCATTTCAATTCAATTTTTTTATGACGGTCATAGAAGATGAAATAACAGTGATAAATCGAAAAGTATCGACGGTTGTATCGGATTCCCCCACGTGTTCAATCAACAAACAAGATTAGAAGAAACATAAAAATTTTAATTGACAACACTTTTGATGAGCAAACTTAGGAAACCAGTGCGTACTACAACCATATCAGCTCTAATATAGTTTGGGATTCACAAATATATATACCATTTTGTCGGAAATCATCATTAATATAAGCCTTCGACAATTATGGCAAAAAGAGAGAGAGAGAGAGAGTCCTAGCAAGGTGTTTATTGCCTACCTCTTGGGTTTGTTGGAAGCTACTGTGGTGTTGTGGCAGCAAATTATTATTTTTATAATCGTATTTCCGGCTATCGACACAACTGACGCCTAATAAGCTCTTTTCGTGTATATTATAAGAGGTACTGCTAGACGAGCAGCCTAAGGTGATGCCAAGTGCGCTGCCGATATGAGTGGTAGACAGCGATATAAGACTCTGATTGCTTCCGTTTACAACACTGCTGGCGGCATTGCTATTACTGCCGGTGCTGACGTTGGCATTTGATACTGTAGCATTCGCAAGACTTCCCCCTTTCGACATCTCTGACACGACCGCTGGAATGTTGCCTATAAAGCGACAATTAGTATCGCCGATTCCTCCATTGCTTCCACCACCACCAACAGACAAGTGTGACCTGTGCTGCCCAGTTAAATTATAGATTGCAGCTGAGTTTAGTTCTGCTGTATTCACTGTCATAATGTTACCGCCGCTGCAAATGACTGTTGATTGCTGCTGGGATCCAGCTGAGATTCCCGGCGCTATCGATGTTGGTCGGTTCACAACGTTCGCATAGCTCTGTTGCTGCTGTAGATGTGGCGACTGCGTTTGTGAGTGTGCCATATGAGTCGTTGTAGTCTGCTGCTGCTGAGAACTTGTCGTTGACGTTTTAAGTATAGAGACTACGTTGTACGCCTTGTTAATCTGAAACTGCGGCTGGGTCGTACTGTGTTGTTGTTGTGGAAGAGTTGTCGGCTTGCTAATAGGTGCCGCTTGCATAGCATACTTTTTAGTCTTTTTATTTGAAGGCAATATCTACAAACAGATTGCAAAACAGTTTGATATTTTTTTTTTTCTATATTATGTATAGCACTTTTTTTTAACAACGCCTTTTTGGGGGCAAAAGTATATATAATATTTTCAAATCAACGCAAGGACTAACATAATAAATAAGCAAAAATAAACAAACAATATTTTAAGAATATGTCATCCCAATATACGTAAATTAAGTAAACATACGACAAATAATGGCAAGACAAGTGAAAACGTTGACAATCGGCAAAATATTTTAAAACCAGTGTTCAAACATGTGGTAAAGAATCTGGTTGCATAGGGAAGGGGTCGGCAGGGGTAGGCGTGGCATTAAAAAATGTTTCAATCTTGCCATCAAGTTTATTGACTCTAGCTTAAAGGAAGTCTAAGATATGGGCATTTCCGTTTATAAAAGGTGGTAAACTGCGTAAGAATGGCATCCAAATTTTTGATGCACATCTTTAGGGGACGTTACCAGCTACCTTCTTACCAAATTTCGTGACTTAAGCTGATAAAATTGTGGTAGTTAATTTTTATACCCTGATCCCATTAAAAATGGGAAAAAAGGGTATAATGAATTTGTGCAAAAGTATGTAACAGGCAGAAGGAAGCATCTCCGACCCCATAAAGTATATATATTCTTGATCAGCATCAACAGTCGAGTCGATATACCCATGTCCGCCTGTCCGTCCGTCCGTATGTATGAGCCAACCGATCTCAGAGACTACAAAAGCTAGAGACTCCAGATTTGGAACTTAAGCTCGCCTAATCCCTAGACAGTACAAGTTTGTTTTCGATTTTCGATAACTCTTCCCCTTTCCGATATACCAATGGGTTCGATAACAACAAAATCTTGAATTTGCAAAACATTAAACAAAATAATGTCAGTCTGTGAAATTTTTGTTGAAATCGGTTTAGAAACACCGGAGATATGGAACATTGAACTTTAGTATGCAGTGTGCGCGTACACACACACACATGACTGCAAGCACTGACTGATTAGTCGGGATTTCTCGACTAGAGCCTTCTTACTTGTTATACCCTGATCCCATTAAAAATGGGAAAAAGGGTATAATGGATTAGTGCAAAACTATGTAACAGGCAGAAGGAAGCATCTCCGACCCCATAAACTATATATATTCTTGATCAGCATCAACAGCCGAGTCGATATAGCCATGTCCGTCTGTCCGTCCGTCTGTCCGTATGTATGAACGCGTCGATCTCAGAGACTATAAGAGCTAGAGACTCCAGATTTGGAACTTAAGCTCGCCTAATCCCTAGGCAGTACAAGTTTGTTTTAGATTTTCGATAACTCTCCCCGTTTCCGATATACACATGGGATCGATAACAACAAAATCTTGAATTTGGAAAACTTTGAGATGCAATTTGAATTATAAAACAAAATAATGACAATCTGTGAAAATTTTATCGAAATCGGATAATAAACACCGGAGATATGGGACATTAAAGTTTTGTATGCACTATGCAGTATGCGCGTACACACACACACATATACTTGCAAGCACTGACTGTACGCGTAAAGTATAGGGATCAGGGTATCGTCTAGTCGGGATTTCTCGACTAGAGCCTTCTTACTTGTTTTTATCCTGATCCCATTAAAAATGGGAAAAAATGGTAATAATGGTTTTGTGCATATGTATGTAACAGGCAGAAGGCAGCATCTCCGACCCCATAAAGTATATATATTCTTGATCAGTATCAATAGCCGTGGCCGTCTGTCCGTCCGTATGTATGAACGCGTCGATCTCAGAGACTATAAGAGCTAGAGACTCCAGATTTGGAACTTAAGCTCGCCTAATCCCTAGACAGTACAAGTTTGTTTTCGATTTTCGATAACTCTTCCCCTTTCCGATATACCAATGGGTTCGATAACAACAAAATCTTGAATTTGCAAAACATTAAACAAAATAATGTCAGTCTGTGAAATTTTTGTTGAAATCGGTTTAGAAACACCGGAGATATGGAACATTGAACTTTAGTATGCAGTGTGCGCGTACACACACACACATGACTGCAAGCACTGACTGATTAGTCGGGATTTCTCGACTAGAGCCTTCTTACTTGTTATACCCTGATCCCATTAAAAATGGGAAAAAGGGTATAATGGATTAGTGCAAAACTATGTAACAGGCAGAAGGAAGCATCTCCGACCCCATAAACTATATATATTCTTGATCAGCATCAACAGCCGAGTCGATATAGCCATGTCCGTCTGTCGGTCCGTATGTATGAGCCAACCGATCTCAGAGACTATAAGAACTAGAGACTCCAGATTTGGAACTTAAGCTTGCCTAATCTCTAGGCAGTACAAGTTTGTTTTCGATTTTCGATAACTCTTCCCGTTTCCGATATACACATGGGATCGATAACAACAAAATCTTGGGAAAACTTTGAGATGTCATTTGAATTATAAAACAAAATAATGACAATCTATCAATCTTTTTATTAAAATCGGATAATAAACACCGGAGATATGGGACATTGAAGTTGTGTATGCAGTATGCGCGTACACACACACACACATTCTTGCAAGCATTGACTGTACGCGTGAAGTATAGGGATCAGGGTATCGTCTAGTCGGGATATCTCGACTAGACTCTTCTTACTTGTTTTTTGATAAGTTAGTCGTGACAGTGTTTCTGATTCTGCATTAGACTTTTCGTAGACTACCCTGTCAAGTATAACTTGAGTCTATCTCTTGTCTTCCAATGCACACAGACTTTGCATGGGTTTTTTTATTAAGCATCTTGATTTTGTAGTAGATGCCACAATTTAAAAATGTTGTGTGACTTTTCTTATTTCATTGCATTTTTATATATATATTATGGATATTTCATATATTTAGATAATTTGTGAACATATTTTGACAGATTATTTCGCATGATAAAATCAGTGTGCTTTATGACACACAATATTTCAATACCAAACAGCGGTCATTATAGAAAAAGTGTGTGGGAATACTGCTGACCAGTTTTATAAAGTTTATAAATCTCTTTCTGAAATATTTTGTTAGACGTTTATTTATATTTTTTTTATTAATTAAACAAGGAAACTAAACAACACTACAGAATTAAAAACCTAAACATCTAGTGTATATAAAATATTAATAAAATAAAAAAAATAACCAAACCAAACTTTTTTGAACAGAATATTTTCATATTGATTTAATTTTACTGCGCTTTTAACTGTTTTAAGTGTCGAACGCATGTGTAAGGAAAATAATACGATTACTTACCAAATTTTGAGGTTGCATGGTTGTTGTAGCGATATCAGCTTGTGTTGATAGTGTTGAAGCAGCTGGTTGCATAACGATAGTCAAATCCGTTTTATAAGCGTTAACGGATGCGTTGCCCGTTTGGTTCACCGATATCGAGGGCGATTTTTTAACCGCTTTCAATCCGTCAGACAATCATCTGTGATTATTCTTCTGTAAATCACATTTTAAGTGCAATGTTGTCTGTTTTTTAAACTTTTTAGAGTACTTGCTTACCTGCTAATATATAATTCTATTGTATAAAAAAATATTTTTTACGAAGCAGTTCTTAAAAGTTGTGAACAAAAGACCGACCTGGAATGGAAAATAATATAAATTACATTTATATATATATATATAAATATAGGGATCAGGGTATCGTCTAGTCGGGATTTCTCGACTAGAGCCTTCTTACTTGTTTTTATCCTGATCCCATTAAAAATGGGAAAAAATGGTAATAATGGTTTTGTGCATATGTATGTAACAGGCAGAAGGCAGCATCTCCGACCCCATAAAGTATATATATTCTTGATCAGTATCAATAGCCGTGGCCGTCTGTCCGTCCGTATGTATGAACGCGTCGATCTCAGAGACTATAAGAGCTAGAGACTCCAGATTTGGAACTTAAGCTCGCCTAATCCCTAGACAGTACAAGTTTGTTTCCGATTTCCGATAACTCTTCCCGTTTCCGATATACACATGGGATCGAGACGGCATTTAAAATATTAGACAAAATAATGACAATCTGTGAAATTTTTATTAAAATCGGTTAAGAAACACCGGAGATATGGCACATCGAATTTGTGTATGCAGTATGCATATGCGTACACACACATACTTGCAAGCACTGACTGTACGCATAAAGTATAGGGATCAGGGTATCGTCTAGTCGGGCTTTCACGACTAGAGCCTTCTTACTTGCTTAACATTGAAAAGCAAGCCTACATCTTATTTATTGAAGAAGTCTTTTTCTTCCAATTGCATAGCACTTGAATGACACAGCAATCCGATCTGCACGATTTCGACAAATGACAAATATAACTGCAACAAAAAGATGAACTTGTCTAGAGTTTAAGATCGACTCTGCTCGCGATGCTGATCAAATTTATGGTGTCCGATATGCTTCCTTCTATGCTTTACACATTTCATGACAAAATTACTATACACTTTTCAATTATTATTATTTTTATAATTTTTAGCTGAAATGTTAAAACTTAGTTTATCATGGATCTTAGGGCCTTCAGTAGCTCTTTTAAAAATCATGCTTTCTTCACCCATTTGCCATTTGCCGACGTTGCGACGTTGACGTCGTAAATGCGAGAGAGTGAGCAAGAGAAACACCGAAGGGGGTAGAGATTAACCGAACGACTCTTTACAAAGGAAAAATGTGAATATTAATCTGACTTAATTTATATTAGCGTGAACTTGCACAAAGCTTCCGATTATCAATTGACAGAGTTGTTAACGATAGGTGAACAGGAGTATTTATGATTTTTGAATGCAGTGAAAATCAACGTCAACGAGCAGTTGCATTGTAGTTGAAAATGTCATCATGTAATTTTCATATACTCCGTTCTCAATCTCAAAATTATTTTACCTGGACCATTCGCCACCAATGAATCAAGCACTTATATACAATAACAAAAACAGTTTCGTCACTTTAAGTGTATACTTGCACTGTAGTAAAATAAGTTATACTTGACTTTATGTTTATTTCCAAAAAAACAAATTTTCTATGAATTTCATTCCACATGCAATGTGCTGCTTAGGAATGGTAACATTTTATCGATACAGATCGATATATTTCTTATGAAACCATTTTATCACATTGTTGATGCTTTGTTTGATCGATTTGTACTGCGATGTGTATTGCCGAGTTATGCATTTTGATTAAATAAAATTGAAAAGAACATATTATATATTAAAATAATTAGCTACATACAGTAAAGATCAAATTGACTAGTGAATTACTTAAACAATAAAAGAAAATAGTTACAAACGGCGCCATCTACTGTCTTCTTGGCTTTGCTTCATTGTTAATTGGAGAATAGAAATTGGCGCAGCGTGAAGTTGGCTGCATATTTAATAGTACACGCTGCATCGGCGAGTTTTTGTCAGTGAGCAATATCATTCATGATAACAACCAGTAATGTTCAACTAGCTTTTTCCCATCAAATCCTGTGATTTTTGCAAAACGAATTGCATGACAAATTAGCAAATTGCGAGAATCGGGAAGTCTGTGCGAAACTTATTTCCACTGCATTATTATTCACCGTTTTCAATAAAGAGCAATGATTTAAGTCCTTAGCGGTAAGTTATTTAAACTGGCAAGAAGCTTACAGTTTTTATTTTAAGTTTAAAATACCAATGCCACAAAAGTATCTGAAACTTATTGTCACAATAGATGCATAAAAGCAAAATGCTGAAGTATCCTTTGATATTAATGAAATTTTTGATACGTTTAAAGAACATAATGAAAAAATAAATAAATTAACATGGGTTTTTTACCCTTTTTTATACATAAGCGTATATTAGTTTTAAATGTGTACTGCATACCAAAAAGCATATTCGACCATTAAAAGTAGTGCTTTGTGTTGCCAACTTATTAAATTTAAACCGCCAATGACGTAGGGGGATGCCACTTTTCCGCAAAGACGGTCACATTGGAATTTACTGAAATTTTTAAACGTGATTTTCCCAAATTGTTTTTTAGTTATGCTTGTCTGAATGTGTGTGTAGATTTATGTATATTTTATACTGTTTTTTTAAATTCTTTTCCTCAGTGTACGCTAAAATAATTCTGGTTTCTCTGCATTCAAATATCATAACATTTTCCTACGTCTTCTTTTGCTTTACGCTCGTAACAAATAAGAAGTCAGTCTTAACAGATTTTTAAACACAAATGTATATATATGTTAATACTAACATGCGGACGTAACTGTCAAATTTCTCTTACCGAAGAATATGGTAATAACAAGGCACATTGCATTTGCTTGGCCACTCCTCTTGGAAAAATTGGGAGAGCTAAAGCTTGAAGACGAGCTTTTTTTCTCTCTTAGGAATGCTGCTGAACAAACCTACTGTAGGAGGCATGGTGTGTTTCGTAAGAGTTGCGTACAGAGAATTTACTTTTATTGGTATTTGTGTCTGTTTTTTTTGTAGGTGCTTGTTTTTGTGTTGCCATTTTCTCTTTTGGATCCATTACGGCTGCTGCAGCGGTGTTGGTGCTCCCATAAATGGCCATTCAAGGAGAGATGGACAGTTAGATGGCTGCTGTGGATGTTGTTATTGCTGCTTTAACTGTTGTTCTTTTCCATGCTGCCATTGCTCGACGGCTTCATGTTGTTGTAATGCTGCCGTGGTTGCTGCTGCTACAAGAATTGCTTGGGCTTATCATGAGTAAATCAGTTTATCTACAGTTAATGCTATGGACAGATGTGCGCGTATCTCGCTCGTGGCAATAACAATTTTTATATAAAAATAAGAACTTGGATTTTTTTTAAATATTTACTTATCAACATAAATGAAAAGCAAAAACAAAAACAGTTTAATTACGGTATGTACCCACAAACTTATTTGTTACATTTAAATTGACAAACTAATCAGTACTTGCATAAGTTGGTATATAAGTACAACAGTTCTTGGTGTGATTGAACTTGTGAAAGATGTTTATTCCTTCACGAACTTCTAGTTGTGAAAAATATAATTTAAGTGAACAAATTAAAGTATGACTCAAACACTTGATTGAAAAGTAAAACCGAACCGAAATGCACTTATACTATTATTGAATTTCACATTTTGAACAAGTCTTTTGTTCCGTCACATAGACTCTTTAATCTATACTACAAACATATATATATAAATACATGATACATATTTGATATGGTGTATGTTGTAGATTAAGTGTTCATTTATGCGTATGTATGTACGTATGCTGGTGCTAATTTCGCTGCTGTGCGCATTGCCATCATCAACGGTACCATTCTTTTTGGTACTTCTGGTAAAATTCTTGCATTAAAGCTTTTTCTGGGTCGCCATTGTAACTTTCCACACACACATACAGACTAATACATTTGTATATAGTCAGGACCGTATACACGTATTGCATGAATATAAAGCTTCAGAACCATGTTGTATTATTTTTTTTTGTAAAAGCATCCCCAACTGTGATTCTCTTTTGAGTACTTGACATCGTCTTACCTCTCTTTTGCTTAACATTGATGAGATTTGAAAGGTTAGCGCAAGCATCTATTCTAACTTAAGACAATTTTAGCCATCCGTAGATGCATAGGTGGAAAAGATATTTTAAATAAGTTATTAAAAGCAACTAAATAACAAGGAAAAATAAAATTAATAACTAAATCAGTTAAGTTAATTAATTTGTAACTAAAGATCATAATATTTATATATAATACATATATAATATTTTTATATTATAAATATGTATTTAAAATGTCCCTTTGACAACAACTTAATCATCAGATGATTACTCGGGAACATAAAGCAAAAAGACAAATGACGCAAGATTAATATAAAAGAAGACTTTTGTCGAGAAATCCCGACTAGACGATACCTTGAACCCTATACTTAACGCGTCAGTGCTTGCAAGTATGTGTCTGTGTGTGTGAGTAGCGTACTGCATACTGCTTACTGCATACTCAACTTCAATGTTCCATATCTCCGGTGTTTCTCAACCGATTTTAATAAAAATTTCACAAGTTTAATAAATGTTTCAAACTCCGTCTTAAAGTCTTCCAAATTCAAGATTTGTTTGTTTTACCAATCACATGGGTACATTGGAAACTGGGCAAGTTATCAAAAACTTGAAACAAACTTGTACTGCCTAGGAGTAAGGCGAGCTTAAATCTGGAGCTCCGATTGTGGAGTCTCTAGCTCTTATATTCTCTGAGATCGACGCATTCATACATATGGACGGACGGACAGACAGACGGACGGACAGACGGGCATGGCTATATCGCTATATATATAACTCGGCTGTTGATGCTGATCAAGAATATATATATACTTTATGGGGTCGGACTTGCTTCCTTCTGCCTGTTACATACTTTTTCACAAAACCATTATACCCTTTTTACCCATTTTGATGGGTTCAGAATATAACAAATAATAAATTTTAATGTTCTGTGTTTTTATAACGGACTTAAATGTATAAAATATTTTCTTTAATGATTAGAAAGCGAAAAAAAAAATTAAAGAGAAAAAATTAAAACAACTCGATGAAGGCGTTCAAGCGAATCGTTGAAAATAAGATTATAATATGTCAAAATCTGTCAACAGTTATACAAAATACTAGGGTGTTTATCTAAAAGCCTTCCAAACCGCTGATCCAGCCATGAAAACTTATCTTTTTTTAATGGTTTTTAAATTAACAACACAAGAATAAAGCAAAGCGAGCGACCACTGTACTTGTTAGACTGGGCGCATTTATATAAAGACAGATGTAATAAATTATACCTTCCATTTAAGTATGTTTTTTTTTTTTTTATTTTGATAGGTCAAATAATGATGGTGGAAAGTGGATATTATTCATATGTGGTATATATGTATGTATCTGAGAACATTACTTGCATATAGATATGTATATTTAATAAATCGAGCCGATGGTAAATGCGCTTTTGAAGATTTGACAAATATGTGGGAAGCTTTGAAAGTCAACTGTGCCAGTAATATTCCAATAAGCATGATCGCCATTGTGCTGACATGCTGGAGCTGCTTTTCACTACCACATATGGCAGGTTCTGGATCATCGCAGGCTCATGACACAGTGTCTGTGTTCCTGCCAGGTGATATCATACTTGGCGGCCTGTTTCCTGTTCACGAGAAAGGCGAGGGAGCACCGCCATGCGGTCCCAAGGTATACAATCGTGGAGTTCAGCGTTTGGAGGCCATGCTTTATGCCATTGATCGTGTAAATAATGACACAAACCTCCTTCCGGGAATAACGATAGGCGTTCACATACTTGATACATGTTCTCGTGATACCTACGCTCTGAATCAGTCCCTTCAGTTTGTTCGTGCCTCGCTTAACAACATGGATACATCCGTGTTCGAATGCTCGGACACATCGACTCCACAGTTACGAAAGAATGCAAGTTCAGGGCCTGTGTTTGGTGTTATTGGTGGATCGTATAGTTCAGTATCGCTACAAGTGGCAAATCTATTGAGGCTCTTTCATATACCGCAAATATCACCAGCATCGACTGCTAAAACGCTTTCAGATAAGTCACGATTTGATTTATTTGCGCGCACCGTTCCACCAGATACTTTTCAATCTGTCGCATTGGTAGACATTATCAAGAACCTTAACTGGTCCTACGTATCAACAATTCATTCAGAAGGTTCCTACGGTGAATACGGAATTGAAGCATTTCATAAAGAGGCAACGGACCGACATGTGTGCATTGCCGCCGCTGAAAAAGTGCCAAGTGCAGCGGATGACAAAATCTTCGATTCAATTATAAGTAAACTTCTTAAGAAACCAAATGCACGCGGTGTCATTCTATTTACGCGAGCCGAAGACGCTCGGCGCATACTGCTCGCAGCAAAACGTGCGAATTTATCTCAACCATTTCATTGGGTGGCCAGCGATGGCTGGGGAAAGCAACAAAAACTTTTGGAGGGCTTAGAGGATATTGCTGAGGGTGCAATAACCGTTGAGTTGCAATCGGAAATAATTGAAGATTTTGATCGATATATGATGCAATTAACGCCACAATCCAATCAGCGTAATCCATGGTTTGCTGAATACTGGGAGGATACATTTAATTGCGTATTATCTATTGGATCCAATGGTGTTAAGTTAGGAAAAGAAAAGACCATTTGCGATGATAGCTTAAGACTCTCTGAGAAAGTTGGGTAAGTGTTTTCGGGAATCATGTGCATTATTCTACTATATCAATCTATTTATGTGCATATTTTTTTTCGAATCTAGTTATGAGCAAGAATCAAAAACACAATTCGTTGTAGACGCTGTGTACGCTTTCGCTCATGCACTACATAATTTGCATAACGATTTGTGTACACAGAACGACCAGAATACGGGACCGCAAAAGCACCATAATCAGCCTAGCGAGTCTGTGTGGTATCGAAAGCCCGTTGATAGCCATTCGCAGGCATGTCCTGATATGGCCAGCTATGATGGCAAGGATTTTTACAACAACTACTTGTTAAACGTCTCATTTGTGGGTACAGTACACAATACTTCTAAGATTATATAAATGCTGCATTAATAAATTAAACTTGATTCACTTTAGATTTGGCTGGCAGTGAGGTAAAGTTTGATCGACAAGGTGATGGCTTGGCCAGATATGATATTTTAAACTATCAGCGTCTCGACAACTCATCGGGATACCAGTATAAGGTTTTTACATATTTTGTTATTATTTAACAAAGATCAAGAATACCTCCTGTACGGCATTTTTAGGTAATCGGAAAATGGTTTAACTATCTCGAACTTAATTTGGAAGCGGTTGTGTGGAACAAGGAACAAGAAATGCCGACCTCTGCTTGCTCACTACCATGCGGGGCTGGGATGATAAAAAAACAACAGGTAATCAAAATAATTTTATAATTATTTCTGCTTTGATTAAATACAAATTTTTTAAGGGGGACACTTGTTGCTGGATATGTGACAGTTGTGAGCCCTATGAATATGTCAATGACGAATTTACTTGTAGAGATTGTGGTCCGGGTCTTTGGCCATATCCGGATAAGCTGTCCTGTTTTGCTCTCAATGTACAATACATGCGCTGGAATTCGCTCTTCGCACTTGTACCTCTGGCGATTGCAGTACTCGGAATAACGATGACTATAGTCGTTATTGTACTGTTTGCCAAAAACCATGATACACCTCTGGTTCGTGCATCCGGCCGAGAACTTAGCTATACTCTCCTATTTGGTATTTTAGTTTGTTACTTCAACACATTTGCCCTCATCGCAAAACCAACAATCGGTTCCTGTGTCCTTCAAAGATTCGGTATTGGCGTTGGCTTCTCAATTATTTACAGCGCGCTACTAACAAAAACAAATCGAATATCAAGAATATTTCACTCGGCATCCAAGTCGGCACAACGTCTTAAGTACATCAGTCCGCAGTCTCAGGTTGTAATAACAACGTCCCTTATAGGTAAGTATTAATTGTAATCTTGAAAATACCAATTGTGACATACAGCTGCAAAACTTAAAAGAGCAACCAAGAGCACCAAGCTTCTTTTTCTTACAAGCCAAAACACAAACATAAGGTTTTACATTTTTTTAAATGTTTTTTGCTTAAACTTCCCATAAAGGAATCGAATATCATGTTTATTTTAATTAAAGTCTTTTTTTAATAACTACCAAAAAAAACCATGGCAACTCAATATTTTGTATTATATTGATTCAGATTGGCTTTAAAGTGCGCAATTTAATTTAACACAACAATAGAGTAATACACGTTCCTCAAGACGATTTAAGCGAATTATACCCTGATCCCATTAAAAATGGGAAAAAGGGTATAATGGTATTGTGCAAATGTATGTAACAGGCAGAAGGAAGCATCTCCGACCCCATAAAATATATTCTTGATCAGCGTCGAAAGCCGATACTTTTTCACAAAACCATTATACCCTTTTTTCCCATTTTTAATGGGATCAGGGTATAATAATTATGATGCCTATTTTAATTGGCTAAGTTGAGAAAAGACATGATTACAGAATAGAAATAATTTAGATCGTCCTGAGGCACGTGTTATACGTAATTAAAACAAGTAAGAAGGCTCTAGTCGAGATATCCCGACTAGACGATACCCTGATCCCTATACTTAACGCGTACAGTCAGTGCTTACAAGTATGTGTGTGTGTGTGTCTACGCGCATACTGCATACTGCATACTCAACTTCAATGTCCCATATCTCCGGTGTTTCTTAACCGATTTCAATAAAAATTTCACAGATTGTCATTATTTTGATTTATAATTCAAATTGCTTCTCAAAGTTTTCCAAATTCAAGATTTTTTTGTTATCGATCCCATGTGTATATCGGAAACGGGAAGAGTTATCGAAAATCGGAAACAAACTTGTACTGCCTAGGGATTAGGCGAGCTTAAGTTCCAAATCTGGAGTCTCTAGCTCTTATAGTCTCTGAGATCGACGCGTTCATACATACAGACGGACGGACAGACGGACGGACAGACGGACGGACAGACGGACGGACAGACGGACGGACAGACGGACATGGCTATATCGACTCGACTGTTGATGCTGATCAAGAATATATATACTTTATGGGGTCGGAGATGCTTCCTTCTGCCTGTTACATACATTTGCACAAATTCATTATACCCCTTTTTCCCATTTTTAATGGGATCAGGGTATAAAAAAAGAAGATACAGTTATTGTTTTTTCATCAAAAAGAAACTTCGAAGAGGGCACAAAGATTTAAATTTTTAACGACCAATATAATAAGTATACATGTTTGTTTTTAGCAATACAAGTTTTAATAACTATGATTTGGATGATTGTGGAGCCACCAGGAACACGATTTTATTATCCGGACCGCACCGAAGTAATATTGAAATGCAAAATACAGGATATGTCTTTCCTCTTCTCCCAATTGTACAACATGATTCTTATAACAATTTGTACAGTTTACGCGATTAAAACACGCAAAATTCCCGAAAATTTTAACGAATCTAAGTTTATTGGATTTACGATGTATACAACATGTATTATTTGGTTAGCATTTGTGCCCATTTACTTTGGTACAGGCAACTCATATGAGGTAAGTGCTGTTCTCAATTTGTTAACAATATGTGCTCTTTTAGTGCTGAAATATAACACATAACAGATTATCAATCCAGAAGTCGGATTATACTCTTAGCTTTAACTACGTGTAGTTCGGTTCGCTTTATATTATTAAATTTACATCTTAAGATTTCAATTTATAAATATTTAATTTGCTTACATTACAGATACAAATCACAACGTTGTGCATCTCGATTAGCTTAAGTGCTTCAGTGGCGTTGGTTTGCCTTTACTCACCAAAGATGTACATATTGGTCTTTCATCCTGATAAAAATGTACGTAAGCTGACAATGAACAGCACTGTATACAGACGTTCAGCAACAACGGGAGCAGGAGCTCAAGCTGTGCAAACAAGTTCCGGATACAGCCGCACACCTGTTGGATTAAATGCGACAGACGCAAGCATAGGAGGGGTTGGAGTCGCTGCTACTATAGCAACGCCATGTGATCGACCATCCCTAAACGAAAGCCAAATCAGCCCTAGCTGCGAGTTGGACCAAAATCAAACTGTTATTATTCATAAGAATGAAGATAGCTTTAATGGTGCTCCGCCATTAGGCAAAAGCGATTACGGAATGGTGGAAACTGTAAAGCCAGCATGCGTTGATGATTAGATAAAAAAAAGAGGCAGTTTAATATCAAAAAGTTGAGCTAATGTTATAAACACTTCATGGTCTGAATGAGTATCCAAAAAGTTTCCACACAATAACGCATTTAAATATTACGTCAAATTATTGTGCTGCGGGAACTGAATTAAAATTATTTGCATACATAAATAATTAAATATAGGAATTAACGTATGCTCTAATAACACTATAGCTAAATCTGAAGCTTATCGCTTGTAAAACTTTTCAAAACCATGATAAATAACAACCTGTGTTTTCAATTAAATAAGCTAAGCGATTCCACATTTCTCATTGTGCGCACCCAATCAAGTCATTTACGTTTGTGGAGTTAGGAAATTGTTAAACTTTTTTTAAATCTAAAATTATTGTAGTAGCTATTTCCCACTTTAGAGATTTTTAATGAGTTCAGAGTATAGCAAAGTTTTTAATAAAGACGAGCGCTACAAAACGTTTTTGTGCAAACTAACCCATTGCATTTAAAACTGGTTTGCATCGAATGTACAATAGGTAATTATGTAACACTGTCAGTGCTAAAAGAGCACATAAGCCTAATTATAACAAGTACGAAGGCTCTAGTCGAGATATCCCGACTAGACGATACCCTGATCCCTATACTTCACGCGTACAGTCAGTGCTTGCAAGTATGTGTGTGTGTGTGCACGCGCATACTGCATACTGCATACACAACTTCAATGTCGCATATCTCCGGTGTTTCTTAACCGATTTTAATAAAAGAACACTATGTCTGTACTAGCGTACAATTATTGTTCGAATTAAAAACAAGTAAGAAGGCTCTAGTCGAGATATCCCGACTAGACGATACCCTGATCCCTATACTTTACGCGTACAGTCAGTGCTTGCAAGTATGTGTGTGTGTGTGTACACGCATATCGCATACTGCATACACAACTTCAATGTCCCATATCTCCGGTGTGTATTATCCGATTTCAATAAAATTTTCACAGATTATCATTATTTTGCTTTATAATTCAAATGGCATCTCAAAGTTTTCCAAATTCAAGATTTTGTTGTTATCGATCCTATGTGTATATCGGAAACGGGAAGTGTTATCGAAAATCGGAAACAAACTTGTACTGCTTAGGGATTAGGCGAGCTTAAGTTCCACATCTTGAGTCTCTAGGTCTTATAGTCTCTGAGATCGACGCGTTCATACATACAGACGGACAGACGGACATGGCTATATCGACTCGGCTGTTGATGCTGATCAAGAATATATATACTTTATGGGGTCGGAGATGCTTCCTTCTGCCTGTTACATACTTTTGCACAACTTCATTATACCCTTTTTTCCCATTTTTAATGGGATCAGGGTATAAAAAATATGTATAATTTTCTTTCAGTGTTTTTATACCCTGATCCCATTAAAAATGGGAAAAAGGGTATAATGGTTTTGTGCAAATGTATGTAACAGGCAGAAGGAAGCATCTCCGACCCCATAAAGTATATATATTCTTGATCAGCATCAACAGTCGAGTCGATATACCCATGTCCGCCTGTCCGTCCGTCCGTATGTATGAGCCAACCGATCTCAGAGACTACAAAAGCTAGAGACTCCAGATTTGAAACTTAAGCTCGCCTAATCTCTAGGCAGTACAAGTTTGTTTTCGATTTTCGATAACTCATCCCGTTTCCGATATACACATGGGATCGATAACAGCAAAATCTTGAATTTGAAAAACTTTGAGATGCCATTTGAATTATAAAACAAAATAATGGAAATTTGTCAAATTTTTATTGAAATCGGTTAAGAAACACCGGAGATGTGAGACATTGAAGTTGTGTATGCATTATGCAGTATGCGCGTTGACACACTCACATACTTGCAAGCACTGATTGTACGCTTAAAGTATAGGGATCAGGGTATCGTCTAGTCGGGATTTCTCGACTAGAGCCTTCTTACTTGTTCTTATTATATACTTACGACTACATTAAACATTTTGCATGAACATTATTTGTTATGGCAATTCAACAATTCTTGTTGGCAGCCATACAGTGTGCTAATTATTTGTTTACACAAAGTGAAAAATTTTGATATTTTCACTTTAGAAATATAAGGGACACACTGGTTGTTGTGGAAAATTTTTATTTTAATTTTTTATAAGTAATTCAGTCAATTATCTCTTAAACCTATTATACAGAACGTAAGCAAGTAAGAAGTAGACGATACTTTGATCCCTATACTTTACGCGTACGGTCAGTACTTGGAAGTATGTCTGTGTGTGTGTATGCGAATACTGCATACTGCATTCACAACTTCAATGTCCCATATCTCCGGTGTTTCTTAACCGATTTTAATAAAGATTTCACAGACGGACAGACGGACATGGGTATATCGACTCGACTGTTGATGCTGATCAAGAATATATATAATGGGATCAGGGCATAAAAACATTAAAAATGGGCAAAAAGGGTATAATGGTAACAGGCAGAAGGAAGCATCTCCGACCCCATAAAGTATATATATTCTTGATCAGCATCAACAGTCAAGTCAATATAGTCCTGTCCGTCCGTCCGTATGTATGAGCCAGCCGATCTCAGAGACTATAGGAGCTAGAGACTCCAGATTTGGAACTTAAGCTTGCCTAATCCCTAGGCAGTACAAGTTCCTTTTTGGTTTCGATAACTCTTCCCGTTTCCAATATACACATGGGATCGATAACAGCAAAATCTTGAATTTGAAAAACTTTGAGATGAAATTTTTATTGAAATCGGTTAAGAAACACCAGAGATATGGGACATTGAAGATGTGTATGCATTATGCAGTATATGCGTACACATACACACACATACTTGCAAGCACTGACTATACGCATAAACAATAGGGATCAGGGTATCGTCTGGTCGGGACTTCTCGACTAGAGCCTTCTTACTTGTTTGATGTGAACTATTTTAATTTACAACAAACTGTTTTTGAGTTAAATATCGATATATGTACAGTGTTGCAAAATGTCGTCTTAATGTTATTAGCTTAAACTCCAACTTCATAAAAATGAATTAAAAGCAAATAGAAAGAAGTTGACAAAGCTCATCTAGAATGTACCTTTGACATTACGCGTCCGTCAAGACCTGCACTTTAACGCAAAACTTCAATCGTTGATTCTGGTGTCAGAACGTATTTATAAATAAATGTTTATTCTAGTTACTGTGAAATTAAAAGTAATAAGATCTGTCTCTTTTGTGTAAAGGTTAATGAAGAAACACATGTTTTATTTTAAGGAAAACTAGTTGTCGCACTTTAAAGTAAGTGTTTCTCAATTTGAGAGAACGGTTTGGCGTTGACGACGTACCATTAGTTTTCATCTGAGGAAAGTTAACACATGCATGGCTTTCTTAGATATAATCACACCTTGAAAAAGTAAATTATAATTTTTTTAAGCTTATCTATTTTGCATATAGTGAACTATTCTTTGCTTGTTGGCATATATATTGCGATCGGGCTGAAGAGGCATTGCATCATAGTTTCACTGCCGCGCTCCCATTTCAACAGACCAGGTGCTGAAAGTCAACAGCACTCAGACGCACACGCACATGAATATGCTGGTTATTAGATCTACTAGATCAATGAGTTTACGTTTGACCCTCAACAACAATTTGAGATTTTCCAATATTTTGCCAGCATTTCACGACCCCCATTTATGGAATTGAACTTGAAAATTGTTTCCAATATGTTTTTTATTAATAACTTGTATTATGTACAGAAAAGTGTTTTCTTTTACAATAAAATCTATGATTAATAATTATTTTATATGAGTTTTCTTAATGTGATACAAAACTATTAAAGTATATAAGAATAGACTACAAATTTGAATACAAAAAAAATATAAGGGGTCCTTGCTTTAATTACACCATAAAATATATGTAACGGCTTTAAATCAGTTTAAAATAAACTGCAGGAAAGCTTTTGTTAAATAATACACCATTCACTTTATATAAGTTGAACGAAAGTATCTCCTTTTTAGTAGATCATTCTTAGTCTTTAATTGAGCACTGTGGCTGAGGAATGTTGCATGCTACGTTCGAATTCCTCCAAGCTAAGCGCTTGGTTCATGTTCAAATGAGGTAATTTACCAGCTGATGCTCTGGCAAGCAATTCTGGGGAGAACCATTGTGCCAATTGATTTGCTGTAGGCGATAAACGTCCATCTCGGTGGCAGTTTATGGGACCGAGGTTATTGCTTTTAATAAAATTAGCAGACTCGGGAGCGTCGGGTACACCTAATTATTTGTTAAAAAAACATTTATCAACGGTATACTGCATTATAAGGCATCAAATCTTAATTACCGGTCATATGAGCTGATGACTGCTGCATCTGTATGTTAGTTTGTCGATGTATGTCACCATGCATAATTCGATGTCTAAGCTGCGGCCGTTGTTGTTGCTGCATATAATGATGATGCATTTGAACAATTCCGTCGGTAAATGGAACTTTCTGAATGGGGAGTGGGGGTCCACCGTGAACGTTGTCGCTTTTTATTGTTTCTTTTGATTGTACGGATTTAAGTCTTTGTTGATGTACTTGGTGTAATTCATTATTTAATGGAAATGCTACTGGAAGCATTTGTTGGGAGCCAGAGCTCAGAGTTCCTTTTAAAATTGGCCGACCTGCAATATTTCAACCGTGATTTTTATTGCAATGATATAATATTTATGACAAGCAAAAATTTTTTGGTTTCTTACCAAAAGACTTGGGTCCGTGTGAGGAGTGCATGTTTCCAGGCGGCCATTTGTTCTGCTGACTTCGTGTTTGAGAAACCTGTGGCAGTTGTTTAGGAGACATTTGTGGGCTATTGGCAATTATTTGATGCTGCATAGCGTAGTTTCCACCCAGAATCATTCTTGGTTGCAGTTGGTTGATAGCAGGCATTAGAGGCTCATTCATCATATTGTGTATTACTGTTGGTTTTGGATACTGCGACGATAATTGATATTGATGTTGCTGATTGACGGCACTTATATTGTACGTTGTGGCTTCTTTATCAGCTGTCATTTTTCTTAACACAGATGTTGGAGTAAATGCCAAGGGAGTGGGCGAGTTACTATGTCTTATATGATGGCTTAAGCTTGAACTCGGAGTGTTTTGACTATAAAACTCTGAAAGCAAAAAAGTGTAACACATTTGTTTAAAATTGGTGAGTCACTGATAATGATATGGAAACTGGTCAAGGAACATTTACAAATTTTGTTTTGTTAAGTGTGGGTTAAGTACCTTCGGAAACATTTGAATCCAGTTTTTTGTTTAAGAATTGAGTATTTTTTAGAGAATTATTTAAGTCATTCGGATGCAATATTTTTTGTTGCATAGTATTCCGACATTCATAAAGTACAGCTGAAATAATCTCCTTCGACTGAGCTGTTGTGTTGGGGTTGTTTATTTCCTTTTCCAAAACTTCAACAGAAACATCACCTCGAAGAATGCCTAAAAAATAAATCCGATCTATGAAACGCCGATATTACAAGAAAACTTGTTTTTTATAGTTCAATATTTTACAGATATTGCTATTTGTTAAAACATCTACGTCCAAATATATACTTTATATGATCGGATACGCTTCCTTTTCAGCTCGCGATGCTTATCAAAAAAATACATTTCGGATATGCTTCCTTCTATGCGGTACACTTTTCATGTCAAAATTAATATACTTTTTCAAGTGTATAAAAATTTAATATAAGCTTTTAGATTTAATTTAAAGGGAAATTATTTGATTGTCAGTATTTAAGACAGACTCACCCTGAAGTAAATGTTGCATTTCCATTCCTGTTTGTGTTTGCAATATGTTTGGATCATTGGAACCCGTTGTGTGTGATGGATGTATAGGACCTTGGGAGGCCACTTCGACATGCCCATGTTGGAAAGAGTCATTCTTTATATTTCGCTGATGATATAGTTGTAAATCATCTCTAAGTTGAGAGTCCTGACACCGAGTCACTTGTTCATGGCGGTCATAAGGATTAGGTTCGCCACGTACGTTTGAAATAAAGGGGTATGATTCAATAGGTTGATGCGAATTACTTTGAGAACCCAACTGTTGCAAAATTCTTTTAAAGCCTTCAGTATCTCTGGTAACAGATGTCTCTCTTGGCTCCGTGTGACTTATCTGGCGTGTGTTCCTAATTGTGTTTATTATATTGTACTCAGGTCGCAGATCCACTTTTTTCATTTGTGCTTCCAAGTCCTTAACACTGGGCATTTCTAATTGACAAAAACACCATAACTTTATACATACTTTTACATACAGATGCGAAATTAATGTACAACCTAACCACTGGACCAACTAATTTGTGGGATTTGTCTAATATTAATTTTTTATTTCCAAAACCTAGCTTTTGGGTTTTTTAATTTCGCAGCTACATATTTATAGGCATAATTGCCTTTTTACAAACATAGTCTTACCATTACCTTGCCTTTCCAATGTAGAAGAGCTTTCATAAGATCTGAGTTCGTTACCACATGTTTGCTCCTTAGATGCGAACCATCGGCTGAACCGCGAAGTTCCTTTGGCCTCACCTTGCACCTCGCTATCATTTCCCTGGAAAATATTTAGTTTTAAAGTATATTTAAATATTTGCTTGAAAAATTAAGAACCAAATGTTTGTCTTGTAAGACATCTTACAAACAGACATCGCATTTCGATTTTGTAAACTATTGAAATTTTTACTTGAAGTTGTTTTTTTATTTACCATTGGATCCATGTTGAGAAATGCGTCAAAATTAAACTCAATTTCAGATTTTGCAATTGCATTAACGTTATTATTTCGATTACTTGGCAGACCGTTAGATTTTGTTGTGTCAGATGCTTCAATGTTGTTACAATTTGATTCGGCTACGTTTAGGCTGGCTATGCTACTACTCGTTGATGTCGGTGTTTTGATTTTATTTGTATCTTTAACTGTTTGTACTTCGGAAGAACCATCGTACTCAATGTCATCAAAACCATGCAAGTCAATAGTTTCATGTTGGGATGTTGGGCCAGCGCTGAACCATTCTGGTTCATGCCTGTCATGCGTTTGATACATGTTCATGCGCTTCCCTCGGCTTTGCACTGTGCTATCACCAAAATGAAATTTTTCTTTATTGGATGCGCGACGTCCACTCGGGACAATTTTTTTCATATCATTTTGATCTCGAATCGAATCGGCTCCTCTTCGTTCATTGAGTCGACGTTCTCGATCACGGTCTGGCAAATTATCGTTAGATCGTTCGCTTGTTTGCTTGTTCGAACATATTCGCTGGTGCTGCTGGTCGGCGATATTACCATTTTGGGGTTTGTCCTTTTCAGCATTTATTAATGAATCAGAGTCCTTGTTTTTAAATTCCCAATTGTCATTTCTTGGTAGTAGTCTTCCACTGCCTATACGTCTTTCCTGAACATTAATGCTTGATCCCTGCTTTCCGGACAGTAGTGTTGGCGACAATGCAAGTGATGATTGCTCATTGTCTTGTTGAATGTTTAAATGTTTTTCGATACTTTCCCACTCAGCAGATGATGCAGCGGTCCGGCGCATTGGTGAACTCAATGAACTGCTGGCGGCGCGTGTGTGATTTTTCAGATTGGCCTGGCATTGAAAAGATATAGGCGCATTTTCTTTTGCATTCGATAGATCTTCATCATACTTTGCAGAGGCATTCGACTTTTCATTTTGGAATTCAGTAGGATCAATATTTCCTACGGATGATACCACAAAGCGTCGCTTTGCAAATGCTGGCATTAAATGCGATGAGGAAATGCTCCGATGATCTATGTTAGGCGGCTTATATGATGCACTACAAAGATTACCAGTTGTAGAAGCTAAGCCTGCTTGTGCGTCTTCGCCGATCTGATCGCCTGAAGTAAACCTCTGATAATAGTTGTGAGCTCGTTCTCGATTTCGCAAGGCCCGCCTGGAACTAAGTAGTCCACTAGAACTGGAGAGGGATACATTTTCTCTTTCAGGCGATAGGCCAGTTTTACTGATGTAGCTGTTATTGCAGCTAGTGATGTTGTTTAAATTTAAAGGAAGTCCGTTTATTTTCCAAAAATTCAAAGTCTGCAACTCAACGCGGTTTGCGCAACTAGGACGTTGTCGTGAACTATCTTCATACCGAAGTGCTAGCAAATCCGCACGTGAGTACCTTAAGATGTATAAAGGTATGAAATATATATAGCATTAATTTGTATTTGTATTTATTTGCTGTCACCTAAACATGCATTTATACATTAATTTAGAAGTAAATAATATAAGTGAAAGTTTGATCATTGTTGTTTTAGTTTTATAGACAACAATAGGAAAAAAATACTCAAATGTATAAATACGATCTTATAATACAACAGACCTAGTAAAGGGAAAGACAAATATATCATACCTTGCATTTTGTTCAATCAAATCCATTTTGTACTTTTTTGCTTTGTTGTCCTCGATTTATTTGCTATACTTTTAAAAAACAAATTTTAACCAAAGTATATGCATACATATGTTTGTGCAAATTGGAATACATACATATACAGCTTTTATAATGCTCTTAGCAACGTTTATATATGTATATATATATTAAAATACATGTGCATACATAAGCATGTTTCCCCTTATGTCTAAGCAATTAAATTAGTTATTTAATTTGTATACTAACTAATCCAAGATGATTAGATTAAAAGGTTTTAACATGGTACAAGATTTTTGTGTTTCACAAAGCGTACTTTCTTTGCTGTTGTGACCATCCTACATACGTAAATATATATATATATATATGTATGTATTTATTAAGAGCTATGTGTGTATCGAAAAATAACACAAATTGTACTGTTGATTTAGATTACCTTAAGACTACACCAAAATTTCTTAAATATTTACTACCACTAAAATATACATATAGTTTTTTATCTATTAACTTTATTTAATGGCAACAATATTCATTTTAATAAAATATTAACTTTAATGAGACTTATGCTTCACATTGAACTAGATCAGTTGAACTGGTGAACACACCAGACATGCAATATTTTATATATCGGTGTATAAGAAATCGATATATGTAAGAAAAAATGTTGTCGACCACTCAGCTTTATTACAAACCCCAATGACAATGTAATCTAAAGACTGGAAAATAATTTCCCCGCTATTTTACAGTTAGTAAACGAGCTCTGTACAATAGCATCTATTTCCCCGGCATACGATATTCGTATTTTCGTTCATTGCGTATCCATTTCTGTCTGCCGCCGTGTATGAATTTGTTTTTGTTTTGTGTATGGACTGCTCATGCTTGTCGTGTGCATGCATACATACGTATACTTCTCGGCCTGCCGCTATATTTGAATTTTTTTTTGTTTTGTGTATTGTCTGCTCATGCTGTGTCGTACATATGTATTCGGCACTGTCTGGTTGCTGAAAACCTCATATGTACATACATATGTATGTATTTATCAGAGCTCACGCAAAAGCAACTTTAGAGTATCTCAAATAAAAAGCAAACTAATTATTTGATACTTTTGGAATTGCTGGGCTGCTGGTTATTTTGCCTAAAATGGTATAGCTGCTAGAAATGTTTAAGTTAAAAAAACAAAATTATGTTGTACCTATGGCAAATTAATGTATAAATCAAACATTTATTTCATTTGAAACAAATGTTTTTTTAATTTTTAAATGTTGTTGATTTGCCGATCGCCAAACGGATTCAGGGTGGCTTAGGCCTAGGTCCATATTTGTGTGTATGCATGTGAGTTTTGTTTGGATTTGTTTTTGCTTTGCCGTTTAGCAAAAGTAGCTATTTTCCTGTCTTTAGATTACATTATCGTTGGGATGAACCAAGTGATTTAAAAATTACATTTTCACAATTTCTCTTATAGCTCTTTTATGTTCACTCACTCAGTAACAACCCAAAGTGGTTTAGCCAACACTACTCATATCTAAGCAAAAACGATATAATCTAAAGACGCGATGATAGCTACTTTTGCTCGTAAAACAGAAACGATAAAACCTGAAGTAAGCACCTTACCGTATTACGATATTGTTGAATACGATATTGCGTGCGATGCGCCAGACGAAGATTTGTTGTTGCTGTATTTCATTGTGCCGTTGTGTGGTGGCCAGACGAAGATTTGTTGTTGCTGTATTTCATTGTGCCGTTGTGTGTTGGCCGAAGTTGAGATTTTAAATATTCGACTTTTGTTTCTGTCTGCTTGCTATGCCTCAAATGGGTGGGTAGTATAGACTTTATATGAACTTTGTGGAATTGTATGGCTAATCGTGATAAACTTAACTATGACTTCTATCATACATATACATTGGGATATATTGGGAATTGGGAATTAGGTAGATCATTAATGACTTATTGAAGAGGTTTAAAATGACTAAATACTAAATTAACCCTAACCATAAAATAAACACATTTAGCTTTCAAATACTTGTCCGTGTATTATAAATATACATAAATAATTGCATTGACTTGTATTGATTATTGTAATAATGGGTATAAAAACACAATATTACAATAATACAATAGAACCTACTTTCCCTCATACGATATTCGTATTTTCGTTCATTGCGTATCCATTTCTGTCTGCCGCCGTGTATGAACTTGTTTTTGCTTTGTGTATGGACTGATCATGCTGTGCCGTATGTATTCGGCCAAAAACAATATAATCTAAAGACGCGATGATAGCTACTTTTGCTCGTAAAACGGAAACGGTAAAACCTGAAGTAAGCACCTTACCGTATTACGATATTGTTGAATACGATATTGCGTGCGATGCGCCAGACGAAGATTTGTTGTTGCTGTATTTCATTGTGCCGTTGTGTGGTGGCCAGACGAAGATTTGTTGTTGCTGTATTTCATTGTGCCGTTGTGTGGTGGCCGAAGTTGAGATTTTAAATATTCGACTTTTGTTTCTGTCTGCTTGCTATGCCTCAAATGGGTGGGTAGTATAGACTTTATATGAACTTTGTGAAATTGTATGGCTAATCGTGATAAACTTAACTATGACTTCTATCATACATGTACGTGTGTATATATTAGGAGTTAGGTAGATCATAAATGACATATTGAACACGTTTAAAATGACTTAATACAAAACTAATACTAACCATAAAATAAACACATTTAGCTTTCAAATACTTGTCTGTGTATTATTAATATACATTAATAATTGCATTGACTTGTATTGAATATTGTAATAATGAGTATTTATACACATTGAGCAGCGTGTGCGTTTCAGCAACGACAACCGGCACGTGTTGTTGTTGTTTGTTCTTTTGCGTTTTGCCTTTTTCCCGTTAGACTCAGACACATGAATACACAAAACGACGGCCCAAGCCCATACGCAGCAGGCAAGCTGCAGACGATTTGCCTTCGACACCAACGAGCATACAAACACAAACATACATATGTATGTACATACTCATTGATCGGCAACAACAAAATTTTACAATACAAGTAAGAAGGCTTTCTGCATGTACAGACAGACCATGACCTACGACAAACTCTAAACAGCAAAGCAAAAACAAATCCAAACAAAACTCACATGCATACACACAAATACGGACCTAGGCCTAAGCCACCCTGAATCCGTTTGGCGATCGGCAAATCAACAACATTTAAAAATTAAAAAAACATTTGTTTTAAATGAAATAAATGTATGATTTATACATTACTTTGCCATCGGCACAACATAATTTTGTATTTTCAACTTAAACATTTCTAGCAGCTATACCATTTTAGGCAAAATAACCAGCAGCCCAGCAATTCCAAAAGTATCAAATAATTAGTTTGCTTTTTATTTGAGATACTCTAAAGTTGCTTTTGCGTGAGCTCTGATAAAGACATATGTACATATGTATGTACATATGAGGTTTTCAGCAACCAGACAGTGCCGAATACATATGTACGACACAGCATGAGCAGACAATACACAAAACAAAAAAAAATTCAAATATAGCGGCAGGCCGAGAAGTATACGTATGTATGCATGCACACGACAAGCATGAGCAGTCCATACACAAAACAAAAACAAATTCATACACGGCGGCAGACAGAAATGGATACGCAATGAACGAAAATACGAATATCGTATGAGGGAAAATAGGTGCTATTGTACAGAGCTCGTTTACTAACTGTAAAAAAAGCGGGGAAATTATTTTCCAGTCTTTAGATTACATTGTCATTGGGTTCATCCAGATTAAAAACTTAAATTTGCACAACATTGCATTGAAAAAATAAATAATTAATTTTTATTATTAATTCTGTACCTTAATTAGTTTGATGTTTGGTTCCTTAATCGTTGCAATTTTGATAAGCATAAAAAAATGATCTGTTCTCTTGTTTCCTTGCTCTGAACCCATTAAAACACAGTTGAACAATTTTTATAGTTATTTTATTGAACCGTCAATTTAAATGCCGGAATAAATTTATTTGCAACTGGTCAAATTAACTTTGGTTTGCATGTTATAAAAGTATTTATTTAGTCAACGCTGTTTCCATTAGTTCTTGCTCTTGTATCATAGCAATGTAGCTGGGGCTCGGTTGTCGGCGATGCCGACGAAAAGAATTTAGATGGGATTTTAAAAATAACGGAAACGAGACTCGCTGCTGAATATGTAAGCTAGGTTGAGTAGAAAATAATGAATCGTTTTCAAGCTTGGATCCGTTCTTTTTCAAACAATGACGATGTTTCTGTTGAGTTAAGCACTTACGCCGACACAATCCTTTTAATCCGTTTGCATCCTAAGGAAAAAGTATTTAAAAATACAAAATTAAATGAAACGAATTGAAGGACATATATTCTTAAGTCTATTCTTAACTGTCACTTCCCTAATTATACCCTGAACCCATTAAAAATGGCTAAAAAGGGAATAATGGTTTTGTGCAAAAGTATGTAACAAGAAGAAGGAAGCTTCTCCGAGCCCATAAAGTATACATATTCTTCAGCATCAACAGCCGAGTCGATAAAGCCATATCCGTCTGTCCGTCTGTGTGTATGTATGAACGCAACGATCTCAGAGACTATGAGAGCTAGAGACTCCAGATTTGGAACTTAAGCTGGCCTAATTCCTAGGCTGTACAAGTTTGTTTTCGATATACACATGTGATCGATAGCAACAATATCTTAATTTAGGAAAACTTAGAGACGGCATTTGAAACAACTTTCAAACAAAATAACGACCATCTGTGAAGTTTTTGTTAAAATCGGTTGAGAAACACCGGAGATATGGAATATTGACGTTGAGCGTGCAGTATGCAGTACACGCGTACAAACAGACACACCTACATAAGTATAGGGTTTAAATATTGTCTAGTCGGGATTCCTCGACTAGAGCCTTCTTGTTTTTTTTTCTAGACCCTGTACCCATTGAAAGGGTTATAATGCTTATTTGCAAAAGTAACAGAATGAACCCATAAAGTATACATATTATTGATCAGCATCAACGGCCGAGTCAATATAACCATGTCCGTCTGTATGTATGAAAGCGTCGATTACAGAGACTGCAAATTTAGAACATAAGCTCGTCCAAGGTAGTGCAAGTTTGTTTCAAATTATTGACAACTTATCCCGTTTCCGATGTTCACATGTGATCGATAACAATAAAACCTTTAATTTGAAAAAGTGGCCTTTAAACTTAGAGACGAATAATGCACAAACATGAAATTTTTGGAACCTCGCCTTATTCCTAGGCAGTACAAGTTTGTTTTCAATTTTCGATAACTCTACCCGTTTTCGATATACACATGTGAAGTTTTTATTAAAATCGGTTGAGAAGCACCGGCGATATGGAACATTGAAGTTAATTTTAGTATGCAGTATACGCGTACACACACACAAAACGCACTGAATGTCTAGGGTTCAGGTGTGTCCGAGTCGGGATTTCTCTAGAGCCTTCTTATCTGTTTTTAGATGTATTCCGTATTCCTTTCATTGTTCATTGTTAAACCTTTATTTAAAGGTGCCAGAAGAAAGTGGCTTTCATACGGTGGCTTTTATGTAGGGACAACGTAAATGTTTTATGTATAAATGTTCACACTTACTTCACACATTTTTTTTTTATTCTTGTGAAGTCGTTCCGCTTCAGCTGTATTCAAGGCATTAATTTTTTCTTTTTCATTGTTGTAAATCTTAAAGTTCGAGCGGGTGATGTTAATGTCATATGAGCAAATATTTGAATTCAAATCATTTTGGTCTTCGGTATCGGTTGTTAAGCCGTCGACATCGACATCATCATTTGGGCTTCCTGAAAGTGAATGGCTTGCACTGAGAGACGACATATCAGCTGTTGAATGGGAGAGGCATGCTATGTCATCTTCAGTCGTTTCGATGTCGACAACTTCGTCATCATCATCATCTTCATTTCGACAATTACTTGAATCAACATATATTGGGGCTGACGACAATGGTGATTTGTGCGCGTTATTCGTATTTATCAAACTTGACGAAAGTTGGTTAAAACCTTCAACTAGTGTTGTAGACAAGTCACTGCTTTCTGGACACAGTTGTTGAATCGAATCTACTAACAACGGGGGAAAAGCACACGTCGATGAATTAAATAATGCTTCTGAGGCGGCTAATCTGTGTGTTGCCGCTGTCGTAACGCTGTTATGGGTAAATACTGTAGTTGTTCTAGTTGGATATGTGGGTGGAGGACTAATGTAAACATTGCTAATTGAATCATTCGGTCGCGTTGCATATAAAGATGTTGACACAATGGCTGACG
This sequence comes from Scaptomyza tumidula, assembly GCA_035044465.1. NCBI lineage: Eukaryota > Metazoa > Arthropoda > Insecta > Diptera > Drosophilidae > Scaptomyza > Scaptomyza tumidula. The sequence continues at coordinate 150,482 of JAWNNW010000467.1, read as the reverse complement.
CCGATGCGACTACAGGCTTAAACGCTGATGAACTAAGTATCGATGGTTTATTTAAATCTGAGTGATTTGCACTGACCTCAGTATCGGGAATCTTACGACTTTTTAATATGCTACAAATGGACGTGGTGTTTGATTCACTTTTAATTATATTAAATGGTTGATGCTCCATCAGACGAATTGCATTTCCCGGTACCGACGTCGACACGTTGGTTTCTGGTCGAACCCATGGTGGTATCGGACACGTTTCAAATCCGTTCATCGTCTCGCTATCATTTGTTTTTTTGTTTGTTTGTTGGTTATTATTCTGTTGTTGATGCCACATCGTATAGTCCACAACAAAATTTCTTGAAACCGGCATTATTGACAAATCATGTTCTTTACGCAGTGATTGAAGTGGTGATAATACCGAGGATCGTTGTAAGTTGAAGGGTACGCCAACAGTAGCAGCTACTGCCGTAACTCCTACCACAGCAGTGCCGGCTGCTACTGTATTATAATTGTAAGACTGATCTATTGATCTTTTCAAGCATGCAGACGAATCCTCACGCAGTGATATCGTTTTGCTCTCACAATTAGCGGGTGAAATGCACGCGTTTTCCATTATGGTGTTAGATGATCCGGTAGTAGTATTTCGATTTCGAATACTGGTGCTGTGATTATTATTACTGCACCCGACCAAACGCTTTCTTGTGCCGCCATTGAACATCGCCTTGACATCTTCCCAAGCATGAATAATTTTTTCGTTCTGACCGTGACCACTTAGTGTCATATGCCGACGCCACGAATTGAAATTAGCCGCATCAGGCTGAATATATCTGTCGTTTGTCGTGATACGGTGCGAATGAAAAATAAATTTATTAGGCGAGAAAAACATGCCGCAGTAGGTACACTTGATGCACTTAGCCCGTGATGAATTGTAACGGGAAGGTAAGAAAGATCCACGGCAACCCCATGCGCATTTGTGCTGCACATTAAATGCAAAATCGTCTGGCAATCTGGGTGGAGTATTATCTCCCAAAAAACTCTTGCACAGCCGTTCAGCTTCTCTGCGTGTTATCATTCCACATCGGCGCGAACTCACTGGCATTGCTCCAGCTCTTCTTAATATTTCCAATTGAACTGGTGTGCATTGTACGCAGGTGATTCCAAGAGCAACGCGTCGATTATGTATCTCGTTATAGCTGAACTGTTTAAGAAGCGTATTTGAGATTTGAGCCAAGCACAGGCGTTCTTGCCCTTCGATAAACAATGATACAATTGGTATGCCATACAATAATACTGAGCTGACCTGGGGAATAAACAAAAAAAAAAATGATAATAAATTTATTGTTAGCCCCTTAACTGTTGTTTAAATGGTATGACGAACAAGTAACAATGCTTAGCGTGTACTTGACTCTCTAGCAAAATTGTTGCTCGGTTATGGCAGAAAAGTTTTAATTGTTCGTTGTCAATTTGTTTGGAATCGTTTTGTTTCTTATCAAATGAATAAACCAAAGCACGTAGAAAATAAAATACCTCAAGGGAAACATTTGTCTATTTTCGATTTGTTTTGTGTGTGAGTGTTAGAAAACACACCCTCAATATACCATGCTTATATATATTTTTGTAAGTCAAGCATGCAGTAAGTAGTACTAGCATTTTTCTGTATATACCACTACAAAAATAAATACAAACAATGACTGTGTGCGCGAACTGTGTAGAATTCAGAACATCTCCTTGTAGACATTTCCCGATAAGGGCCTGCCTACGTTATTGAGGTTAAACTGAATGTTTGCATCAGTGACCCGTCAAATTTAGATGTGTTTCATGTAAAACAAGTAAGAAGGCTCTAGTCGAGAAATCCCGACTAGACGATACCCTGATCCCTATACTTTATGCGTACAGTCAGTGCTTGCAAGTATGTGTGTGCACTGCATACACAACTTCATTGTCCCATATCTCCGGTGATTTTAATAAAACTTTCACAGATTTGCCGTATTTTGGCTAATGTTTTAAATGCCATCTGAAGTTTTCCAAATTCAAGATTTTGTTGTTATCGATCCCATGTGTATATCGGAAACGGGAAGAGTTATCGAAAATCTAAAAACTTGTACTGCCTAGGGATTAGGCGAGCTTAAGTTCCAAATCTAGAGCCTCTAGCTCTTATAGTCTCTGAGATCGACGCGTTCATACTTACACATAGACGGACAGACAGACATACGTTCATGGCTATATCGACTCGACTGTTGATGCTGATCAAGAATCAAGAAAAGTATAGATTACTTTATGGGGTCGGAGATGCTTCCTTCTGCCTGTTACATACTTTTGCACAAAACCATTATACCCTTTTTCCCATTTTCAATGGGATCAGGGTATAAATATATTATACCCTATTTTAAATCAATTCATATTCTCGATATGGTTTACCTTTTATTATGATTATGTTAAATGAATGTAATCTGTCATTTAAAAAAAAAATTACATAATTAGTAGGTATATAAGCTTTAATTTTTTTTTTTTAACGCACGTGATTTGTTTTTTGCGGCACAGTTATTTGACTGTTTTCCATTTCATCAGTTTGAGTTGATGACCGTGCAGATCTCTGAACAGAATCAGGAAACGACATTTTGTTTTTTTTTCTGAAAAAGATTTCAAAAATATAAAACGAAGTCTTTATTAGTTAATAAGTTAATTTATTTTTTTCAACAGCCAGCCTTAAATTTCTGGGGGTAATAGTCATGATTGTGAAATATACATATTTTGAATTTTCTATTCTATTGCCCTTCTTTTTTTTTTGCTCTTCGCCGTGGGAAGATTCCATGTGTATTTTGTGAAAGGGAAGAGTTATTGAAAATCGAAAACAAACTTGTACTGCCTAAGGATTAGGCGAGCTTAAGTTCCAAATCTGGAGTCTCAAGCTCTCATAGTCTCTGAGATCGACGCGTTCATACATACGGACGGACGGACAGACGGACATGGCTATATCGACTCGACTATTGATGCTGATCAAGAATATATATACTTTATGGGGTCGGAGATGCTTCCTTCTGCCTGTTACATACATTTGCACAAAACCATTATAACCTTTTTTCCCATTTTTAATGGGATCATTAAAAAAAGCGTTTAAAATTCCTTATTTAGTCATCTACGCAACGTTTTATCTTTCATCGCTAATTTTCTGTCAATTCTGATCGGTTGACTTAAAATTTTAACGTATTCTCTGATAGTAATTTTTAACAATATGCAAGAAAAAAGTTTTAAATTAAAATTTTTTTTTCCAAATTGACTTTATAAATATTTAGAATCATTTGAAACACAAGAAATAAAGCCAAAAAAAGTTTAAGGCCTTTAATTTTCCCCTTTATAGATCCGGTATTGGATATGTCATCATGTATATAAATGGGTATATAATAATTTTGTTGCAAAATTATTCAATCTGATCAAATTCGCCCCGAATGCGAAACCACCCACATTCAATTATATTATGCGTGTGAATGGCATAATTGAAAAGAAGATTGTCCCTGGAGACAATTCGTTAAAGATAATAAGGTTAGAAAATGTTACAAAGCACAATTGTTAAGCCAAATGCCACTGTGTTTCCATACCTTTGCTACATGGAACACAACAAAACACAAACGAAAAGCGAAACAAATGATTACGAGACTTCTTAACTTACAAGGGGAGGAATCCACCAGAGGGTTGAATGAATTACAAACCAGTGAGGTAAATAATGACAAAATTATGTTAGTGTTTAGAAAAACAGCAGATTGTTAACAATCTGCCCAGATGCACTTAGTTAGTCAGTAAAAAAATAACAAAATAATCGGGGATGTTTGCCTAATGTTATCAAATTTAAAACGGGGTTGTTTCTGTTAAAGAATTTTTTATAAAAATAAATAACTACATACTATTTGACTCTACCTTTTACATGCATTTTTATGATTTTTAAAATACGAAAGTATTTGCAAAGTGGCAAAATAAAATAAACCTGAACGCAAATATTTAATAGTTTCTTCCCCACTTTACTAAATAAGTAGTCTTCAGAATTTGCAAATTTTGTTTAATATTATTCATATGCATTTATGACAAAAAACACTTTCAACAACTGATAGTGATGGCTGACATTTCTAGCATTTTTCTACCTTTGCAAAGGACTTACTTTTCTTTGAACACTGCACACAAAAACATACACACCCTTATGTCGATGTTATAAGAGCGATTTTTGAACATCTTTTCCCAGCATTGAGGAGAGTCTGCTTCTTTTTAAAGAAGTCGTTATCGATAACATGTGCCACGCTGCAACGAGGACGAAGACGAGCGAGTCACCCAGCAGACTGGATCCCAAACTGAGCGCTCAGACTTGACCTGCCGCTACGCCCGGATGTTGCAACATGTTTAACAAATACCTACGCAATAAAGTCTTCGCTGGAAAGTTCAGCGCCTGGTCCTACTACCGAAGCCTTACAAACAGTTTTACGACTCAGCCGTGTACATACCGTTCTGTTTGATCGACACCTTTGGTAAAATACTTGAGTGTATTATTTGCAGCCGCCTTGAACGCGCCTTACCTACCGAGTTTCACCGCATGAGTACTGCTTTCGCAAATCGAGATCTAAGCTAAACCCAATTCGTACTTGCTGATAGTAGGTAAGAAAGCGGCTCCAAGAAATACAGCTTGGTTGCAACTTTGGATGATAAAAACGCATTCAACACGGCAAAGCGGAGATGCGTCCTGTTAGAGTTTGTAAAGTGCCGCATACGGATGATAAGGAGCTACTTTCAGAAAACGATGACAAAGTACTATCCCAACGAGACGACCGAGAAGCATAGTTGGTACTTAGCCCTTATTTGGAACGCCGTGCATGACGGTGTTTTTCGTCTATCAATGCCTGACGTTTTTCCCTTTCTGTGCTTTGCAGACGATGCGGCGATCGTGGTCGTTTCAAAGCAGCTCAAGGTCATAGCGAAAAGTATCAAGCGGCGTGCTGGGGCGATCAGAGTGGTTTTAAGTGGTTTCCGTACTATTTCGGCCGATACATACCTAGAATGAGCTGAGCCGGTTAAGGATATAGCGAAACCTTTTCAAGAAACGCATGGCAGAGATCTTTTAGTTGTAGTTCCCTTAAATTTTCCTTAGTCTGTTATATTGTTTAGTCTTGGTTATAAATAACCAGTTAAAACAAGTAAGAAGGCTCTAGTCGAGAAATCCCGACTAGACGATACCCTGATCCCTATACTTTACGCGTTCAGTCAGTGCTTGGAAGTATGTATGTGTGTGCATAGCGCATACTGCATACTGCACACTCAACTTCAATGTCCCAAATATCCGGTGTTTCTTAGCCGATTTCAATAAAAATTTCACAGATTGTCATTGTTTTGCTTACTGTTTCAAATGCCGTGTCAAAGTTTTCTAAATTTAAGATTTTTTTGTTATCGATCCCATGTGTATATCGGAAACGGGAAGAGTTTTCGAAAATCGAAAACAAACTGAGATGCTTCCTTCTGCTTGTTACATACATACTTTTGCACAAAACCATAAAACCCTTTTTTCCCATTTTTAATGGGATCAGGATATAAAAAAAATCACACATTCACAATGACTGTAGGCGAGAGGTCTCCTTACATTTCCTTATTTGCTTTATACACTTTAAATGTGCGTAATGATTAAGAACATCCGATAAAGTATATATATTCTTGATCACCATCGATATAGACATTTCCGTCTGTCTGTCTGCCCGTCTGTTTCTATGCAAAGTAGTGTGAGCTTTTGAGCTGAAACGAGCAGATCGGATCACAATATCATATAGGTATCATACAAATGAAAGATATTTAATAGGTTTAACTTTCCAAGTGTTTATAGTTTTCGGCTTGCTAAAGATAGCCTTCCTTACTTGTTATTTGTATAAGCGATATTTAATTGAGACAATTTTAATATGTGCAGCCCAAAACTAAACGATATTCAATACCCTGCTTCCGCGTTATGACAAGAACATTTCACTCGGGTATACATTTATACAGGAATATGTATTTTATAGGAATACGTACGAATACTATGCAGGTTTACAATGCGAATGCAATTACCTAAAATTAATTTAAGTGCTTTGTTTTTACAAAGCGTTCTGCTCTGTATATGTACTCCTGTTGCTTACTCAGGTCTCATATTTCAATTTAAAAAAAGAAAAGCATGACACGAACATGTACACTTCAATATAAATACATTTACACATCTACATCTATATAGACATGTATACACGGTAGGCTATTGAAATTGAAAACGATTACAGTAGGACAATGCGGTCCCGAGGGTGGTTGAAATTTGAAAGCATATGTCCCTTGGACTAATGTGGGGTACAGAGGCAGATAAAGACTAAAATACCCACTGATGAGTTGGCAATAATTCGGTTGAGTGGTTACTGTCAACAGGCAAATAATAGTAGGTGTTTCCTTTGGGGGCGGGTAAACATTATTACACTGATGCCGTTGCCGTTGATGGTCTTTTGTTTACACGTAAAACATCATGCATACTTAATTGGGTTAAATTGCTAAGCGATTAACATTTACAAATGAAAAGCAAGGATAATTGAGTTTACTTTGTCTAATTACAAGTGTTACTCTCTACAGGTAAGTGCAAGGTAGCTATAGAGTGCAAGGTAGCTATAGAGAAGCTAAATTTATAAGCTAAATATTAGATTTCGGGAACAATGAATAGTTAATTTTGAATTACACAACACAAGCACACGTCCCATTGTCCAATTGGCACCCAATTAATTTCTTAAAATAAGTTTTTCTTAATTTAATCATTGTAAAGAAAGACAAACAAAATCACAGTGCAGTTATGTTAAGATGTTTTTCATAACACCTAGTTAAAAGCAAGTAAGAAGGCTCTAGTCGAGAAATCCTGACTAGACGATACCCTGAACCCTATACTTTATGCGTGCAGTCGTGCTTGCGAATATATGTGTGTGTGTGTGTGTGTACGCGCATACTGCATACTCAACTTCAATTTTGCATATCTCCGGTTTTTTCAACCGATTTTAACCACATCTATACATCGGAAGAGTTATCGAAAATCGAAAACAAACTTATATTCTCTGAGATATTTACTATACCGAAGGGGTCGGAGAAGCTTCCTTCTACCTGTTACAGACTTTTGCACAAAACCAGTATACCCTTTTTATGGGTTCAGGGTATAAAAAATCGTACTTGTCATAAAGACATTACATATGTGTATCTTTGATTAGCATTAACAGCCGTCGGTTGTCTGTTTTATAACTAATATCCTGAGTTCCTCCCTTCTGCATTACTTTTGAACAAAACCACTACACCTTTTTAGCCATTTCATGGGTTCAGGGTATAAAATATAGCTTTAATATTCTATCTTGAAAGTAAGATACCAGGTACTTGCCAAACTTTATAGCTTGGGATCGTTATTATCGGTGTTGGAAAGCACATATATAAAAACAAGTAAGAAGGCTCTAGTCAAGAAATCCCGACTAGACGATACCCTGATCCCTATACTTCATGCGTACAGTCAGTGCTTGTTATGTGTGTGTGTGTGTACGCGCATACTACTTCAATGTCCCACATCTCCAGTGTTTATTATCCGATTTCAATAAAAATTTCACAGATTGTCATTATTTTGTTTTATAATTGGCAAATGGCATCTCAAAGTTTTCCAAGTTCAAGATTTTGTTGTTATCGATCCCATGTGTATATCGGAAACGGGAAGAGTTATCGAAAATCTTGTACTTGCCTAGGGATTAGGCGAGCTTAAGTTCCAAATCTGGAGTCTCTAGCTCTTATAGTCTCTGAGATCGACGCGTTCATACATACGGACAGACAGACAGACGGACATGGCTATATTGACTCGGCTGTTGGTACTGATCAAGAATATATATACTTTATGGGGTCGGAGATGCTTCCTTCTGCCTGTTACATACTTTTGCACAAAACCATTATACCCCTTTTTCCCATTTTTAATAGGATCAGGGTATAAAAAACGTCCAGCTTTTATAAAAAAAACTGCGAGTACAGTATTTTTAAATACACCTGTCACAAGCAGACTTTTTCTACCTGTTTAATATTGACATCACTGATTATTAGCATTTGGATAAGTAACGTTACCAATTGATTTTTTTTAGTTAAATAAATAATTACATTTTAATGCAGGCAGTTACCCATCCGGTTCGCGTAACATATAATATTTTGTCACGGAAACTTCACAATAATATTAATGTGAGATTTTTTAACTTTAGCATTATGAATTTACTAATATATAATATTTTTCATTGCACGGTTTATTTTGTTATAACAATTTTTCAATTTTTAATCCCTTTATTGTGACCTTTCATAGATACAACTCATAACGTATTTGCGATGAAGTCAGAAAATCTCGCGACACGAAATTGCTATGAAGACTAAATAGGAACAGCTTTTCAATTGTCTTTCATGCGACTTCTTTTAGAATCGCCATTTCAAGTATTGAAACGAGACTGTCCAATAAACGAAAAGTAGGAAGAAACATCAACCAATAAGGGATTACATCGGCGAGAGTTCTTTATATCCGGCATGCTGCTAGCCAATAAGAGCAAGATTAAAAGCATGGGCGTGTTCAATATTCATTCGATACGCATGCGCACTTTGTCGTTAAGACAACCCTAAAGTCAACACACACATTAAATTCCAATACTCACCCTTACCTTGATGCATCTCAGCCCATAATTTAACAATAACGCGTGTTTTATATTTTTAAATCAACGAACTGTGAATATTGCTTTTAATTTAATTAACTTTTCCAGCAAAATTGTAACATGAAAATTGAATCAATCTATTAGACAAGAGTTCCAATCTCTGTATATGTAAATAAAAGTACTTATGCGTGTGTATGGGTTATATTAATTAATCATGTTGGATAAGTTTATAAATTTCAAGAAAATATATCAAAAAGTGGTTCAGGATATGGTGCGTCCCGATTTCAATAAGCACGTTTCGAGACAAACAGGTTTAGAATTTCGTCAAGTGGACCAATTGGGATGTTATACCCAAAAATTAAATTACATAAGTTACATCACATTCAAGTTAAATCAAAGATTTTAAGAGCAATTAAAATTTTTTTATATTAAATTTTACAGTAATCCTATACAAAGTGTCATTATTTAAACAAGTAAGAAGGCTCTAGTCGAGATATCCCGACTAGACGATACCCTGATCCCTATACTTTCCGCGTACAGTCAGTGCTTGCAAGTATGTGTGTGTGTGTTTGTACACGCATACTCCATACTGCATACAAAACTTCAATGTCCCATATCTCCGGTGTTTATTATCCGATTTCGCAAATTGCATCTCAAAGTTTTCCAAATTCAAGATTTTTTTGTTATCGATCCCATGTGTATATCGGAAACGGGAAGTGTTATCGAAAATCAGAAAGAAACTTGTACTGCCTAGGGATTAGGCGAGCTTAAGTTCCAAATCTGGAGTCTCTAATGGGAAAAAAGCTATAATGGTTTTGTGCAAATGTATGTAACAGACAGAAGGAAGCATCTATGACCCCATAAAGTGTATATATTCTTGATCAGCATTAACAGCCGAGTCGATATAGCCATGTCCGTCTGTCCTTCCGTCAGTCTGTAACCCCTAGGCAGTACAAGCTCGTTTTAGATTTTCGATAACTCTTCCCGTTTCCGATATACACATGGGATATATAACAAAAAAATCTTGGATTGGAAAACTTTGAGACGGCATTTGAAACATTAAGGATTAAATAATGACAATCTGTAAAATCGGTTAAGAAACACCGGATATATGGGAAATTGAAGTTGAGTGTGCAGTATGCAGTATGCGCTATGTACACAGACACATACTTGCAAGCACTGACTGTACACGTAAAGTATAGTGATCAGGGTATCGTCCGGTCGGGATTTCTCTACTAGAGCCTTCTTAATTGTTAAGATTATACTATGGCATAAGCCGCATAATTTGCGATTCCACACAAGTTAATCCCCTTGCGTATTCTCATAAAACCGGATTCACCCCATAGCTCTCCCCACCAGTTTTTTAGAATCCAAAAGTCTTTGTCAAATCCAATCAGAAGCATAGCATGATTTACAGAAGTTGAAGAACAGGAAACATCGTCATAAATTCCGGCACTACGAAAGTTAAAAAGAAATACATGCATATTAATGCCTGCGCAATTCACGTGAAATATATATAAACAATATGATACTTAAAACTTAAAAAAGAAAACCCTCCCTTATTACTCCCCATATTATTTCATACTCAGTTGTTAAGTTGGCAGATTCGTGGTTTCGATGGTTTTATTGAGCTTTGCTAAATAGCGAATGGCTACGATATTTTACTACAGAAATCTAAAATATATTTCATACAATAAAATTTAAAAAGTAACCATGCAGATCGTTAAGAGAATTTATATAGATAACTTTGAGAAACTTTTAACACCATTAAAAATGGGTGAAATCGGTTGAGAAACACCGTAGATATGGAACATTTCATTTGAGTATGCTTCTCCGACCCCATAAAGTATATATATTCTTGATCAGCATCAACAGCCGAGTCGATATAGCCCTGTCCGTCTGTCCGTCCGTTTGTATGTATGAACACGTCGATTTCAGAGACTATAAGAGTTAGAACCTCCAGAATCCCTAAGCAGTACAAGTTTGTTTTCGATTTTCGATAACTCTTCCCGTTTCCGATATACACATAGGATCGAAAACAACAAAATCTTGAATTTGGGAAAATTTCGAGAAGGCGTTTTAAACATTAAACAAATTAATGACAATCTATGAAATTTGTGGTAAAACACCGGAGATATGCAACATTGAAGTTGAGTATGCAGTATGCGCGTACACACACCACACACATACGCGTAAAGTATAGCGTTCAGGGTATCGACTAGTCGGGATTTCTCGACTAGAGCCTTCTTACTTGTTTTTAATTAAATAAATGCAAGAAGAAGAATTAATTGCATTACCTGTATAATTGGAATGTTTTTGGACTTGCGTTTATAGAAACGGCCACTGGACCAATGTGTACCACAGCTGCTTGCATTGCGTTTTCATCATTGATCGGTAAAATCGCCCATGAGGTCACATTTACAACAGCCAGTTCGTTAACAAATTGACATTCTCCTTTCTAATAATATATTTAGGTTAAGGTTTTATCATAACATATTCAATAGATGCAATTTTTGTATTACCTTAGACGCATATTTGTAATCATCCGATCTCATGAGACCGCCGGTAGCTTGTAGATATCTTAGTGTGTTTCGCAATGAGCCGCCTATGCAACCGTGATTACCATAGGGTACACTACAATCCACAATTTGTTGTTGACTTAGTCCCATTACTTTTCCGGTACGTTTGAAAATTTGTCCTTCTATACTCTGAGCTATACTGAACGCATAACAGGAGCCGCAGCTTTGTTGATTATACGATGGGGTGTTAAAGCCTTTTTTACGCCAATCAAAACTCTCAGGAACATTTTTTATCAACGATGATCCTACAATATCAGAAAAATTATCTAAAGTTGTATTCGGTTGGCTTCGCAGTAAACGTAAAAAGCCTCTCAGGTATGACTCGGTATTCTGTTATTAATAGAAGTGTAAAATTTAACATAAACTTTTAGCGAATGTTAACAAAAAAGTTACCATATCAGCCATTGTGTTTGTAGACAATTTAAAGGTGGTCTTTCCAATTTCATAAAGTTGATTGTGTTCGTTGACAACTTTTAAATTTTCCTTATATGCTTTTAAGCTGCGAATTTGATCATACAAGCGAATATAGGTCTTGTTGTTGATTTTCTGAAAAATATTTTATAAATTATAAAAAAAAATTATTTACTTGCCTATAGAAGATATACCTTGAAATTTTTAAATTGCTCATTGTATATTGGGCTTAATTCGTTTCGCTGACCTTTACTCAATAAAATATTTATTAAAACACAACATATTATTGCACCGGTCTGCATCGCTGTTATTAAATAACTAAATTTACACGTACGCAGCCTATAAATGTTAGTTCATTTATCTACTGGTAAAAACGCAAGTTCAGCACATTTATGTACCAGTCAATAGGGTGATTTTTATTTTTTATTTATTTTTTTTTTTTTTTGTGGAGACTAAGAATTTATTCCAAGCTTAATTAGAAACACGTTTACATAAAATGAATAAATAAAATCTTGAATTTGGAAAACTTTGAGATGGCATTTGAATTAATAAATTTTATGATGAAATTTTATTTATGAAATTTTAGTTTAGTTTAGTATGCAGTATGCGCGTAAACACTCACACTCACACATACTTGCATGTACTGACTGTACGCGTAACGTATAGGGTTCGTCTAGTCGGGATTTCCCGACTAGAACCCTCTTGCTTGCTTTATATAATGTTGCGAAGTGATGCTGATTTTAAAGTTAATGCTCAACAGTCGACCAAAGATATGTGTAATAACCAATTAATGATACTTATTACAACAGGCTTTTAACGTTCACGTTCTTTAGAATTTAAAGCCTACACACGCAAACAAATAACCTACCCCGAAATCCAAATTCTTTTCAAAAGGATTTAGTTGTCATGCATACTTTATCGAGACTGAAAATCACGGTAAAACTTATTGCTGCCGGTTACATTCGTTTGCATAAAACCATTGGAACCCTTTTTTTTAAGTAGTTACAATTATTTTTTGATATATGTAATGTTTATTCGATAAATTCTAAGTTATACAAAATAGTTTTAGAATACTTGTTATGTTTCGAAATTAATATAATAAATTGTGATATTTAATGATATGATATTATTTTTCAATGAGTAAAAGGGTATAATGGTTTTGTGCAAAAAAATGTAACAGAGAAAAGATAGCATATCCGACCATAAAGTATATTTATTTTTGATCAGAATCGACAGCCGAGTCGATATAGCCATTTCCGCCTGTCTGTCTCTATGATCGCGACGATCTCAGAGACTATGGAGCTAGAGACTCCAGATTTTGAGTCTATATAGCTCTATGATATACGATGACGGTCAAACGCTCGCGTTTATGGGTTCAGATATGCTTTATTCAATGCGTTAGTCTATGTTTAAGTCACAACCAATGCCAAATTTCCCCGTAAAAATGTCAACCAAGTTTTCCCACCAAGAAATTAAACAAACCCAGAAGCATACAACCACTAGTAACAAGTAAGAAGACTCTAGTCGAGAAATCCCGACTATACGATAACCTGTACCCTATACTTCCCTAAATTTTCAAAAACTCTTCGCGTTTCCCATATACACATGGGATCGATAACAATAAAATCTTGAATTTGGAAAATTTTGAGAAAGCGTTTGAAATATTAGACAAAATAATAACAATCTGTAAAATTTTTATTCAAATCGGTTGAGAAACACTGAAGACATGGAATATTGATGTTAAGTCAAGTATGCTTATACGCGTACACCCACACCCACATACTTGCAAGCACTGACTGTACGCGTAAAGTATAGGGTTCAGGGTATCGTATAGTCGGGATTTCTCGACTAGACCCTTCTTTCTAGTTTAATTATAATGCAGAAGCAGTATATACTTGACAAAGACGCAGACATACACATACACAAGTTGGCATATTGGCGAAAATAACAATTAAATATTCAATACATTTATATATATATTCATAAGATTTTAGATAAACATCTTTTTAAAGAACAAGTTAGAAGGCTCTTGTCGAGAAATCCCGACTAGACGATAACCTGATCCCTATACTTCACGCGTACAGTCAGTGCTTGCAAGTATGTGTGTCTGTATGTACGCGCATACTGCATACACAACTTCAATATCCCATATCTCCGGTATTTCTTAACCGATTTAAAAAAAAATGTTACAGATTTTCAATATTTTGTTGATTTATTCAAATTTCATCTTAAAGTTTTTCATATTCATGATTTTGTTGTTATCGATCCCATGTGTGTATCGGAAACGGGAAGAGTTATCGAAAATCGAAAACAAACTTGTACTGCCCAGGGATTAGGCGAGCTTTGGTTCCAAGTCTAGAGTCTCTAGCTCGACGCGTTCATATATACGGACAGACAGACAGACGGACAGACAGACGGACATGCTTCCTTCTGCCTGTTACATACTTTTGCACAAAACCATTATATCCTCTTTTCCCATTTTTAATGGGATCAGGGTATAAAAGAAGCTTCTCTTTTCGTGGAAAGTTGACGTTAAATTGCGCATGTGTGAATAAAAGTGCAGAGCGCCATCTGTAGCTCAACAAAATAATATTTTTTTTTTTATTTCAATAACAATAAAATTAATTCTCTTTTCATAGTGACACCTAGCGGTATAAAATAAATTTTATGACATACCTACCAGATATAGACCTAAAATCTGAGACATAGTATTCGCTTGAGCAAACCAGCAGCTCCACCTATTGTTGAAATTTTAAAATGTTCATAATTACATTTTACATTACATTTTGTATTATACCACCAAGCTTTTTGTCAGGTGCTTTTAGTTTATTCTCTTTATTTGTGTTGCAAGTGTTGTATTCTCAACTCGTACTATTTTATCGTTTGGTTTTTGTCAAAGAAAAGTTTTATCAAGTGTATAGGTGTTTTAACTTCGATTTTTTATACTTAAAAAGGGTATAATACATTTGTTCAATTTTGTATAAAAGACAGAAGGATTCATCTTCGACTCCATTAAGTACATTATAGATCTAAAAAATGACTAGATATTCTATATTTTTATAAGTAATCTAGCACCTCAATTTAGCAATATATTAAATTATATCGCTAAATTAATTTAACATACTACTATGCTATGCTACCGTCTGAAAATTGTCGAAAATGTACTTGCTATTATTAGTGTTATATTTAATAAGAACAAAATATTATTTTGCGACTTGTCTCTTGTAATCTTTGTACAAAATAAATATTAACATTTTGGGGTACTTCTCAAAACATATTCGACACTTTATACTTTCAAACATTAACCAAACGCTTCAGTAGTTGTCACACCATAAAAACAGTTTTGCTGCAATAACTTTTATAAAGATATATATATAGGTATATATAGTGCCTTATTAAAGACTCCGAATATAGGTTTGTACGCTAACACCGTATGGCAAATTTTTTAGAGATTTGATAGAGGTTTATTAAAATAAACAAGTAAGAAGGCTCTAGTCGAGATATCTCGACTAGACGATACCCTGATCCCTATACTTTACGCGTACAGTCAGTGCATGCAAGTATGTGTGTGAGTCTACGCGCATACTGCATACTGCATACACAACTTCAATGTCCCATATCTCCGGTGTTTATTATCCGATTTTAATAAAAATTTCACAGATTATCATTATTTTGTGTTATAATTCAATGTTTTCCAAATTCAAGATTTTGTTGTTATCGATCCCATGTGTATATCGAAAACGGGAAATGTTATCGAAAATCGAAAACAAACTTGTACTGCCTAGGGATTAGGCGAGCTTAAGTTCCAAATCTGGAGTCTGTAGCTCTTATAGTCTCTGAGATCGACGCGTTCATACATACAGACAGACGGACGGACAGACGGACATGGCTATATCGACTCGACTTTTAATGCTGATCAAGAATATATATACTTTATGCGGTCGGAGATGCTTCCTTCTGCCTGTTACATACTTTTGCACAAAACCATTATACCCTTTTTCCCATTTTTAATGGGATCAGGGTATAAAAATCATGAAATAAAACATTTGTTAATTTCAAATGTGATTTCAATATGCAACTATAAATTACCTTTCTAAAATGTAACAGTTGTTTTGCATAAGACGTTTTTTGCGCCTACTGTTAGAGATTGAACAAGTAAGAAGGCTCTAGTCGAGATATCCCGACTAGACGATACCCTGATCCCTATACTTTACGCGTACAGTCAGTGCTTGCAAGTGTGTGTGTGTCTGTGTACGCGCATACTGCATACTGCATACACAACTTCAATGTCCCATATCTCCGGTGTTTATTATCCGATTTCAATAAAAATTTCACAGATTATCATTATTTTGCTTTATAATTCAAATTGCATCTCAAAGTTTTCCAAATTCAAGATTTTGTTGTTATCGATCCCATGTGTATATCGGAAACGGGAAGAGTTATCGAAAATCGAAAACAAACTTGTACTGCCTAGGGATTAGGCGAGCTTAAGTTCCAAATCTGGAGTCTCTAGCTCTTATAGTCTCTGAGATCGACGCGTTCATACATACGGACGGACAGACGGACGGACAGACGGACAGACGGACATGGCTATATCGACTCGACTGTTGATGCTGATCAAGAATATATATACTTTATAGGGTCGGAGATGCTTCCTTCTGCCTGTTACATACTTTTGCACAACTTCATTATACCCTTTTTCCCATTTTTAATGGGATCAGGGTATAAAAAAAATCCCCCACTTGCCAAACTTGATGTTTGTTGGCTTGGTTGTGTTACTATTATTTTCGCAGCTGCACATATAAACGCTGTGCGGTGCAGAGAGGGTATTGAGATTTATTTCAAAAATTCTTATCTCATGTCAATTTAGTTACACTTGATGGGTTGATGTTGAGCGCAAAGCGTAAAGCCAAGCGGGATCAGCTGTTATTTTTCACGTTGCGGTTCGTTCGAATCGAAAATTAATGACACACAAATGAAATGTGGAAAATGCTGCTGTCAACAACACTTGTTGGATTAAAGACATCAGCAATCTTTCGAGCCCTTGGAACATTGAATTTCCACAGTCTTACAAAATTCAACAATTTTCGTTTTCGTTGAACTTGTGCAAATTTAATGGTAATAGGATATTCTCGTTTTTTTTAACTTGAAAGAAATCTTATGAAGTTTCAGATATTTGCATATCCAGGTTTAATTAATTTTAATTTTTAAGCAACTAAATTCTAGTTATATCTTTGTATACTGGTATTGCTCTTCTTATATATACATGAAATGGGTAAAAATTGTTGTGTTTGTGCAAAAGTATGTAAAAACAAGTAAGAAGGCTCTAGTCGAGAAATCCCGACTAGACGATACCCTGATCCCTATACTTTTCGCGTACAGTCAGTGCTTGTACGTGTGTGTGTGTACGCGCATACTGCATACACAACTTCAATGTCCCATATCTCCGGTGTTTCTTAACCGATTTTAATAAAAATTTACAGATTATCATTATTTTGTTTTATAATTCAAATGGCATCGCAAAGTTTTCCAAATTCAAGATTTTTTTGTTATCGATCCCATGTGTATATCGGAAACGGGAAGAGTTATCGAAAATTGGAAACAAACTTGTACTGCCTAGGGATTAGGCGAGCTTAAGTTCCAAATCTGGAGTCTCTAGCTCTTATAGTCTCTGAGATCGACGCGTTCATACATACAGACGGACAGACGGACGGACGGACGGACGGACAGACGGACATGGCTAAATCGACTCGACTGTTGATGCTGATCAAGAATATATATACTTTATGGGGTCGGAGATGCTTCCTTCTGCCTGTTACATACTTTTGCACAACTTCATTATACCCTTTTTTCCCATTTTTAATGGGATCAGGGTATAAATAGAATAAGCATCTCCGACCCTATAGAGTATATACTTTCTTGAGCATCAACAGGCAAGTCCATTCTGCCGTTTGTCTGTATGTATGAACGCGTCGATGTCAGGAACTTTAAAAGGTAGAGACTTCAGATTTGAAACATAAACACTCCTCAACCATAGAAAAACAACTTTGTTTCAAATTATGGCTAAATAATTCGGTTTCATATACACGTACACAGCTAACATCATTAACACTAAAATCTTGAATTTGGAAATTGTGAATTTAATTGAAAAGGATAGCTTGAGGTAACTCTAGCGCTGAAAAGTCCATAACACTGCCAAATATCACAAGACCTTTTTAGTGGAGCAGTAACACATTAAAACTTTCAAGTTGATATCTTTATCAAGATTTGCTTAATCTTACACTGTGAGACGACATTATTAGCTTCAAATTTTATTAAAAGTCCTGTCCTTGTATCTGATTTGATCTTCAGGCTTATCTATTTTTATTTTTATTTTTTGTCATTGGCGTCGCATTTAATTAATAACTTGAAGTTCCATTTCAAACTGGCAAATTCAACATTTAATTATTAGAAAATATTTGACGCGATAAAGCGCATTAGTTCTGCTTGACTTGTTGAGTATCCCAATATACCAAGCGTATATAGAAGAGAGAAAAAAACCTAGATAAACACGAACTGCTTCAAATACTATTCCTAAACAAGTAAGAAGGCTCTAGTCGAGAAATCCCGACTAGAAAATACTCTGATCCCTATACTTCACGCGTACAGTCAGGGCTTACAAGTATATGTGTGTGCGCATAGCGCATACTGCATACACAACTTCAATGTCTCATATCTCCGGTGTTTCTAAACCGATTTCAATACAAATTTCACAGATTGTCATTGTTTTGTTTAATTAATCAAACACGGCTATATCGACCCGACTGTTGATGCTGATCAAGAATATGTTGGAGATGCTTCCTTCTGGCTGTTACATACTTTTGCACATAGCCATTATACTTTTTAACCCATTTTTAATGGGTTCAGGGTATAAAACAAAGGGAGAATGATTAACTGTAACTTTTTCAATTAATTCATTTTAACCTTACTAACGTAAAAAATAAATTTCTTTTACAATATTCAACATCAGTTAGATTTTGCAACTAACGCTTATAATTACACTACAATTAAGTGATCTCCAACTAAAAATACCATCCGAACACAAGGAATTTATAAAATGTGCTACGTCAAAATAGAAAGGTCGTTGCAATACGAATCTGCCAGTATGTCTGCCAATTATTACCAGGAGCGAGTGCGTTTTGCCTGAAACATTAGGGCTAGGGTGCAGAATTAACAAAATGTACTTTGAGCAGCAGCTTTGTGATGCTGTTGGTGAAGCTCCCTTTTTCCTTTTCCATACCAATGGATAATTGCTCAGTCAACTGGCATCTTCCAGCTATGAATGAGAGAGAGAGTTGCACTGGAGTTGAGGTTTAGGACTGTGTGAGCCCTGGTGATGACGGCCATCCACCATAGTCGCGGCTAAATCCTCATTGTAATTGTCGTCATAGTCCGTCGTCATTTATATCCACAGTCTAGGGTCATCGCATTGTTATAAAAATTATATAAATGAATGCTGTGTTGTTCATTATTACGTTCATCACAAAAAAAAAAGCAACAAGAATTTGTTCCATCATTGTGGGCTTTTTTAAACTAACATGCCTTAAATAAAAATTAATTTAAAATGTATATACGTAAAATTATACTATCTATGTACATATTATAAACAAAACCAAAATACTCCAATAATGAAACAGATAACAGAGATGTACAAGATTTTCCGACCGCTTCTTTTAACTTCATCAACACAAATAACGCCTTCTTCTTTATTAACATTAGTGTGTTTAAAGAACAGGAATTTGTGTGGCTCACCAACAAACACGCACGCGTGCACAGACACACCCCAGACAAGGGACAGGATCAGGACCATCTGCGGTGGTGGGCCGGCCAGTCGGCACTAAACACCTCCTTCGTGTTGAATGCTCAGCATTTTCCGCCCTCCATAAGACCTTAAAAAACTAACATACAGAATGGATATTCCTTTGATTGTTTTTGGGATTTTCATTATTTCAATTCAATGGTTTTGAATTCATGGAAATTGGCATAACTTTGTTGTACAATAATTCAATCTTTTTTTCGCTTTGTCCGATAAACTATGTAGTCTTCATTACGATCGTCAAAATAGTTAACATGTTTAATCATAAATCAAGTATGGAAGCTGTTTTTGACATGCCGTAAGTTATATACACATGAAAGGCATTCTTTTTATACCCTGATCCCATTAAAAATGGGGAAAAAGGGTATAATGGTTTTGTGCAAAAGTATGTAACAGGCAGAAGGAAGCATCTTCGACCGCATAAAGTATATATATTCTTGATCAGCATCGAAAGCCGAGTCGATATAGCCATGTCCGTCTGTCTGTCTGTCTGTGTGTATGTATGAGCGCGTCGATCTCAGAGACTATAAGAGCTAGAGACTCCAGATTTGGAACTTAAGCTCGCCTAATCCCTTGGCAGTACAAGTTTGTTTTAGATTTTCGATAACTCTTTCCGTTCCCGATATACACATGGGATCAATAACAACAAAATCTTGAATTTGGAAAACTTTGAGATGCCATTTGCCAATTATAAAACAAAATAATGACAATCTGTGAGATTTTTATTGAAATCGGATAATAAACAACGGATATATGGGACATTGAAGTTGTGTATGGTATGCAGTATGCGCGTATACACACACACACACACTTGCAAGCACTGACTGTACGCGTGAAGTATAAGGATCAGGGTATCGTCTAGTCGGGATTTCTCGACTAGAGCCTTCTTAGTTGTTCAAAGTAAGATCTTTCATTTGAGGGACTAGTTTGCAATGAATCAATCGGATGGACGGACAGACGGACATGGTTAAAGTTAGTCATAGATAATTTATTCCTGTCTGTCTATCCACCTGCTCCTTCACCAGTACCAATAAATAAGAAAACACAAAAACCACGCGCATAATTATAATTTTTATCAAAAAAAACTTTTCACTTTCGACACTTCAGCTGATATCTATCACAGTGCAAAATGATTGAGTGGAAAAATTATGATAGCGGTAGCTAGCTATAGCTGCAGCTGTAATGGTCTTTAAATTTTATTGGTCGAATTTTTTAATTAACAAGTGTGTTTAGCATGGAAACAGATGTGTTTTTTTTGGGACAACTGCAGACTCTGACATTAGAACAAATAGGTATAAGGGTCTGCTTGGTTTTAGCGTCTGATACATGTTCGCTCAGTTAAAAATTCAACCTAATACTACCAAATCATTACCATTTGTTTAAGTATATTTTTTCTTTACTCCTTGAACGTAAGTTATATGTATGAACGCCATTCAGTTTATATAAAATAACATATAATACGAACATTTCGTTTCTAATTTTAAGAGATTTGTGCCTGATTTGGAACATTAAAGTTGTTTTTTTTAAGTGATCCGGAATAAAAACCCGAAATTAGACCATAACATTGAGAAAATACCATAGAAATTGCTAACATACTTTATGATAGGAAACGGCAGCGGGACAGCAGGTCATGTTTAACAAGTAAGAATGCTCTAGTTGAGAAATTTCGACTAAAAGATACCCTGTGTGTACTCAGTTCTTGCAAGTATGTTTTTTTTTATACCCTGAACCCATTAGAAATGGGGAAAAAGGGAATAATGGGTTTGTGCAAATGTATGTAACAGGCAGAGAAGAAGCATCTTCGTCTGTCCGTCCGTCCGTCTGTCTGTATGTCCGTCCGTATGTATGAGCGCGTCGATCTCAAAGACTATAAGAGCTAGAGACTCCAGATTTGGAACTTAAGCTCGCCTAATCCCTAGGCAGTACAAGTTTCTTTCCGATTTTCGATAACTCTTCCCGTTTCCGATATACACATGGGATCGATAACAACAAAATCTTGAATTTGGAAAACTTTGAGATGCAATTTGAATTATAAAGCAAAATAATGATAATCTGTGAAAATTTTATTGAAATCGGTTAATAAACACCGGAGATATGGGACATTGAAGTTGTGTATGCAGTATGGAGTATGCGCGTACACAGACACACACACACTTGCAAGCACTGACTGTACGCGTAAAGTATAGGGATCAGGGTATCGTCTAGTCGGGATATCTCGACTAGAGCCTTCTTACTTGTTTTAAATTTATTTATTTATTAATACACAAATCTAAGTTTGTACTAAGCTGTACTAAGCGTAATACCATGACTAAGTTTATACGTTAGTCCCGCCAGAGCAGCGGGAGGATCGGGAGGGAGATTAGTCTCTAAGATCGATGCGTTCATACGTTCTGACGGACATGGATTCAGGGTTTAAGAAAGAAATTTTTTTTTTAATTTTACTCTGTATGAAAAAAATTTGCCGAACCTGAGACATCTTCTTTACATGTTTCATATGCAGTTAAGTCTTATGTTCATTGAACACACTGATTCAGCTTTTGAGTTCTTATTTTATGAATATTGTTCTTAATTCAGCACAAATGCTGGCAAAAATGGCACTTCCGAATGACGGGAGAAATTTGGGAGAAAATACCCGAAAAACTGTTTTCAGTTGGATTTTCTTTCCGTACCTGACGTGCCAAAACATCTAGGGTCTTCTACACTTAACGATACAAATCCGTCAAACAAACAAAAAAAAAAGATTGTTTATGAAGTGTCTAGTGTCCACCATCGCGTTAAGCACTAAAATATTCATTCGCATCGGCTTCGATATCTTATAAAAAAATAGTTGACTTGTGTTATTTAACATAATATAAGAGGCTTGACCAAAAAAGTATTGAGATGTACACACAGTCAATTAAGAGAACTCATGTAAACCCTAATTTTATGTCGAGCCAAGTCAAGCATCATGTACATTTAGCTATACATACACATGTATTAGCTGTTTTTGGCAATTATTTGCTCTGTTTCTAACTGCGAATAGTTTAAAAAAAATAATGTGTGATTATAACATCCATAATTTATTTGGAAGGCTCGATATGTATATCATTTGAGCTTTACCAGTAATTCTTTATCATACCTCATTTAGCCGTAGTCCGTTCCTTACACTCCACTACTCTTAAGAATAATGCCGAATATGTCTGATTAACACAATTGGTGCTTGTCTGCTTTGGCACTTGATAATTGGCAGCCAGGCGACCATCGATCGATAACAATAAAATTGTTAAAAGCGCAAAATGCCGCAAAGTGTGTAATTTGTCGAGAACATGGACAAGCAGCCCTAGCAACCCAGGCAATGAGCGCGCAACAACTCCATTTGAATTCATCAACGGCGTGTTTAAGCAGTTTGTCAGCGACACGTGGCCGAACGAACGACTGTTCTTTCTAGTTCGCTGGCAACAGCAGGCCGTTGATTATGATATTCAAGTGTGTTGGGGAGCTCCGTCTGATTGTGCCGGTGACGTAAAGTCTCTCAGTGACACAGCAGCATCATCAGAAGAGCAAAAAAAAAATATTACACCAACCCCGCTCACACATAAAAGTGCTTCCAACGAGGTGCACTAAATAGAGATTTAAACACGCCCGTAAAGGCTGAAAATGGTTCACTCTGCTTTCGGTTGTCATCGCGATGGCTAATGATAAAATGTAATGATACAATCTCTATTAATTTATACAAATCGGCTTCAATGCAACGCAATTTTTTCATTTCCAACCGGTAAACTGCTAGAAACGTATGTCTCTTTAATTTCTCCCTAGAGAAATATAATTTATATTCAGGCTCAACCCGTTGACAGGACAAGCTCCAACTCCCGGTGTTTGAGCGTGCGCTAGATGTATGTGTACACATCCGTTTTTTGCACAGTATGCACTCTATGCTATGCTTCTTATCACATATTTGTGAGATAATATTTCAAATTTGCAATATTAGCTTCTCTATATCGTAGGCATAAGTTTTTATTCAAATAATCGATAGCTCTTCTGTTTTTCGATATAAACATGGAATCGAAAACAATAAAATCTAGAATTTGAAAAATGCAAAACTACGGATGAAATTGAAATTGAAATCGGCAAAGACTCACTAGAGATTGAAACTTAGTTATTATTCAATGGCGCAGAAGTGCATGCATCTGCTGATTATGCACCAGACTATACGCGTTTAGTATCTCCTAGTCGAGCTTTCCCGTCAAGCGTCTTCATACTTGTTTATATAAAGAAGCATGTTCTGAAAAAAAAATGAAAGACCCGTTGTATGATTAAAATGCCAACACGTGGCTTTTATTAAATTTCAGTAAACATTTAAGTGTATAATCGAACCAACATTTAGCAACATACAAACAAGGGTGTTTTTGTTTTTATAAGTATGTATGTAGTTGTTATAATTTTCCAATAATAGTATAAATTGGAGAATTTGTAAAAACAGAGTTAAAACTTTTTCACTCAAAAACTACTTAATGGATTTTAATGAAATATAATATAATAATACATCAAAAAAGCTCATAGGCTATAATTTGTTAAGATATTGTGTGATGACGTTGCCCTCTGTTGTACTAGTGCAAGACTAGTGACAGTGACTAATATACATTGAAACACTAAAGCAAGTGCGAACGCAGAAACTCTGTAATTGAAGACCAAGTATTATTTGACAAACAGCCATCGGATCTTATTAGATCTGTTCAGACTGTAAAGTAAAGTATCTCTAGCAAACTTATTTTACCGCGGCTTGAACAACACATTGTAAATAAAGAGGAATAACGACAACGTTATAAATCCCGTCAATAAATTAATAAATTATGGTAGCTTTTAGTAAGCAAATATTTCGAATCAGATTCGGCACGCTTCTTTGTTAATTTCCCGTGCACACGCACTCTTCCAACCCTCAAAATACACTTCACAAGCACAAAACCAGTTAAGGACCTATTCAAAGAATCTGACAACAGTCAGATGGTGCACACAGAGGAATGGTGCACTTTGTAAAACTGGCGTGCAGGACGTATGGCCTCTATGATTGTGCGCAGTTATTTAAAATAATATTTCCGTATCCGGAAAGTAATACGCGACGCGTGCTGGCCGACCTACTGACACTTTTTGAGTTAGATTTTTGGTCCTGCCAACTATGCTCACTGCTTGCTCGCGGATCGTTGTCAGACCAGGCTAAGTAGCGACTACTTTTATTTAAGCACGGTATACAATTTAACTAACTAACTGACTAAGAAGTGTTTTACGCACAGCCCAAACCATTACCACCATGGGGTCATCGATGCTTCGTTTCAATACTCTAATGGACATACACAAGTGTGTGAAAGGCTAATGATAATTATTTCGATGTGTTAGTGGCCAAGAGGGACCTAGGAGTCTACTGTTGTTTAGCCCCATATACCGCTGTTAATAAACAATAATAACAATAACAGCAACAGTAGTATGCATTGAATTTTTTTTTTGTTATACTAAAATCCATATACAATGCATCATTTCAGTTAATTGTTTACTTCAAGGGTAGGCTTGGCTCGGCTTGGCTTAGCTCAGCCTAAAGCACCCCTAATAAGTAGAGGCAGAGGCTGTCAAAGCGAATGTGTCCCTCTACATCTGTCTAACAAACCCTCGACAAACTGCATCACTCAGAGTACTCGTATCTGTATCTGTATTTTCTATCTTTTGTTAAGAACGCAGTGTAACTACTTTGACCTCTATTGTTATTAGCTATTGTTCACTGTTCTACCTTTTCATCTCCATGAATTTATGCTGTCTACCAGCGTCGGCTGCGGTTTTTTGGTCTTCGTCTTTGTTGTCTAAGCAAGGTTATGCGCTCTTGATCTCCTCTCTCCTGCAGATTCCAATCGGGAAATGGCTTTTTATATGCAAACATTTTTTTAATAAGCCTCCGACACTGACGTTGACGGCAACTGCGGCTGAGTCTGTGGCTTATGTTTCAACATGGGCCGGTAGAGCGCGGTCTACCTTCGGATCAGGGTCGGTATGTCGATATTTGGTTTTGGTCAATGGTACGCCTATTACCTTTTGTAGGTTCTCCTATACTAAGAACAAATACAAAAATAAAAAAAATAGAGCGCTGTTGTGTATAGAAACTCGTGTCCATCGGCACCTCTGGATCATCAACGATTTGTTGACAAAAGTAATCAATAGGCCAGCCTTCTTATGCATGCCTATGCACATCCCTTACTCGTGCCGCAGCAGAAGGCAGCCGACAGTCGACTTATGGCTTTTGGGCTCCCAACATGAAATAGAAAGTGTAATACAGTAGTGAGCATATTTTCCTTCTATAAAACTCCTACTTTAAATACAAATATGAATTCTCAATAGGAGAGAGAATAATCAATATATTTTTATTTATAAATTTCTCAGCCTACTTTACTAAAATAAACAAGTAAGAAGGCTCTAGTCGAGAAATCCCGACCGGACGATACCCTGATCCCTATACTTTACGCGTACAGTCAGTGCTTGCAAGTGTGTGTGTGTGTACGCGCATACTGCATACACAACTTCAATGTCCCATATCTCCGGTGTTTCTTAACCGATTTTAATAAAAATCGATTTCTTAATTTTGTCTTATAATTCAAATGGTATCTCAAAGTTTTCCAATTTCAAGATTTTGTTGTTATCGATCCCATGTGTATATCGGAAACGGGAAGAGTTATCGAAAATCGGAAAGAAACTTGTACTGCCTAGGGATTAGGCGAGCTTAAGTTCCAAATCTGGAGTCTCTAGCTCTTATAGTCTCTGAGATCGACGCGTTCATACATACGGACGGACAGACGGACATGGCTATATCGACTCGATGCTGATCTATATATGATATATATACTTTATAGGGTCGGAGATGCTTCCTTCTGCCTGTTACATACTTTTGCACAAAACCATTATACCCTTTTTCCCATTTTTAATGGGATCAGGGTATAAAAATGTTTTGATCTGTGGGGTGTTTTTGTGTTCTTAATCCGCGGTCTGTTTTACTCCATCAGATGTTTTTGAGGTTATCTCGAAGTGAATTTATTTTTGTATTATACTAGTTCTGGACATTTCGTCTCTAACTTATTATTTGTATACCATCAGTTTATGTATTTAAATTACAGTTTTTTAGAGCTCTAAGAGAATGGAAATAAATTAAAATTGTTCACACATTCCAAAAAAACTGATTCGTCACCATCAAAATTTTTCTTAAAATTTTCCCCACAGTCAAGGGCTGCCCCAGGAATTTTGCTTTGAAGGAACCCTCGACTCTTTTTTTGCTGGTTTATTGCTGACAGTGTGGGTGTGCAACCGTTGATGCGTGTGACTTCAAAAATCCCAAAAACGTGTCGGGCCGCATGTTAAATTTGACGTTCTCTCGTTCTATGTAGCTGCCACCGATTTTGTAAGAGTGTGTATTGCAAGAGATTGCGACTGAGGCTACCACAAGTTTAACTGGGGTTGGGGTCCGAACTGTTCGATGTGAACGCATTCGCAATCGTTTTGGGGGTAGAATTTGCTTGTGATAGAGCAAAGTATTAAGGTTTTACTTTACTGTAGTGTGTTCTGAATAAATAACTTTAAGTTTAAATGATATATCAAGTTATATATATCTATTAACACACAAAATAAAATACAGAAAATTTAGCTGTTGAAAAAATTTTCAAAAGAAATTAACTAGTGGTTACTGCTGCCACAGGAAAAAATCAACCGAGATTGTTGAACTTGCGTCAGCCGAAAGAAATAGTAAACTTACTGATGCTTAAAGTTAAATTTAATAGTACGTATTTACTTTAAATCTACTGCAATACTTGTGATTGTACTATTGGATTGGTAAGTGTACTTTTTATACATAAGTATGTAACAGGCAGAAGGAAGCTTCTCCGATCCCATAAACTATATATATTCTTGGTCAGCATCAACAGACGAGTCGATATAGCCGTGTCCGTCCGTCTGCCGCTCCGTATGTATTAACGCGTCGATTTAAGGGACTATAACCCTAAGCATTTTTAATTTAATTAAAAGTAACTGTACATACAAATTTCACAAAAAAATGCACCAAAAACGTAGGAGTGCAAACACTTTCGTGGCAGTTGAACTAAGTGCCTTTGTTAGTATTTTAAATTGATCTTTGTTAATGTTAATGTTTTTTAAGTTCTTTTGAATATGTTTAAGAGATAATTGACTGAATTAATTATAAATAAAAAAAAAATTAAAAACAACAACCAGTGTGTCCCTTATAGCTCAAAAGTGAAAAAATCATCATTTATTACCTAGTGCAAACACTTTCGTGGCTTACTGTATGTGTTATGTGTATTAGCCATAATTTTATTTTAAACGGAGGCTTTAATCGAGAACCTACCCAATTGATCTGATGAATATAAATATATGTTATGGGGTTAGAGATGCTTCCTTCTGTCTTTTACATACTTTTGCACAATACCCTTTATATCTATTACACGCTTTTTATCTAATTCATGGATTCAGTGTATAAAAAATACTAAATAAAATGTATCTTGGTGGTTATATTATTATTTTCGGAACTGTACAAAATAACATCCTACATCCATGTAGACCGGTATATGCAGTCGGTATGGTACCTCTCTTATACAATGCAATTGACACACACAGGGTAAAGAATTCATGTTTACATGTATGTATGTACATATAAGAACTTCCATTAACCGAACAGTATACTTTTCGCAGCATCTATTTGTTCGAGCGTATATATTTTTTATTTTGTTTGTGTGTATGTTATTCAGTTTTCCAACGTTCTTATAAAAATTTCCTAGCGATTTTAATATTGTAAATGGTTACGACGGGATTTGAAATGATTCTGCGTCCTGTTATACCAAAAACCGTACAATACTGTTGTCCCTCTTGTGACCTTTTTGAACAGCTATTGCCATTTCGCTCAACGACCCAAGCACTAAAGACATAGTCATCCTTTTCACACTGGAACAAACATTAACTCAAAATGGCCGCCATACAGCATTTGCTGTTGCCTCTGATATGCTACCCTGTTTGTGCAGGTTTGGTCTTTCGCTTGAGAGCTTATTATCGTTTCGCTTGGCTAACCAGTTAGTTGTACACTACTTCGTTCAGGGCACACTTACATCGCCGCCGCAATTGTGATTATTTTACATTTTAAAGCAAACAAATTGATAGAGACGTAACAGGCTCGCAATCCGTGGCGTTGCCGCCGGATCGCTGGCTGCCAACGGCAGATCGGCACCGATGTGTATATCTTTATTTTAAAAGTAGTCGACCAAGACCCATGACAACAAACATAAATGCAGTCAAAATTTCAATTCAAGTCCACGACGCAAACGAAACGGCGACTACGCTAATACGTACACGGAATAAAATTAATAAATAATTATAATGAAATCGAAAACAAAAACAAGCCCGCCGATAATGCCTCCAAACTCGGAACTTAATGTAATCTAGTGTATAAATCAAACATACAAATACATAAATACATATACAAGTACAAAATCCAACAACGAAATTAACAGTTAAACTAACGACGCATAAGGATACGACAAAGTCAGTGCTTTTTAAAATATAATTATCAAACAAGATATTAAAAATTAGCTATAACAATAAAATACCAAAGCAATTAAATCAGAAACTCAACATACGATAATCGGGAAAAATGATGCTTACAACAGAGCACATTATGCATGGACATCCCCACTCATCTGTTGGAGTGGGAATGGGCCAAAGTGCGTTATTCGGATGTTCGACAGCCGGACACAGCGGAATTAATCAGCTAGGTGGTGTATATGTTAACGGCAGACCTCTTCCCGATTCCACCCGCCAAAAAATTGTCGAGCTGGCTCACTCCGGCGCACGTCCATGTGATATTTCTCGAATACTTCAGGTTTCTAACGGCTGCGTTAGTAAAATTTTGGGCAGGTGAGACAACATATGGGTACAATCTTAAATTATTTCCTGATAAAAAGCGACACAATTTGCAGAAATATTAAATCTTAATATAGAAACGAACGGACAGACTCCTTTGGAATAACAAATAATACACCTTTTAAGGTATTATGAATGTGGCACATACAGTTTTAATTAAAAAAGCCATAACTCATTAACCAACGTTACAGTGAGTTTAGAAATTATATGCATTTATAATGCTTTCGTCCATTTTAAACTTTACTGTACATTTTTCAAATAATCGTAATAAAAAGTTATATTTATTAAACACAAACTTTTTGAAGGAAGATTAGAAAACATAAAGGTTTTTACGAATTTGTAGAGCTATTATTTGTTTCCAATATTTTTTACCACTTCCCAAAACACAAAAATAAAAATACTGTTCCAGTTATCGTTTCAATAAAATCTTATACTTTTGCTAAGGGGAAACTGTAAGCATTATAAAAACAAGTAAGAAAGCTCTAGTCGAGAAATCCCGACAAGACGATACCCTGAACCCTATACTTTACGCGTACAGTCAGTGCTTGGAATATATGTGTGTTTGGGAGTATATATACATACATACACAGCATACTTTACTTAATTTTAAAGTTCCATATATCCGGTGTTTCTCTACCGATTTCAATAAAATTCCACAGATTGTCATTATTTTATCTAATGTTTCAAACGGTGTCTCAAAGTTTTCCATATTCAAGCGTAATTGGCTCGTCTGTTGATGCTGATCAAGAATACATACACTTTATGGGCTCGGAGATGCTTCCTTCTGCCTGTTACATACTTTTGCACAAAACCTTTACACCCTTTTTACCGATTTTAATTTAATTGATGATCAGCATCAACAGACGAGCCTATATAGCCATTAACGCTTTGATCGCAGAGACTTTTAGAGTTAAGACTCTAGATTTGGAACATTAGCTCGCCTAACTCCTAGGCAGTACAAGTTTATTTTGACTTTTTGGATAACTCTTCCCGTTTCTGATATACACATGGGATCGAAAACAACAAAACCTTGAATATGGAAAACCCTGAGACAACATTTAGGTCATTAGATAAAACAATGACAATCTGTGCAATTTTTATTGAAATCGGTTAATAAAAACCGGAGATATGGGACATTGAAGTTGTATATGCATTATGCTCCATCACACACACATACTTGTAAGCACTGACTGCACGCGTAAAGTATAGGGATCAGGGTATCGTCTAGGCGGGATTTCTCGACTGGAGTCTTCTTACTTGTTTTAAATTAATTTTATACTAAATACATAAATCTAGGATTATATTAAGCCTTATACTTTGACTAAGTTTATACCAAGGTAAACCTAAGATTATGTTTTCCACTGCTCGTGCGGGTCTACCCTGAGGTATTGCGCCGCCCGAGCTGCAAAATCCATTATACTGCGATTGCAGTTCTTTCTCCCTCGAGACGATTGAGTTCGCACATTACGACCGCTGCAAAGTTGATAACCAACCATGAGGTTGATAATATTCCCTTCTGAAAAGCGCTTCCCCATTACTGCCCCCAGACGGATACGATCCGCTTTAAAGCGCGGGCACTCGATGAATACGTGCTCGGCATTTTCTCGAGCTGCCGCCGCACCATGTACACCCTGGGCTAGGCTCGTGCCCAAGACGATGAAGGTAGCTCCTGAGCACCCATGCCTACTAAGTAGCTGCGAAAAGTGGAAGTATACCTCGTCATGCTTACGCCCCAGCCATACTGCCAGCGTCGGTATAAGTCGGAACGTTGCCCGACCCTTCACCGAGTCACGCCATCATTTTTCCCTTTTCCTTTGGATTGAATGGTGACGATACCGCACATTTTATAATATTTAGGGAAAAAAAACTTTATACACAATTATGAAACCCCATATCTCCGTTATTAATCGACCGATCCCAAATATTATAGTTCACACGAAACTATTAGGTATACTGAACAAAACCTACTGTTTTTTTTCCTTTTTTTATTTCCTATAATCTGATATTCCCAAGAAATCGTTGCAACCGTTAGAGCAACAAAAATATGAAGCTTTAATCAAATCAATTATACTCATCAGCAACAAAAGTTGTCCTGGATTTGAGACGTATTTTTATACCCTGAACCTGGTTACCCTGGTTAAAAGGGTAAAACCATTAGTTTTGTGCAAAAGTATGTAACAGGCAGAAGGAAGCATCGCCGACCCCATATTCTTGATTGAACAGCCAGGTCGATATAGCCATGTCCGTCAGTCCGTATGTATGAACGCGTCAATCTCAGAGACTATAAGAGCCAAAGACTCCCGATTTAGAACGTAAGCTCGCCTAATCCCTAGGCAGTACAAGTTTGTTTTCGATTTTCAGAATGAATTGTCTTCCTATCCTGACGTCCTAGAAACATCTAAGAGGTCTTTAATTAAAGCTTTAACCGTACACTACACAAACAATATTCGTTAAACGTTAAATTATTTTGAAATAGTTGGGTTGAAGATAAGATGAGTTTTTTCGGTACATATACTGCTATTTTGCATGTACGCCGATTTTTCTCAAAGTACTAAAATGGTACGCGAACTCCGAAAACACTTTCGTGTTTAGCGCACTTTAACACATAACAGAATACGCTTCAAATATAATTATGTTATAAAAAATATTTAATAAAAATATTTTTAGGACTAGAAAAAAATATCTCTATATAATGAAAATAAGATCGCCCAAATTAGGGGACTATATCATTTAGCTGTCATACAAGTGCAAGATTTTTAAAGGGTTTTTAACATTAAAACCAAGTAGGACTTTCAAGTGTTAATGATATTTGGCTTGCCGATAAAAGCCTTTCTTATCTTGTTTTCTTTTTCTGTAGACCTAAGTTTAATTATGTAAAATAATAATGCTGTGGATAGAATAATTTCAGACGACTTACTTGCACAATTTTTTTTTAAATTTTTAATTACAGATATTACGAAACAGGATCGATTAAGCCCCGAGCCATAGGTGGTTCAAAGCCACGAGTAGCTACAACACCTGTCGTACAAAAAATAGCCGATTATAAGAGAGAATGCCCCAGCATATTTGCATGGGAAATTCGTGATCGACTGCTTTCGGAGCAAGTTTGCAATAGTGATAATATTCCAAGCGTAAGTATAAAAATTTCAATTGTGCATACCGCAAACAAAACCTCGGTAACTAACCATGGATATAGTTAACTTTACAATGCAAGTTATAAATATGATTTTGATTTTATTTTTTTCTTAATTTTCTTTTTCTTTTGTAAAGTAAAGTAAATTACTTTGTGCAGTTTCTGTTGAGATATAGTTTGAAAAACAAGGTAATCCGAATGCTACACGATTAATGAATAGAGGGTTGATAATGTTCACATATAAATAGCAGAAAGCCTAGTTTAAATCATAATTCTGTTATCAAGATTTAAGAAAGAAAGATCCGAACCTACAAACTTAAAACCGGTATGCACAATGGATTAAGTAATTTGAAAAAAACAATGCCGACCCACTGTCCTAAAATGGATTAACATTAAAATTCCACATACTTTTTGAAACAAGTAAGAAGGCTCTAGTTAAGAAATCCCGACTAGACGATACCCTGAACGCTATACTTATCGCGTACAGTCAGTGCTTGCTAGTATGTGTGTGTGCGTGTATACGCGCATACGGCATACTCAAATTCAATGTTTCATATCTACGGTGTTTCTCAACCGATTATCGGAAACGGGATGAATTATCAAAAATCGAAAACAAACTTGTACTGCCTAGAGATTATGTTCAAATATGGAGTCTTTAGCTCTTATAGAGTCTGAGATCGACGCGTTCATACAAACGGACAGACGGGCGGACAGACAGACGGACATGGCTATATCGACTCGGCTGTTGATGCTGATCATATATAATTTGTTGTTATCGCGTTCATACATACAGACGGCCGGACAGACGGACATGGCTATATCGACACGGCTGTTGATGCTGATCAAGAATATATACACTTTATGGGGTCGGAGATGCTTCCTTTTGCCTGTTACATACTTTTGCACAAAACCATTATACCATTTTTACACATTTTTAATGAGTTCAGGGTATACAAAACAAAAGCTTTCAGTTCGAATCAGGTATCCAAAAATGTAAATGTAGATTGCCCCCTTAAATATAACCACGCGTATAAATAAGATGGTAGCACAAGTACACAATACTAAAGCACTGAAAAATGGTTTTAGCCAATTAAGACACACAAAAAGAAATCTCTTTTGAAGTTCGGCGGGGAAGACTAGTTAACTTCTATTGATTTCGCTGAATTAAGAATGATAAGCTTTGCTTAAGAATGTGTGTGTTCGAGTCATATTTTCTGTAATATATGCTTGCGTAATAAAATTATAAAAAGTATATATAGATTAAGATTACATGAAAAAATGAAGAATATTAAGAAGCTATGGTAAGTTTTAAGTGATCTTTTGCTTTGAATCTCGTGTTTTATTTTTTTTGTCCAAACGGCAACACTGCCGACCAGATACGAGTTTCTATATGTTCTTTTACTGAGTTTGCGTCCATTTACAAGACCATGGAACGCCTGCTTTTGACTTTAAGTGTTGCCACGTGTTTGGCGCATTTGGGCTTAACATTTCTGTCCTTTGAATGCTCTTGGTCCTTAATGACTTGTGTTGCAGTGTTACAATGATTACAATGAGTATCGGACCGTTTTGTATTTTAAGCATAATGACTTCAAAGAACATCAAAGGTTTTAAAATAAATCTTGGG
Source organism: Scaptomyza tumidula (assembly GCA_035044465.1). Taxonomy (NCBI): domain Eukaryota; kingdom Metazoa; phylum Arthropoda; class Insecta; order Diptera; family Drosophilidae; genus Scaptomyza; species Scaptomyza tumidula. The sequence continues at coordinate 116,281 of JAWNNW010000467.1, read as the reverse complement.
TACTTTATGCGGGATCACTGCAGTTTGCCAGTTATTTAACATGTCATACAAAAAGAATTAAAGCTCCAGTCGGAGAAAGCTCTTTTAGAAGGTTCACTGAAAGCTTAACTTAACGCGTACAGATATTGTTTGTATTTATGCAACGCGTACATATATACAGAAAATGAGTTTTCGTTAAAATTAATCACTGTGTGTAAGTATAATTTGTTTAATAGCATGTGCCACTATTGTGAACGAAATATAGTTTATCATTCAGCACTTTAGCATTTAAAAAAATATATATAAGTGCCTGTAAACAAGCGTGCATTTTAAGCAAGTAGGAAGGCTCTCGTCGAGAAATCCCGACTAGACGAAACCCTGAGCCCTAACAATGTTTCATATCTCCGGTGTTTCTCCACCGATCTTAATAACAATATCATAGATTATTCTATATTTTGCTTAATGTTTCAAACTTCGTTTCAAAGTTTTCCAAATTCAAGATTTTGTTGTTATAGATCCCAGGTGTATATCAGAAACGGGAAGAGTTATCGAAAATCGAAAACAAACTTTTACTGGCTAGGGATTCGGCGAGCTTAAGTTCAAAATCTGGAGTCTCTAGCTCTTATAGTCTCTCAGACGGACGGATAGACGGACGGACGGCCAGACGGACGGACAGACGAACGGACAGACGAACGGACGGACAGACGGACATGGCTATATCGACTCGGCTGTTGATGCCGATCAAGAATGAACGCGATAACAACAAAATATTGAACTTAAACAAACTTTGAAATGGCGTTTGAAACATTAAGCAATATAATGACAATCTTTGAATTTATTGAAATCGGAGATATGTAACATTGAAGTTGAGTATTCAGTATGCAGTATGCGCTATGCACACACATACACATACCTCCAAGCACTGACAGTACGCGTTAAGTATAAGGTTCAGGGTAACGTCTATCTATTTGGGATTTCTCGATTCGTACTTGTTAAAATTGTAAATCTCAAAATTTATTTTTTTTTTTAAATTTGTTGTAATTCCTGCATATACAAAAATATTTGTGTTTATTGGTTAATCAATAAACTTTTTATCTGGTAATCCACAAAAATCTTGCACAAAGATGATATGACAAACTTTTTTTTTAATTTACTCCGTTGTATTTAGTTATCAGTTTATGTGCATACCAGTATTTGGTCATACGTATGAATGAATGTATTACATACATACATTTATGTATGTATGTAAGTCGTAAGCTTAGGTAGATAGGGGTATGCATGTAAAATTGCTTGGCTTACGTGTGTGTGTGCGTGAACGCTATATAAAGGTCTACTTAGTCGTGTATTGCCATCCTGCTCTTGAACAGCAGTGCGTGATTGGTTGATACTACATGGCCAATGGCATCAAGTTTCATTGCATTAGTGTATTTAGGGTGGAAATAAAAGGTAAACATGATCGACGACAAGCACAAAGGCTTGCACTGCACCACTTCCATTACCGCTATCTTATTATTCGTATTATTGTATTTACAATATTTCTAAGTGTACGACTTGGCTTTAATTGCAGGTTTCATCTATTAATCGGGTGCTGCGCAATTTAGCGTCACAGAAGGAGCAGCAAGCCCAACAACAAAACGAGTCTGTATATGAAAAGCTTAGAATGTTCAATGGACAATCGGGCGGATGGGCCTGGTATCCGGGAAATACGACAACGGCACACTTGACACTTCCACCAACTCCGACGGCGGTACCCACGAATTTATCTGGTCAGATAGCCCGAGAAGAAGTTCAAAAGAGAGGTAAACTTAAAAAATAACAAATATTTTTTATCAGCATCAAGAGCCGAGTCGATTAAACGATGTCCGTATGTCTCCCAGTCTTTTTGAACACGTCGATTTCAGAGACTATAAAAGCTAGACAATTGTGCACCAAAGATTTCGATGATTGAAGTGAAGTCATTAAGTAGGAGAGCATGGCTGTACCCATCAAAAGTTAAGGGTATCTCCTTGACGAGCCGTCTCGACTTGTTTTAACCACTTTTTTGCACTATTCTTCCACTCAACATATTCATATTTAATAAATAACATATCCAACGTGCACAGCAGCGGTAAAACAAGCACTGAGTTTGAGTAATGAATTTGTGAATAAAACAAAAAGTGAAAATGTCGCAGTCGAACGTTACCGACTGCGGAATACTCTGATACCAGTGTATAAGCGGGTGATAAGAAGTCCACTTACTTGAGAAAGATATGCCGATTTCCGGCTTTGAAAACGGTATAGGTGAGAGCGGCACTTTTGTTGAAGATTTTTTGGGGAAGTAACAAGCTATCTTCTCACCAAATTTGGTGACTCTAACTGTTAGAATGTGGGAAATATGCCCCGTGGGCGTTGCTAGCCAATTTTTTCAGGTAATAGAACAAATTTGCGTTTACAAAGACGGACGGACAGCATTACGGACATTGCATAAGACCAATAAACTATGAAGCTACCTTTGGCATGCCGAATATTATCTACTCTTGAAAGCCTACTTGTTTTATACCCTGAACCCGTAGAAAATGTGTAAAAAGGGTATAAAGGTTTTGTGCAATAGTATGTAACAGGCATGAGGAAGTATCTCCAACCCCATAAACGATATATCAGCAAACAGCCAAGTCGATATAGCCATGTCCGTCTGTCCGTGCGTCCGTCTGTATGTATGAACGCGTCGATCTCATAGACTATTAAGGGTAGAGACTCCAGATTTGGAACTTAAGCTCGCCTAACCCCTAGGCAGTACAAGTTTGCTTTAAATTTTTGATAACTTTTCCCGTTTCCGCGTCGATCTCAGTGACTATTAGAGCTAGAGACTCCAGATTGGAACATACGTACAAGTTTGTTTTAAATTTTTGATAGCTTTTCCCGTTTCCGATGTACACATGTGATCGATAACAATGAAAGCCTACTTGTTTTATAACCTGAACCAATAGAAAATGGGTAAAAAGGGTAAATGGTTTTGTGCAAAAGTATGTTACAGGCAGAAGGAAGCATCTCCAACCCCATAAACGACATGTATTCTTGATGGGCATCAACAGCCAAGTCGATATAGGCAAGTGTCCATGGTCAGTCGAGTGGGTCGACGCTAGAAGAACAGGGAGCGGGGTTTTAGTCAGGATTTCTCGACTAGAGCCTTCTTACTTTTTTAAAGTAGAGTTGCAACAAAAAAACTGTCATGTTCAAAGTTTCAGCTCGTAGAAACAGATGGACAGATGCACATGGCTATAATATGGTCAGATGCGTTACACATTTTAAGTGTATAAAAAGAGATGTGTAATTTACGAATAGATCTTAAAAAAATAATTAAACATATTAAGCAGCTTGCCTGTATAAACTAAATTAACTTATCTGCGCGAAACTGTTTGGTCAAAACCATAAGCATCCAGATAAAATTATACTACAAACGAAAACAACCTACCACATTCAACAAAGCTAAATATAGAAATGAAAATCAACCCCAAAGCATATGCGAGACATTGAAAACATTTTGTCACAGATGATCAAACATCAGAACAAACAAATAGTTAATTTGTTGGTCATTTGTTATTTGCCATTAAATCTAATTGAGGAGCGTAACTCTAAAGGCTTTGCTGCCTTCAATTGTTTTTGTTTATTCTTCGTTCAATAAATAAGGTTGACATATGTCCCATAGATACCGAGCAGCAAGCCGCCCCTTCCTGTTCCCGCTCCAACCAAATACATGTCGGGTACATGTGTACGTATTTTTTCCCTGCATAGAAACGTATGTAAGTATGCAGGATAAATTTGTTTGTAAGTCAAAATTCTCGCAAAGATAAGAAAAAGCAATCAGTGAAATGATTTTCCAACTGTAAATGCTGTTCGCCCAGATAAACCAAATACTAATAGGCAAGCAAGCGCAAATACACCCTCAGTCATTGTTAGTATATATATGTGCGTATGCAGAAAGTACAATACTGCGCTACTAAGAGGATTTTAACGGTTTTCGATTATGTTTTCATAAATTATCATTATTTTATGTTTAGTTTCCACTAAAATTGTTTTGTAATCGATAATTTGAAACTAAATTAACTTGCGTGTGGTATACACGAACTTAATTTCCAAATCTCTGTACAAAATCCAAAAACATTCAATGGGTTCTAGGTATAAAAGAAAAAACGCTGTAGTCAGACGCAATCGACTGCGGCTATTCTGATAAAAGTATAAAACGGGTGATATGGATTCTGCTTGCAAAGGGAAAGGAGACATATTTAGATTTTCCATTTAAATAAGGTGGGCGTGTGATCTAAATATTTAATGCAGATCTCGGGAGATGTAAATAGCTATTGGGAAACCAAGTTTTGTAACTCTAGCCTAAGACCTGTGGAAGATGTCTGATATTTAAAGGCGGTTGGTATGGGTGGGCATCCAAATTTTGCATGCAAATCCATAATGTCACAAGTTATATTAAAACTAAGTTTGGTGACTCTAGCTCAAAAACTGTCGAGGATACGGCATCCCCGGCTTAAAATGGTTGGGGGCTGTGGCGGCAGGGGTGGGCGTGGCATCTAAACTTTATGGATGCAGATATTTGGGGAAAGTAATCAGCTATCTTCTCTCGACTTATTTAACTCAATTAAACAGCCGCCAGTGGGCGGAACAAAACACTGCATACTTGACTTAACTTCAACGTTCTATATCTCTGGAGTTTCTAAGCCGATTTCAATCAAAAATTAAAAATAAAACACAGATTGTCTCTATTTCGTTTAATGTAAAACAAAACAAACAAACGCAGATTTTATTGTTCATATTTACATGTGTCTATCGGTAACGAGAAAAGTTATCGAAAATTTACTGCCAAGGGATTTATGTGCGACTTTATGTTCCAAATCCGGTTTCTAGTCTCTGAGATCGACGCGTAGATACATACAGACGGACATGGCTGTATCGACTGCTGATGCTGATCAAGAATATATAGACTTTATTGGGTCGGAGATGCTGCCTTCTGCCTGTTACATACTTTTGCACAAAAACATTATACCCTTTTTAACCATTTTCAATGGGTTCAGGGTACAAAAAGGGTTGCCTGTTTTCAGCCAGCGACAGAATGACTGACACCTCTGCGCGACAAAGTAATTTTTATATAATAAAACCATTCTTTTGAAATTGATATATACTCCTTATTGTTCTTACATACATTTTCACAATAAACCAATATTTTAATTTTCAGAAATTTATCCAGGGGATCTCTCTCATCCCAATTCACACGAAAGTACATCAGACGGTAATTCTGATCATAATTCTTCCGGAGACGAAGACTCACAGATGCGTCTACGACTGAAGCGCAAACTACAGCGTAATCGAACCTCATTTACAAACGAACAAATTGACAGCCTAGAAAAAGGTTGGTTTTCATGGCTTTTCATGGTATATCTTAAAAACTTGCTATTTATTTATCCTAGAATTCGAACGGACGCATTACCCTGACGTTTTTGCACGGGAGAGGCTTGCAGAAAAAATTGGTTTGCCAGAGGCACGTATTCAGGTTTGTCTTTCAGTTTTGTTTAATTCGATTTTAGTTTTTCCTTTTTTATTATTGTGTTATGCTTATTTATTTTTTTATACTCTGATACCGAAATATATTGGTTTTGTGCAATGTCCGTCCATTTGTATGAACAAAACTCTTCTTTTTTTTAAAGCTAGAGACTTGAATCTTCTCAAATATCTGGATCCATGTGTTTGTCAGAGAAACTCTTAAATTTGGGGAGCTACACCCACTAGGGAGTTGTTAAACCAATAACAAGTCTATACACCTCGATGTGCAAATCTATAAAACACACATAGTCACAAATATTGGTTTCAATATAGCTAGTGATATCCCGCAAAGATCTGTATCCAAAAAGTTTAGATGTCATACCCATCCCTGCCGCCCAGGCCACCCGACTTTTTAAGAAGGGGCTGCCCTAAATTTGGATGCTACGCCCAACCAAAATTTCCATAATTCTCCCTGAATCCACACCACCCGTTTTTATACTGGTTTTAGAGTATACTTGATTTTTTTTTCATTGATTACTTTCAATTTTTTATATTTAAATTGCAATTCTTCTATTTCTAAACATTGGGCTTAATAATTCGGGGGTGATACATTTTGTAACCGTTTGTATGAAGTGATTACTATGGCTTTTAGCCACGCAAGTCAGAATCGCAAGTCAATGCCAACCCTTAACGTGCACCCCTGTCATTCTATATGTTACTAATGCTTCTTTTTAATGCTTGGTTCGTTCAGCTTATGATTATTTGTATAACCGAATAAAAACAATTTGACTGTAAAAACACTTGAAACTACTTGTGATTTTCACATTGAGTTGACGCGCTGGGGAAGCTAAATTTGTTGAAGAGCTTTGTCAAGCTCGCGCCAACGGATGAGTGGAGGAGAGTGACCGACGCTACAATAACGCAAAGTAATAAATGTCATAATGGAAGTATGAAGGCTCAACATAAATATTGTAATCCTCGTTCACCCCTTTGTCACTACACAACATAAATAAATATTCCCAGCCACAGTCTCCTTCTTTTGCAGCAATAAGACTCACGGTTCATTACATCATTTGGAATTTTTATTTTGTTTGCAAAGCAAAAAGAAAAATCCAAGTTTATATTGATTACGTGTCTTAGTTCGTTTTTGTGTTACACTTGCGTTTGTATGCAAAACCTCTTACTGAAAACGGTAAAATTCACAAATTGCCATCGCAAATTCACTTCGATGGCAATTTGATATTTCTTCTTACAAATTTGGGCTCATGAGCCTTCATAGTGTTTCGTGTGAAAATTAGAAAGCAACAGCAAATGCTGTTTTCGTTAAGCTATTACATATTTATATTATTAAGGCCAAATTTTTCTGTGTATTGAGTGTTAACAATTTTACAATTAGGTTTGGTTCTCAAATCGAAGGGCTAAATGGCGTCGAGAAGAAAAATTGCGTACCCAAAGGCGATCAGTCGATAGCGGACGTATAAGCACTAATAATCCCTCTGGAAGCAATGTCCCTACCAATGTATCTACACCGACAAACAATTCAACACCCGGAATTAGTACGACTGCAGCCGGCTCCGAGGAAGGAGCGTCAACAGCTCATCCAAGCAACAACAGTAACACAAATGAAACTTCGAATAGGCCGACAGTAAGAAATACACACACACCGTAATTTTGGGTAACGTTTTATAAATAAATATAAAATATATTCCTAGATACTTGGCGGTGATGTTAGCAATGTACATTCCAATTCTGATAGCCCACCTTTGCAAGCCGTAGCTCCCCGTTTACCCATAAATCCAGGTTTCAATACAATGTACTCATCTATCCCGCAACCAATCGCAACCATGGCTGAAAACTACAAGTAAGCATTTAAAAAATTAATATAAATATATTTATTTGGTCTTACCAAAAGTTGTTGCAAGTTAAATGCTTAAAATTGTATTTAGTTAAATTATAAATTATCTCATCCAAAAATTTTTTAATTCTATAAAATTTGCAACAGCTCCATGACACAATCATTGAACTCAATGACACCAACGTGCTTACAACAAAGGGAAAGTTATCCATACATGTTTCATGATCCGCTATCTTTAGGATCTCCCTATGCTGCACACGCTCGAAATACAACTTGTAATCCAGCAGCGGCTCATCAGCAGCCGCCACAACACGGAGTTTATGGAAACGGCTCTACAGTTGGCACAGCCAACACAGGTACACAAATGCTTCTACAAAACATATTAACTATAACTATTAACAATCTGTCAAAATATTTTGTTTTAATTTTAGGCGTGATATCCGCAGGCGTTTCGGTACCTGTACAGATTTCAACGCAAAATGTTTCTGATTTGGCAGGCGGTAATTATTGGCCGCGTCTTCAGTGATCTTCAATATTTAATTTGCCAACAAATCTGCTTTCGAAAGCGGCTACGGCTGCGGTTGGTGTCGCCCATGTTATGGAAGATAATACCGTTGTCGGTGAACCCACTACGAAAAATCCATCAATGATATTACAGCCAGCATCGCAAAGCTCATCTTTATACTTACAATTTAAAGATAATTCAGATAATTTAGACATGCAGCCGCCTGACATACCATTCGTAGCATCAACACCACCGCTAAAGTATGCTGTTTTTGGCTCGTCTTGTTACTCAAAATTGCAGTGTCAAGTTATGCAGCATACGTTTCAGTCGTCGTCGTCGTCCTACTGCCATCCCATTTTTTAACACTTTAGCCCCACAAAATTAGTTTTATTATAACAGTCAGACGCATTTTACAATAGGGGAAAATAGGAAAATTAAGTTATAGGCGCGATTGGACCTGAAAATTTGACTTTCAATTACCTTTTAATGTTTTGTCAATTTTAGCAGTTTTATTTTTTTTTCGACTTAGCTTGCGATTTACTAAATGTAATTTTGCAAACTTCGCACTAAAAAAAATCCAACTATTAAGACACCTACAAGGTGTAGAGCCCTCAAGTAATCGGTTTCCGTCACTTTTTGAAAACTTTATGATTGCACTTTATTTAATATAGGTTTTTGGTTTATTATAATCTTTTATTTAAATATACATGTTCTTTAAACATTACATGTTGAGAGAGCTCAAATCTTCGTGCTTCTTTTTTGGTCATATAAATTGAGTGTACTGATTATTTTGCTACGTAACTTGACAAGAGACGAAAGGCTTTTAAATGGTTTTCAATGCAATGGAAATACTTTTTTAATCACTCCAATTAAAAAACAAGTAAAAAGAGGCTCTAGTCGACAAAGTCCGACAAGGAGATACCCAGATCCAATACTTAACGCGTACAATCAGTGCTGGCATGTAGGTGTGTACGTACGTGAACACAGAAAATGTATGCAATACTGCGCTAGTACTTGTTCTGCCTATGATTTATGAGAGCTTTTAATCAAAGTCTGGAGTCTCTAGCTCTTTAAGTTTCCCAGTTCGACGCGTTCATACATACGGACGGACAAACGAACAGACAGACGGACATTACCCTATCGATTCTACTTTTGATGCTGATCAAGAATATATATAGTTAATTGGGTCGAGAATGCTTCCATTTATCTGTTATATAATTTTGCACAAACCAATATACCATTTTAATTAAGTTTGTAACGGCAATAAAAATGAAGAAAAAAATGCATATTGTGCCGTGCGCTAAAATTTATAACATTTCCTGGTCATTACTGTGTTTCTTTTAAATAATGTTAAGCCATAAAATATCATTTTCTTTTTTAGAGATAGGATGTCCTTGAAATACAAATAAAAACTAAATTAAAATAAGAATAAAATCGAAAAGAAATTGCAACGAAACTTGTTTTCCAATTCCAGCAACAGTAACCAACTCAACAATTGATCAGAAAACCTCCCTAGAATAAGACATAATTTCATTTAAGCTAATTATTAAATCGATATTTATGTACCAATCGTATTTAAAACTATGGTTCGAATTTACATGTAGAACTAGTCGTTGTAACATTATAGTATTAGTCTGATAATTTCAACAGGAAAATAAATTAAAATAAATTCATATATGAACAATTATACGTTACTGAATAGTACCTTATTTTGCTGGTAGATGTGTCGTTTTTAAGAAATTTTTACCGTTGCGGGCTTCCCAAATTTTGCAGGATGGAAAATTTAATTTTATGCGTTTTCGACAGCATGTTGTTGACACTACGCGGTAACGAAGGGTAAAATGGTGGCAACATCATCCGGCGGACTCATAATCAACACCATCACCAACGTAAGAATCGCAAGACTCGATCGCCAAAAGCCGCAACACAAGGAACCTACACAAATTAAAATAATAAATAAGCAACACTTTTAGGGGTAGTAGCGAGCCTCAAAATTTACACAGATAGGGTGGGGACATTTCGGCCAGTGAACGGCAACTGGCACCTTTTCAATTATAAAAGCGTAAAAATTAAAATAATCTTTATTTGCAAAACAAATCTAATAGGAAAGCCACCCATCATGAAGTAAGAAGAAGTGAAATTAGTGGTGTGTCTTACCACGATAACTGCTATCGATCAGCACCATCGTTGATCGCGATTATTGTACACATAGGCGACGGTCACACCAGCAGGAGGTAGTAGCACATGAAAAAGAACACACATAAAAGCGCGTCGATTTCGCATTCTGCCTTGGTCTGAAACGGAATGTCAGCGAATTGGTAAGTGTCTCGACCTGCCCATCGCGTTCAATTACTTTCGAGAGCAAAGAACCTTTGGTGTACGAGCGGTACAACAACCAGAAATAGTCGATAGTTTTCGGGTAATATTAGTAATATTTGAAGTTTAAAAAATTAAAGCAACAGACAAATTTCTCACAAATGTTATTTGTTTATTTTAAAATACTTTACACGCACAAACACACATAGATGCAAATACAATAATCATATTCTGATACGTGTTACATAGGTAATGAGTTAAGAATGACTCTGTCGACTTAAATAAATTACATTTTGTGTATTTCTGCAGCGATCAATCAAGTAGAAATATATATCTACAATCGCACCTGACATACCCAATTCATACGAATTTTTCGCATTACAACATACAAATCTTTATAATTATTTTTAAACTTTACCTTACGAAATGGTGTGCATTTTATAGTTATTATATATATATATATATATATATATATATATATATATATATATATATATATATATAATATAAATAGATGTATATTATTATAAAACATTAAAATACGTATTTAAAATAAAGATAAAACTGATTCGATTGAATAAACTAATTGTACATTTATTTCATATTGTACATACTTATCCAAAATAAAATGCTTGTTATTATGGTACAATGTCCAATAAAAGCGGAAGCTGTATAATAGTTTTTGTAATAACTTGTTTACACAAGCTAGCTACTGCCAGTTTTATTTATAAGTATTATTTGTTATTTTTTGAGTATTTATATGATTGTGCACATTGAGCTGACATGAATTTTTTCTGCTCGATTGCAAAAGAGTAGTATGTAGACATTAACGTACAACATATTATGGACTATCGTTATATTTTATTACACACAACCACAAAAATGTATTAATATATATTATGCTTTTATGTACACAAATATATTTACCTATAATATATAATTATTATAATATAATTTGACAGTCATAAAATTAAAATTATTATAAAGGGAAGCATGACTGGGTCAGGAATGAATGCGAATCGACCTTTGAACAGGATCTGCAATTAACCTTTAAATTTTGTGAGACATATAAAATATCGAACTGTTTGGGGGCGGGAGTAATTGTGGCCTGAACACGTCGCTCATTATATACCTTTGAAATTTGATGACAAGTATAAAACTACTGTAGATCAGCAATTTTTTAAAGCAGCTTACTTATTTAAAATTTAATATACACACACAAGACATTTAATTACTTCTGAATTGTTATCAATACGAAATAAGTACATATTTATAAATATAACATAGAATTATACACACATCACATATATATATATATATATATATATATATATTTTTTTTTTTTTTTGTTATCAAATTGACAATATGAATCATCACTAATAAAAATTATTCAAACAATTGTACCGAAAGACATAATATATAAATATATATGGCTTCACTTAGCTAGATACGGCGCGTTGTAAATTGGAAGGAAATTATGCAACCCTCAAAAAATAAACGGACATAAACGGTATAGCAAATAGGAAAATAACAAAAGAAAACACAAGGCAAAGCAATTAAAAAGCAGTTTATTCCATTGCACACTTGTGAACAATAGTTGTTTTAAAATATCATATTCTTGAAGTAAAAATAAATAATTTACATACAAATTTTATGAAATACGTACATTGATAAACAAAAATAAAAACTAAACAGTGACATTACTACTTATAAACAATAATGCACATAAACATGTATAATCACACACTTAAAGAATGAAACATTATACAAAATAACGTTCCATTTAGTGCTGTAATATATATATGCATAATTCTATCAACGTAGAATCTGTTGACAATCGATTGAATTGATGTTCTTTTTATTTTTTTTAGCGAATGTCATACAGTATTGTACTGCAATGACCAAGTGACCTTACGGTAAGATTAGTTTAGTATTGCTACGTTTAGTTTCCGCAGGGTTACCAGGTAACATAGTATTCAATGATAGAAGAATTTATCAAATATAAAACTTCGTCTGTTTTACTACACATGACATTGTAGTGTAAATCTTTATCAGTATTAATGCAGATTCATATATATGTGTATATATATATATGTATATATATATGTGTGTATATTTAAATTAAATATAACAGAGATAAATATATATAATTTAAAAACTAAAATACCAATTAGTTATTATTTATATTAAAATCAGTCGATTCTTGCGTTTGGATTATGTTATAAATATTGAATATTGATTCTTAGACAATAATATTACTGACATGCAGAACAGTAAAGCACAATACATACATACATATATATAACATATACAATATCAATGAGCAAAGCACACAGACCCCAAAAAACAAATTCTAAAATCCTTTCCATGTTGTGTTTATCAATGGAATGCTTTAAGTGTAAGTTTTTGAATAGCAAAGTTTACTATGTTTTTATGGCAGTTTCTCCTTGCAGCTGTAACAGTGCTGCATCACATTCACATTTTTTTATTTTGTTAATTTGGGGAAAGTATGAAGCAAAAATATTTTGATACTATGTTGATGGAACTTACACACACGTTCGTTTATAAATTTTTTTATAGGTGGTATCTTTTATGTACGAGTTATATTGAGAATTGTCTTTCCCTATTTTAATCGTGATTGGAATAAAGACAAAAATTCGATACAATTGTTTTGCCATTTAAATTTGAGTATTGGTGACGAGATTTATTCAGCCGACATTATATTATGAACCTGCTCCAATTTGAACGCAAGTCGTTGCTTTTGTGAAAATTCGTCTTCCTCAAGCGTGACCGTTAACTGCTCATTATACTTGACAGCGTATGTGTAAAGTTCATGAAGTGCACAGTTTGTATTAAACTCGGTGGTGTGAAGCTGTAATTAAAATAAAGTATTTTGCTTATGTTTAATAAAACATTTTGAATAACACTATTTTAAAGGAGAGTCTGAATGCACAAATCATTTAACTGTGAGAAAAATTCACAATACGTATTGTGTCAATATTAATGCAGGAGAATGTATTAAAGTTTTGTACATTTTTCCATAACTGTGCCAGTTTCCGATCTACAGTTATTATCGATAATACTTATAATTTGTAAAAAAAAAAACTTGACAATTGATTTAAATAATATAGACAAAACAATAAATAAATAATAATAACCAGATTTATCTAGTGGTCTTTACTTACTCGTGATTCTTCAGCAAGCATAGCATTCATATCCTGATCGGAAATTGATGACATATCCCGGATATCCCTATAATATCGGTCAACCCATTTGCGATACTCGGGTATATCCTTAGCATATAAAAGCTTTGAGCTTGGAGAATCCTTGCCTACAAAATATCATATAAATATAAGCACATTAAGAATTAATGTGATTTATTGTGTTGTTTAAGGAGTGCGTAAGGTTAAGAGTATATTGGTTTCGTGTAATGTCTGCCGTGCTGTTCGTCCGTCTGTGTGAACGCAACAATATCTGGGACAATAGTGTTCGTCAGAGAAAATGTTAAAATTGTGTTAAATACAGCTAATAACCAAATTTGGTGGTACGATAGCTGGTAACTTCCTTCAAAAATCTGCATCAAAACTTTTTGATGCCACGCACATGCCTGCCGCACCCAGCCAGTCGGTTGCGTTCTACCGCACCATTTTCACTTGTTCTATCTGTATACATGCTGTAAGCTTATTATAACTTTAATCTCATTTCAGTATACAAAAACTTACCCAATCTATGATCTGAAGTTGAGCAAGAATCCATGAATGTTTGAGCTACAACTGACAAGCACGAGTCCACAATATTCGATTTATGTATATCAAATACAAAATTAGGATTTTTAATTAAGTTTACCCAAAAACTGCAAAGATCAAATAAAGCGGAGGAAAACCCTTATTTTAGGCTATGCAGCTTTTATTTTGTTTGCAATTATACGAACCGCAACGGTAAGCTATTACTTTTCCAGGTATGCACAACTTCAGGATCCGTAATGCCATGTAAAAGGGCTTGGTCATCCAAAAAGTCAAACATATATTTTATTGCCAAGGGGAGGGCAGAGCCACGATGAGCGGTGCTAAATATGGTCTCAAAAAGGTCGTCCACAAATTTCTGCAAAGTACCCTTAGTTGCCAGCAGTCTTGTTAGATATATTTCAGACACCAGTTTATTGACGCGTTCTCCTTCCTTTTGAACATCGCTGTCATGGTGTTTGACCAAATGCCAATATTTTAATCCATTATCGTGCATATCATTATTCAGGGGGCTACCGGCGCGGCTAAATGTTGGTGAGGAGGAGGGGTACTTCGATATATTTAAAGTTTCATACCTAAACCGGCAGAAATGGAAAATTAAACACAATTTAATATATTTCATATAAATATAAATCATAGGGCAATATTTACAACGCATGGGGTATGAAAAATACACTTACTTGTGAGATTTCTCGTTTTTATCCGACAATATACTAAAATTATAAATGGAACTTTGCTTTGGAACTAAGCTCAGGCCAGCTCCATCTGGCACGTTGTAGTGTTGCAATGTGTTTAGTTTTTTCCACTCACTCTCCGTTTTTGATGTAGCATCTTCGTCATACAGGATAACACGCCCAGTTGCTCCAGTGCGCCATTCTAATCAGACAATGGAAAACATTATGATAGTTTTAAACTTAAGTTAAGTTTATTTTTAGGACAATTTAATATCGTGATAACATACCCAAATCCAAATCGTCTTTGCGCGGCCTTTGGCTTGATGGTATATTTCTATAAATTGTTTCTAAACATTTTTCTTTAACTTGTCCAATTGTGTCGCAATCAAGTACTTTTACAGACACGTTTTCAGTGTGTGACGGCAACATGTCTAAATTGTTGCAAAATATTGGCTGTTGAGTAATGCTGGCATTCACTGTCATAGGCCGAAAATCAATGGATTGGCGGATTAGTTTCTCTTCGCTAAGAGAGTAGCGTGCTTCGTGGGTGCACGCATCAACCGGACCTTTATCCACTTGTCCCTTAACTGCACGAAATAGCATGTATAAGGGTTCTCCAGCACATTCTTTCAAAAACTTGTAGAGTAGAAACGTAAACCAAGCACTCAACATTTTTTCAGCAACACTTTCGGTACGCCGAAGCAAAAGTTTGGGATGACTCTTTCCTTCAATGCACTTCTCAATTAGGTCTCCTAATAAAGTTTTTAATATATCCGTACAATACTCCAGTTTTGATTGCAATGTTACCATTATTAGCGAGGCAACATTAACACGTTCACGCATTGAGAAATACCGATTTGACTCGAGAGTTCGAATAAAAAGCAGCAAGAAAGTTTTGTTCATTATAAGTTGAGCAAATAAGCGTAAGCCTTTCTCTTTACGTAACAATTCTGGCCTTTCCCACTGCAAGACAACGTGATCTTCATGATTTGGGAATAATATTTTCATCGCATACGATCGATAATCTAAAAACGGTATGCCACCCGAAGTAAGATCGCCAGTTAGGTCTGTCATTTCTGTTTGCAGTTCGGCAAATGCCTCCTTACATTCGGCAGCCACACGTAGTTCTAAAATATCCATTTGTTCCTGCATGTTACGAAGCACACGGTTTGACTCTGAAGTTTTCTTCTTATATGCCACGAGCAACGCAACGAAAAATAGCAAGAATATTACACAGCCGGCTATTACAAAAAATACAACGTTATCGCCCCAATCTGTGATTAGGTTCGAGGACTCGTAGCTCAGTATGCCAATACGATACTGCAATGATGGTCCAATCCGTACAATAACCTCGGGCCCACTGGGACTGTTACTTGCAGCCGCCGCTTCAGTGGGTGGCCGACATGTTAATTGCTGACGAGATAGAGATGTGATATTGCAGTAACCATTGCCAATTTTAACTTCGACATCACTTTCCTTGCAAGCTCGATCAAGATTTCGTCCATTTATTGTTAGATATTCGCTCTTAAAGTATTTTACTCGTTCTTCAAATGGGAAATATTCGGGATTTGGATAAAGCTCAAAATGATTGCTGTGCGTCTTTGATAAGTTTTGCACTCTTAGTACATTGTCCATCAAAAAGCCGTACTCGAGTAAGGTTGGGTTTTCTGGGTCAACAATTTGACTATCAGCTTCAATAATTGGCGAAGGACATTCCATTTCCGAATCCGACTGAACACGACATTGACTTGCATACATTTGACCTTTGTAAAATACATATATGCTTGGTGCTTGTATACTGGTAAATTGGGTACCAGAAACTGCAATTCGGATTCCGCCAGCCGGAATTCCCTTTGGCACTTTAATCTGTCCGCTCGGTCCAGAGCTCACCTGTTCAACTGTTGGATCGAGTACATATTTAAAATTGTAGTCGTTAAACTCTCGGGGTCCATTATCAAATGACATTTTAAGGCGACCTTCAATAATACCAGGAGACGGTGATGTCCGGCAAATTGCTTGAGACGAGTCAGTGCTTAATATTTTACAAGGCAAATGATCATTTATAAAGGCCAATATGCGTGAGCCAGCATTTAAATGTTTTCCAATTATCCGTATTTGTGTACCGCCAGAGGTAGGTCCAAATCGCGGATAAAAATTTGATATTTTTGGATCAACAAACTCATAGTCTTCTTTCGATTCGCCACGGTAGTCTCCTATTTGAACCACAATACGACCGTTTCTATACATTTGCTCGCCGGGACTATCTACTGTGCATACAATTTGTTTAGTGTCTATATAGAACTGTTGAAAGGGCATGCAGTTAATGCCAGCGATTCGCACGCCAGAGTAGATGTCGTTATAATTTTTTCCAAGATTAATGCCCTTTATAGTTATGTTGGTGCCACCCTCCCAGGGTCCAGTCTTGGGCCCAAACGAATGAATTTCTGGATTGGGACAAATTTCGCTACGGTTTAGCCAATCCGTTTTGCCTTCATTATTTTTGTTACACTGTTCCACCACCTCGCATGTGTTTGTCGATGAGCACCAGCCACAATTGTATTTCTCAGCCAGTGCTAGACAAATTCCACAGCTGTCAGCCATGTCGCGACACCGATAAATAACAACTGTAAATAAAAGATACATACATAAATAGGTACAAACAGAAACAACATAAGCTCTATGATGTATAAAAACTGTGTGTTAGAATGTAGCGTTCATGAGAAGAATAGTCTTTTGACTACCAAAAAAAAAAAACTTACCGTGAATATTGTGCGGGTTGTCAAGAGGTTTGGATCCGCCCCAAATGACAGCAAAAGTTGCCGTTAAATTTGCTGACCGGGACGTGTACTGAAATTCCATGCTGTCACAGTAGATAGTATCGCCAAGCAATTGGGCATTCAAGCTGGTCACTCGACCCTCAATGTTAAACTGACAAACAAATCGTGTTTGCACAATAAACTGACCAATGATGTGAACCTTGACTTTAATAGATTTGCTAGTGCCAGCAGCGACAAGCACTTCGCTGCCATCGCCGGTGGCGTTGATGGTCGGACAAAAGCCAGGACCTGAGCGATAGCTTGGACCTATACGGCTAACGCCGGTCACTAGGATATCATTACGGCAATTCTCGGCTGTATCATGTGTACAGCGATGGGCCTCGACGCACCAGTCGCATGGAAATTCTGATGATACGCAGCGTGTACACGATGAGTGTGTGCTGCAGTCAAAGAAAGTAAAGTCTGTAGAGACAAGGTCTGGACCATTTCTCGTGCGCACCGAAAGTTTGGCCGTAAAATGATGTTTTCCCTGCTCAATTTGGGGTAGCATATCCGTACGGGGCGTGGTGCAATTAACGCCGTTACGCTTTTTAGTGGCATTTGTAAAAAGTGCCTTGTCCTCGGTGGTGAAAGCGCAAATTAAATTCTCTTTGAGCTGCGGCAAATGATCAATGATCAGCTCCAAAGTGCGAGCGGTTGTGCGCTGTAACTGGTGTGGCACCACACTTGTTATTGTTGTACATTTTCCCGTTTTGTAGCTGACCCAGTATAATGGATCATTGGCGTCATCCTGACAGTTTGAGCGTGGACTGCACTTATTTTCAAGCGAGCACCAGCCACAGTACGGATCTTTGGCACCAAGGCATTCACCACATGTCCTAAAGTCGGCGCAATCATAAACCTTTACTTTCGAAAGTTTTCGTTCGGACATAGCGTAAACATAAAGATTTTGATTATCGAAATGCATATCCTGATTTATTGAAGAGCCCACATCTACTGCCAAGTTGGCATATTCGTTTGCTACGGTTGATGATTCAACAACAACTTTCTTCATATAGCCATTGACTGTGCCAATAAAAACCACAGTATAGCCGCTAGTGCTGGTCGCAGCCACTGATGTCAGTCTCGTGTTAAACATTGCCACTGGAACAGCTGTGATCGGCTGCTCTCCTCCTAGCGGAGAATTTACATCCAATCCACAAAAGTCTTCGCCAATGGTTTGCAGCTTCTGCAATTACATAACAATAACAAGAATATTTATTTATAGTTAATTTTCTGTTACTTTTCATCAAAAATGTCAATCTTAAGATAAAAAACAAAAAGTGGCAATATTTAAAAAAAAAAAAGCAAAACAAAATAAATTGCAGTATAGTCATGAATATCATGTAAAATAAGTTTCGTTATTTCAAAATCTATAGATCTCTTTTCTTAATTGCCCTTATTATTGGCATACAAACGTACAAATTTGAGCCACAATCTTAATTATAAAATTTATACGTATGCATTCATTTATAAACTTGTTAACAATACATACCGTTAAAACACACGGCATGCTGGGCGATATAAAGTCAAGGCCACGCAAGCCAACTCCATTAAAGCATAATTTAATATTCTGCATAAATTTCCGACGAATTGACTTTAAGGAGTAGATGCAAAGGGCGGAGTTGTTGGTTGGAATGTTGCTTTCACCTTTTGAAAAGGCAGCAAAAAGCACGTCATCTTGAATTGAGATGCCCAAACTTTGTGCCAAGTCAGAACTTGGCTTGCCCAGGAAACCAGCCTGAACCAAGTTGAATTTAGTTCCTCCCTGAGCTTCACTAATGCATTCGACCGGAATTTCAGTGTATGAATAATAGTTGGAGTCCTCTTGGCAAATTCTTACCAGCTTGGTAATATACTCTTTTGGCGACGAGTGATGGTTGTGCTTCAACTGTGTCGTGAGGAAATATGAAAATCGCTCCGAACTGAAGCCGTACACATAATTTACTAAATATGTTTCACGAGCGTATGAATTGATGAAGGTGCGTGTACCAGTTGTAACAGCTGATGAGGCAATTTGAAACATTTTTGTTTTCTCGAGAGATCGAGACGCAACTGCGGGTATTTCGCTTCGGTACGGTGAATTATTGGTATAGGTTACACCGACATACATTACGTTTGTCACTGGATGTTGTGGAGGTCCAGGTGCAATAAACGCCACCGTTGATGAGTTTGCATCGTTAGCAACAACTGCGTCCGGCACCTCGTGCTCAACTATGCTGACATTTTGAAGATTGCGTACCGTGCACGTACCTTGGAATAAGGACCCACATGCAATGAGTCGTGACGTAGCACGATCTATAAGCAAAACCTTATTATAATTATCAGTTGGTTTTCTGATGGCATTGAGCGGGCAGTCAAGTATAGTACATTCAACGGAATCGTTTTGTGGTCCAGTCCTCACTGTTTCGTGCAGCTCTAAGTCTGGTGAAAGCTGATACAATCGATTTACACCTCCAACAAACACCCGTCCTGTTATCGTATCCACGAGCAGATGGTTTAGCCGCGTATCAAATTTAGCAACATTTGTAATAATGCTACTGGTTAAGTTTCCAGGAACATCTCTAGCCTGTACGCTAAGGTCCATTTCAGTAGAATTCATCTTGGGTAATACTGCCTTACTGCGTCCAATCCTATCAACTCGAAGCGATAGTACAGATGGCTCATTTGCAGCCGATAAAGAATGTAATTTCTCATTACGATTTTTTGATGTGTGTAGTTTTTGGTCGAGTGCCAATGGTGCCGTTGGATTATACAAAATGTTTACTAATAGTAAACAAAGTAGAATATTCATTTCCAGGCCAATCGCCTTAATGGCGAAGGATTTACAATTATTTATTATAATCCAGCGTTATTTGATTGTTCCTCAAATTTTTTCTTTTTAAAATAAAAAATATGTGTGTATTTTTAAAGAATTTCAGCAGTTTCTATTAGACGCATATGTTGTGCAAGCAGGCGCATTCGGTACTACTTTTTAAATAGCGAATTGATTTTTATCCATATTCATCACACAAAATATAACCTGCATCAGCTTTACACTTCCAGTTACGAGCTGCTACATTATGGTTTATCTGCAACTAAATATATAAACATAAAAATAAAGAGTAAACAGAAAGTAATAATACACAGTGAAAATAGTTTTATATCAATATATGTACATACAGTGCCGGTCAACTGAAATTTATAAAAATTCCAACAAACTTTAACAGTAATAACTTTTGAACAAATAAGCCAATTAAAATAAAAAACTACAGGTTCTCGCTCATTGAGCAATATTGGATCAGCTTTTATTTATATGAAAAATAGTAATATATATATATATATTTCGTTGAAAATCAGTTTAAGTCCAAACGGCGTAGTACTGGGCATGCAAAATTAGCACACACACACACACACCCCCACCGCCAGCAATAACATATTTTACTTAGTGGGGGTTGGTTTTTCCGAAATGTTTCGTAAAGCTTTGACAAACATGTGTAAACTTAATCGGAAAAAATGGTTCAATACCACCAGGCTGGGGAATTAAGTTTACGGTTTTGAGTGTCCAATTTCAATATAAAAGAAAATTACTGTATAAATTGAAGCTAAAAGTATGTAGTATTGACCTGTGAGTTAATTAACCATCAGTCATGCCGTCAGGACAAACTTTTGTGTTCATACAGATGCATCTACGAATGCAAACTTGCACGCATGTAAATGTGTGTATATTTATTGTCATTGACTGGACTATACACACACTCTATATATATATATAGTATATATAGTATATATATATATATATATATATATATATACAAATGCATGACAAATCGAATCAGTTTATTCAATTATTTTGTAAATCGACTTAATTAATATAAACTTTAGTCAAGTTATAAAATACATAAAAACAACATTAATGAAGTAGCACCGACTAAACCTACAGAATTTCCCAATGCATAAATTCATACAAATTTATTTGTGCCATAAAGATTAATAATTTTTAGTGTGCTGAGAAAACTCCAAATTTAATGGAGCATTTAATGGCTGAGATTTTTTCTAAAGAAACTACGCCCAGAGTTCGTGAAGATGGTTGTTTTTTTTTTTTTTTAAAATTGATGATTAAACGTAAAACTGGACAGTTGAAGTAGTTAAAATTTGGAATTATTTCGCGTCAAAGTACATACTTTTTGTTACATGTATGCATGCATGTGTACATACCATATATACATACAAACGTACATACATGCGCATTTTACTGTTGAATTTTTCGTATATTTAAGCAATATAGAAAGATTACTTACGTTTGTGAATTAGGTTTTTTGGGAATGTTATAGAGAAACGTAATATGCAACATCTTTAAATACGTAAAAAAAAGAAGTTGTAAATTTTATACATAAGCACTTATTTAAACGATTTCGATGCTTGGATTTTCACACATGGCCGATGTTTTTAAATTTAAATGAATTTATCCGTGTACGCGAAATGATATGTACGCATTTATTTGAGAATGTTTTTTTAAAATTCAGAAAAACACTTAATACTTGTTTTATTGCAAAACTAATGAACACTTTTTATGGCAACCGAACGACTCACGCACACTCACACACACACCTAAACAAACACACAGACCATTTACTTGAATACAACCCTATCATTTACAAAATGTCGGATACATGAACATGTCGATATCGATTGTCACATAAGCCGCAATTAAGTGTTGCACAAAGGTATAAGAATCGTTGTGCAACTCAATGCGACGCCTAAATACATCGATATGTTTGATAGGCCAGCGTGTTTCGATATTTTTCCATCTCTATAGTGTGACCACTCTTTCAGTTTCCTTTTCTTCACAGCGTGCCGCGTGTAAAGTTTTTAACAAGAAAATTTTGTCAAAATGTCCGATTCTGAGGGGGATCATTTTGGTGGCGGCGAGTCGGGTGCATCTAAAACGTACCCGATGCAATGTTCAGCGCTACGCAAGAACGGTTATGTGATGCTTAAGGGACGCCCTTGCAAGATCGTGGACATGTCTACCTCAAAGACAGGCAAGCATGGCCACGCCAAAGTCCATCTTGTTGGCATTGACATATTTACACAAAAAAAGTATGAGGATATCTGTCCCTCCACTCACAATATGGATGTGCCGCACGTGAAACGCGAGGATTTCCAGCTCACCGATATAAGCGATGATAGCTACCTCACTCTGATGAGCGACAGTGGCGGTCTGCGCGAGGATCTCAAGATCCCCGAAGGCGCATTAGGAGCTTCCCTGCGCGCCGACTACGATGCCGGCAAGGATCTTTTGTGTACCGTGCTGGGAGCCTGCGGCGAAGAGTGCGTTATTGCCATCAAAAACAATACTGCTTTGGATAAATAATCTAACTGATCGGGGTAATTGTCATCCACCGACCAAATAATGGAAAAGTGTAATGATATAATGAAGTAATATCAATTAAATGATTCAAAACTACAAAACTCATCGTTTACATATGTACATATGTGTATGTACTTCTGGTAATACACAGGTTTTTCATTTGTTAGT
Source organism: Scaptomyza tumidula (assembly GCA_035044465.1). Lineage (NCBI taxonomy): Eukaryota > Metazoa > Arthropoda > Insecta > Diptera > Drosophilidae > Scaptomyza > Scaptomyza tumidula. Next base: position 93,346 of record JAWNNW010000467.1, on the reverse strand, counting down.
TAGTTGACGTTTATTGCATTTCATTTTTAACGTTTCAGTGCATAGGTAGTAGTACCCTAATAAAAATTACTCAGAGCCAGTGAAGCCGAATTTTTATTAAAGGCGTCTGTATTTGATTGGAATACTTGCAATTTTTGTAGGTAAAAACACGCTGAGTCCTAACTAAATATACAAAAGCGATTAGGTTAGAGCAGGAACCATGCGAATTTAAAAACATTGCGCATATTCTAGTAATCTGGTTTGGTACAGAGAAAAAAATTTAAATTATGTATGTTTGTATATATATATGTATTTGAAACAAATAATAATAACCAATTTTCAGAAAAAAAAACATTTTTTCAAAACAAATATAACAGAATGAAAATGTTTTTCTTAGCACATACAATAATTGTGCTCAGAACGGTTAGTAGGAGATTGTAAAAAAAATTTAAAAAGGAAAATAAAAATAAAAAACGTACATGTTGAAAATCAATTAACCAGATGAAAGAGTATAACGGGTTTTCGCAAATTAAAATGCGAATGAAAAAAAATTAATCACAGCACTGTTATTCTCGACTTAAAATTAATCATCTAGTTTTGAAATATTTGCGGGTAAGTATTTTTTTACTATGTTCGGCATTTACCCCAAACGTAGATAACCATTTTGTATTGATGTTAAAATATAACTTAGGTAAAAAAAAAAAAATTTCTGGCAAAGTCTTTCTCATGTAGGTATTTTATATCATAAAATCAATATAATTGTATTGAATTTTTTTTCATGTGTCCTTTACTTTCTTAGTAATGAAATTCTTACTAGTTAAGGCATGTGCTTAAAGCTTATTTACATGAAGGCCGTCATAAGTCAATAAAGTGATTTTGAAGAGAACGTTGTTAGAAGTTTCAAATTACTACCAGGTATCTCTCAAAGAGAGTAAATTAGGTATGATATTTTTATACATGACGCAACGCATATTTCTCCCTCATTGATTTGAAATTCGCGTTTTTTCCTTATGACAGTCTTCAAGTTAATGAGCGATCTGCTGCGGCCCTCTTTAACAATATACTATATGACAGATGAGTCCGCGAGCTACCAAATCGCTGGCATACTATCGAATCTGGTTATCTGTTCCTTAGTGCAATTTTAATATTCATATATTTCCAATGATTATATAATACAAAAACTATGTAATATCAAGACAAGAACCCAGTGACCCCTCTTTTTTAACAGCAAAAACGCTGAGCTCTGCGAGTGGGCTCGTCTTTCTCCTTAATATTTCCCCCAATTAGATTCTTATGTTTCTTCATTGCTTGTACTTCTCAGCCTGCCGCCGTATTTGAATTTGTTTTTGCTTTGTGTATGGACTGATTTTACTTTGTCGTATGTATTTGGCACTGTCTGTTTGCTGAAAACCTAATATGTATGTATATATGTATGTACGTATCAGAGCTCTTTGGAGAGCAAACAAATTATTTAGTATTTTAAATTTATTATGTGGAATTGGTGGGCTGCTGGTTATTTTGCCTTGAATGGTATGGCTGCTAGAAAAATTATAGTAGAAAATAAAAAATTATGTTTTGCCGATGGAAAATAATATATAAATTATACATTTATTTCATTTAACAATTTTTTTAAATTTTTAAACGTTGTTAATTTGTTGAATGCCAAACGATTTCAGGGTGGCCTGGGTCCGTCTTTGTTTGTAGTCATGTGAGTGCGTCTAACGGGAAAAAGGCAAAACGCAAAAGAACAAACAACAACTACACGTGCCGGTTGTCGTTGCTGAAACGCACACGATGCTCAATTTGTTTTGATACCCTTTATAACCATATTCAATTAAAGTCAATGAAATTATTAATATATATTTTTAATACAGGGACAAGTTTATGAATGCAAAATGCGTTTGTTTTATGGTCAGTGTTATTTTGGTATTTAGTCATTTTAAACCTGTCCAATAAGTCATTATTGATCTACCTAATTCCCTATATATTCGTATATGTACGATACAGTAATAGTTAAGTAAAATAAGCCATACAATTGCACAAAAATCATATAAAGTCTATACTACCCTCCCATGTGAGGCATTAGCAAGCAGATTGAATCAAAAGTCGAAATTTTAAAATCTCAACTTCGGTCACCACACAACGGCAAGATGAAGTATGTCAACAACTAATCTTCGTCTGACGTATCGCACAGTTTCAGCTAATGAGAATCCATGTACTTTAAGATCCTCATTGAAGTTGACAAAGCAAAAGGGGAATTTATTTCCCCAGGAGCTACTTTCAGGTCTAAACTTTTGTGGTAAGGAGAAGAGACCTCTGGTTTCTTGACTTATTGATTAGGTTTAAAATGACTTAATACCAAATTAACACTAACCATAAGATAAACACATTAAGCTTTCAAATACTTGTCTGTGTATTATTAATATACATAAATAATTGCATTGCCTTGTATTGATTGTTGTAATAATGGGTATAAAAACACATTGAGCAGCGTGTGCGTTTAAGCAACGACAACCGGCACGTTAGACTCAGACACATGAATACACAAAACGACGGCCCAAGCCCATACACAGCAGGCCAGCTGCAGACGATTTGCCTTCGACACCAACGAGCATACAAACACAAACATACATATGTATGTACATACTCATTGATCGGCAACAACAAATTTTAAAATACAACTAAAAAGAATTTCTGCATGTACAGACAGACCATGACTAACGACAAACTCTAAACAGCAAAGCAAAAACAAATCCAAACAAAACTCACATGCATACACACAAATACGGACCTAGGCCTAAGCCACCCTGAATCCGTTTGGCGATCGGCAAATCAACAACATTTAAAAATTAAAAAAATATTTGTTTCAAATGAAATAAATGTATGATTTATACATTACTTTGCCATCGGCAAAACATAATTTTGTATATGCTAATATAAATTTTCTAACAGCTATACCAAAATAACCAACAGCCCGCAATTTCAAAAGTATCAAATAACTAGTTTGCTTTTTATTTGAGATACTCTAAAGTTGCTCTTGCGTGAGCTCTGATAAATACATACATATGTATGTACATATGAGGTTTTCAGCAAACAGACAGTGCCAAATACATACGACACAGCATGAGCAGTCAATACACAAAACAAAAAAAAATTCAAATATAGCGGCAGGCCGAGAAGTGTTCGTATACATGCACACGACAAGCATGAGCAGTCCATACACAAAACAAAAACAAATTCATACACGGCGGCAGACAGAAATATATACGCAATGAACGAAAATACGAATATCGTTGGTAGAAATATGCCGGGGAAATAGATGCTATTGTACAGAGCTCGTTTACTAACTGTAAAAAAAGAGGGGTAGTTATTTTCCCGTCTTTAGATTACATAGTCATTGAATTGTGGTTGGCACACTATCGATTTATTGAATTTAGCAACTGTGACTATCGAAAATAGCGATTGCGACCGTGATAAAAGTTATGTATTCATTTTAAGACGAACGACGAGAACTTTTACAAGCCTCTATCAGTTGGTTCCAAAATGTTCGCGTTACGTGCTGCTGCTAAAGCTGATAAGAATTTGCTGCCATTTTTGGGGCAATTGTGTAAGTAAAATAATAATAATGCTTATACATCAACTAAATTTTGTTTGTGATAAAAAGATATTAGCGCAAAATTATGTACTTACATTTGGTATACAAAACGATCGCTACAAAATGGCCAACCCGAACATAACCTAAATTGTGCTTGTAGTGAAAAACTGATTGCATAATATTAAAAAAAAATACTCGTTTGTAGATGTATATATAAGTACTGAGAAAATATATTTTCACGAAACAATATACTCACACTTTTTTTAAATCCTTCCATATTGTTCAATGTATGTATATATAACAAATTTTATGGGTACATCGGAAATTAAAAATTTTTTAGTCCTCGATTTGTAGTGAAAAATATAATTCAAGTGATTTTGTTCATCCACGAAAAACTCAAATAACTTTGAAGAGATGTTGCTCTTATGACGTAACAAAATTTGACTTTTGCAGCTCGTGGTCACGCTGCAAAAGCAGCTAAGGTTGCTGCTGGAGCCAATGGCAAAATCGTAGCCGTAATTGGTGCCGTCGTTGACGTGCAATTTGATGATAACTTGCCACCAATTCTTAATGCCCTGGAAGTTGACAACCGGTCCCCACGTTTGGTACTGGAAGTTGCCCAGCATTTAGGTGAGAATACAGTGCGAACTATTGCTATGGACGGTACTGAGGGTTTGGTACGTGGGCAGAAGGTTCTCGATACTGGCTTCCCCATCCGTATTCCTGTTGGAGCTGAGACTTTGGGACGCATTATTAATGTCATTGGTTAGTTTATCGATTGTGTTTTTACTATACTGTTATGCACCAACTTATAATTTCATTGCTCTTTTATAATTAAAGGTGAACCTATTGATGAACGCGGCCCGATTCCAACAGATAAGACCGCGCCAATTCACGCCGAAGCTCCTGAATTTGTGGAAATGTCAGTCGAGCAGGAAATTCTAGTTACTGGAATTAAAGTGGTCGATCTTTTAGCACCCTATGCTAAGGGTGGTAAGATTGGACTTTTTGGTGGTGCTGGTGTTGGAAAAACTGTTCTAATTATGGAGCTGATCAATAACGTGGCCAAGGCACATGGCGGTTACTCTGTGTTCGCTGGGGTTGGTGAACGCACCCGTGAAGGCAATGATTTATACAATGAGATGATTGAATCTGGCGTTATTTCGCTTAAAGATAAGACATCAAAGGTGGCTCTCGTGTACGGCCAAATGAATGAACCTCCAGGCGCTCGTGCCCGTGTTGCTTTAACTGGTCTCACCGTTGCCGAGTATTTCCGCGACCAGGAGGGGCAAGATGTGTTGCTTTTCATTGACAACATTTTCCGTTTCACCCAGGCCGGTTCCGAAGTGTCTGCTCTTCTGGGTCGTATTCCATCGGCCGTAGGTTATCAACCAACATTGGCTACTGACATGGGTTCTATGCAAGAACGTATTACTACAACAAAGAAGGGCTCTATTACTTCGGTGCAGGCGATTTATGTGCCAGCCGATGATTTGACCGATCCAGCTCCAGCTACAACTTTCGCTCACTTGGATGCAACCACTGTCTTGTCGCGTGCCATTGCCGAACTGGGAATATATCCCGCTGTAGATCCCTTGGATTCAACTTCACGTATTATGGATCCTAACATCATTGGGCAGGAACACTACAATGTCGCTCGAGGCGTGCAAAAAATCTTGCAGGATTACAAATCGTTGCAGGATATTATTGCTATTTTGGGAATGGATGAATTGTCTGAAGAAGACAAGCTGACAGTTGCGCGTGCACGAAAGATCCAGCGTTTCTTGTCGCAGCCATTCCAAGTCGCTGAAGTCTTTACTGGTCATGCTGGCAAACTGGTTCCGTTGGAGCAAACCATTAAGGGCTTCTCACAGATTTTGGCTGGCGAGTATGATCACTTGCCGGAAGTAGCGTTTTATATGGTTGGGCCAATCGAAGAAGTGGTTGAGAAAGCTGATCGTCTAGCAAAGGAAGCAGCCTAAATAAATGGTCATAATTAAATATATGCGAAAAATATAATCAAATGAATTAAGCATTAAAGTTGTCGCGAGTCAGACTAAAAGTAAACCTAACTTAACATTAAAAATGTTTGTGTAATTACTATTTTCCAAATCAAATAGCATGTCGGGCGAATGATATGTGTTTCTTTGTTCGCACTTCTATATAAAGAAAGAGGGCACGTCGCATGTGCGACGATTTCGTTTTGGCTGCTGTTTAATTTCAGCGGTCCAAGATAGTTAGATATACCTAGGGCCAGGCTACTGCGTGGTGGATCCTATATAAAAATATGTATAAAAGTAAAGGCAGTTGAAACCAAGAGAATGAGACAGAAATTATTCTATCCGTCGCACTGCTTAGTTAGGCACAACTCGTTCCGTTTTATTAAATGTACATTTATTCAGTCTAACAATAACATTTATAATGAATTAAGCTAAAAGTATAATAAGTTGACGTACTCAGCATGCCAGCCCCCATATGAAGTGTTATTTTTTTTTTTTGCTAGTACGCATTTTAATATTGTGGTATGCTTACGTACTGACAAAACATAGTAACAGTGTGATGGATAAACTATTGTTTGTTCTTGCGTTTTTATATAAAGCCAATACACTAAATACAAATGTAATAAAATTATGATTGATTTTCCTTGGGTTATATTAAAACATTCTTTATTGGTTCTATCATGGCCTAGCTTAGTCCAGTTTTTTGCCTGGGAAAATCTACATTCTTGATACAAGACAAGACTTTGCGACTGCATTCATGTTGTCTTTCAATATCTTCACCGTTTTATCGATAGTATCGATAGTGAGTGAGTGGTTTTGAAGCAACTGTTGTTTATGTTATTATCGTTTACCAGCTGCAAAAAAGGGTGTATTAATTGGGTGAAATAATAATCCTAACGAATGAAGTTTATTCTTGTTAAATTGGAAGTTTACCTGTGAAATGATGAACGAAAATATTTATCATAAAGCGTAAAGTGTAATAATATGAAGCTGAAAGAATAAAGGTGTATTTCTGCTGCGCATGTCGATTCGTGTTTGGGAAGTCGCAAATGTAATAAAAAATCATTATTCGTGCATTTTTGCAAAGATCGACACAAAGGTGTGATTTAATGTGTTAATTACTAGATTGAAGGAAAAATCGCCTTATAGCTTATAACTTTTGTTGCTTTTATTAATATATACTTTTTGGGATGCAACAAAAATTAATATTTTGGCTATCTTTTTAATTTTCAGCCAGTAAACATCGACTGGTCGAGGGAGAAACGTTTACAATGGGTTCCTTGGATCAGCAACTAAGGCAGCTTACAATAATGAATAACGGAGGCGAGGATCGATATGTAAGAACTGGAAAAGTTGCTGCGTTGGTAGATAACTTACAGCAGAGAGCTTGTAATGCGGCGAACGAAGTTCATAACAGGACGAAAACGGCACCATTCATTCCACCCAAGCCATTAAAAAAATCAATTAATATGCCTCAGGTAAGAAATGTATTTATTCTTATGTGGACATCAAAGCAAAAAAATGTTCTTGAACAATTTTAAATTAAGGTGCCACTTAGCAAACTGGTTACAGACACCCGAGAACCACTTTATTCGCAACCATTACAGAGCTTAGAGTTGTTTGGAACTAAAAAAACTGTAAGTGGTTTTAATTTTTTGCGAAAGCAGCCTATCCACCCAAGTCAAATTGGTGAAAAAACTGGCAACAGCAAAACAACTTTGGACAACCCAGCTGTATTGGAACAGCAATTAGAGGCTTTAGCGTATCACAAACAGCAAATGGAAAAAAAAGGACTTTTGGGAGCGCAATCTCAATCAGTTAAACCACAAACCTCAATCATTCCAAAACTGTCTTCCACATCTCTAAGTGCTCATAATTTTTCAAGCAACAAAGGAACTTCACTTTATAGCAATCTGCAAACTTTAAGCGATGTAAAAACCGATGATCCAAAAGATATATTCATGCACTCACCAATACAGCCAGAAGACTTCATATTGTACTCTAATGTACAACATGCTATATGCCCTCAAAGTAAGTTCATAACACAAATGTAAAACTACAACAATGCCAATATTAACCAGTGTAAACGAAAATAGTCTTAATATTATAAATGTGAAAGTTTAGATGTTTGGAGAACGTTTGTTCCTCAATACCGCCAAAATGGCTTAACAGATATGGATGAAGTTTGTCACAAATGTAGCTTATAGGCTAGAAAGGCTCATTAAGGAATAATGTTTTAATCCCCCGATTTAAAATCTTTAAAATTAGTTTTTACACTGACTATGACAATCAAAAAGTCCCAGAGCAAAACCTTAAAAGTGGTAGGCATCAATTGAGACATCTCGTGCTTTTCATACAGCCAACTGAGTGCTTCAAGTTTGTACCAAATTTGTACGTGATCTTTAGAAATCGTTTTTATCGTGAACTCAAAACATAAGACAAAAAAACTTCTGCTGTTAGGAACTATGTCGCAAATTTAATAGGAACGCCGGTAGCATTTCCAACATTTTACCTTTGCCATACAAAACGTGTCAGTTAAAATTGAATAGAATAATTGTAACTGTACTGTACTAATGAATAACTAGAATCACTTAACTCAAAACAAACATGCAAACATGTACAAAATTATTTCAAAAATCAAATTTTGTCAACAATATTGTAATGGAACAAATTAATTTCAATTGGATGTCAAACGAAATTGGGTAGGATTTAAAGCTCGCTTTATTCGCATGCGAGATCGCTTACGACGGAAACAACCGGGTAACATTTTTTTATTGTGAGCAATTTTTGTATACCTCCTTCTTAGGAGAGACGGGTTAACACCGACCAACTCCCAGACATTCGTGCAATGCGATTAGTCTTAGAGCATAAGGACTTTGCTTACAAATAAAACCACATATTAGTTTTAAAAATAATATATACTACATGTTACACTACAACTTTTTTAACGTTTAAAAGCTAGTCAAAATAAAAACAAAACTTAATTACATATGAGTTTATAGTTACAGGTTCAAGTTGTACGTTAGGGTGTTTGCCTAATATGCTGTCTATTTGTACTGACCAATTGTCAGTAAAGGAACTCGATGAAGATTTACCACAACCACCGAGCCCAGTAAGCTCTTCTTACAGTGAGCTACGACGAGCAAGTGATGTTTTTAACAAAGTTGATGTCCAACAAAAAAATATAAAAAAGCATATCGCATCATCTATTATAGACACAAATTTCTCCGACACTTTCTCTGCAAACACGTTACACCTTAAGGTAAACTAAATGTTTATTGCCAGAGTTTAATATTTAAATATTGCATAACAACTTTTGATCATTTTAGGGTTATTCAGATAAGAGGTGTGCGGATTCCTTTGGCTATGGCGCATTATCCCAGGTAGGTCTGAACACATATTTAAATTCGCACAAAATATCTACATATGAAAAGTGTTAATATTTGTAAATTGTTCTTTATATATCGTCTTTGCAGAGCTCATCTACATATGATTCGATATATGAGCCCATAAATCCACGCCCATCTAGCGATATTTCATCACGTACCAATAATACTAGTCTACAATATGCATCCTACGGTAATCAAAGCAATATACCAATTAGTTTATTCGGCGACAATGGTGTTGTAGTGACTAGTCATGTCACATCTCCTTTGTACTGCAGGGAAGACAAAGGAAATACAAATGGAATTGAAAATTCTGAAAGAAATGAAAATGTCGATGCAACGAGCCAATATAATTTGATGAATTCTGCGAGCGAAGTGGAGAGTTATGGTAAGTAATCATCTTAATAATTAAGTTATTATTTACTTGAAAAGTGTGTTAGAGTTTTATCATACAATTTGTATTGCAAAGAAGGAATCGCGAGCTGAGTCGGTATAGCCATGTTGCTATGCAAGCTTGTCCCTCAGTTTTTGAGCTAACGGACTAAAACTTTGAGCAAGGCCAGATCAGACCACTATATCACATAGCTGCCATACGAATGCATGATCTTTTCCAAGATTTTACTATGAAATATAGAAACGCTTTTCGGCATGCCGAATATTATTAATTTCATTATTATTTTTTTTTATTTTTGACAATATACAAAAGTTAATTCAAAATATTTGTTCTATTTTTAGGACGATGTTTTAAATGTGGTGAACGCGTATTAGGGGAGAACAGTGGCTGCACAGCAATGGATCAAATTTACCACATATCGTGCTTCACTTGCACCGAATGCCAATTAAATCTGCAAGGCAAACCGTTTTATGCACTTGAAGGAAAACCATTTTGCGAATACGATTACTTACAAACACTTGAAAAATGTTCAGTTTGTCTGAAACCTATTTTGGAGCGCATTCTTAGGGCCACTGGAAAACCATATCATCCTCAATGCTTTACTTGTGTTGTTTGTGGCAACAGTTTGGATGGTAAATCAGTTTTCATATATCTTTAATTTTATTATTCCCCTTGTTATTTTGTTGGGTTTTCTTACAGCAATCCCATTCACAGTTGATGCTACAAATAAAAATTATTGTATTGCCGATTTTCACAAGTACGTATATATACGTTATAATAACATGGTCAAAAAAATATAGTTCATTGAAAAAAATTTAAACTTAGAAAATTTGCTCCTCGGTGCTGTGTTTGCCAAAAGCCCATTATGCCGGAACCGGGCCAAGAAGAAACAGTGCGAGTCGTTGCTCTAGATCGCAGCTTCCATTTAGAGTGTTACAAGTGCGAGGTAAGTTATTTATACATATGTATGTCCACTACGATAGGAAATAGAAGAGCGCGTTTTGTAAGAATTAAAGAGCAAACCGCTTAGAAGGCTTTAATCAAGACAATAAGCGCGTCAAGGCATTGGTTGTAAGTTTGTTTGCATATATGTGGAAAAAATACAAAAGTGCATACCCAATCCCAGAAACCGCTCAGAACTAGTTGCCAAAGAGGCAGTAACTGGTTCACTCTCGATTTCTTTTCAACTTATTTTCATTGCATTAACATGGGGATGTCCTATTAGGGCGGCCAAGTTATACTAGACTCAAAATTAGAAAAAGCTGACGCCTTAGTGTCAAAAAATGCAGTACTGAAGCAAATTTCATAAGTAGTATTTTTAGTGTAAAAAAAAACCAAATTATCAAAATAAATTATTGCTTCTTTGTTATTTGTTTAAAAATGCTTCTATTTAATTAAAGAAGAAGGTCGAGAAATCTTGGTTAGACGATACTCTGAACCCTATAATTGCTTGCAAGAATGTGTGTGTACGCGTATACTGCATATTTGACTTAACTTCAATGTATAGTTTCAAACACATATTCATAATAATAATAATTCATAATTTAAGTGTTATCGATCACATGTGTGTATTGTGAAACAGCTTGTGTCTCAAAATCTGGAGTCTCTAGCTCTCATAGTCTCTGAGATCGACGCGGTCACACATAAGTACGGACATGGCTTTATCGACTGTTGATTCTGATCAAGAATATGTAAACTTTTAAAACCATTTAAATACAAGTTAGAAGGCTGTAGTCGAGAAATTGCCACTTGAAGATTGCAGACGTCTGAGATTGCACATTACGAGCGCTGCAAAGTTGCTGGCCGCCTTCCAACGCTATTTATTCCCAACCTTGGTGTTGATAATGTCCTCTACTGAAATGCGCTTTCCAATAACTGCCTCCAGACGGATACGATCCGCTTTACAGCGAGGGCAGTCGAAGAATACGTGCTCGGCAATCTCTTCAGAGCTGCCGCAGCACCACGTACACCCTGAGCTAGGTTCGTGCCCAAGACGATGGAGATAGCTCCAGAAGCATACATGCCCACTTAGCAGTTGCGTAAGATAGAAATTTACCTCGCCATGCTTTCGCCCCAGACACACTGCTAGCGTCGGTATTAGCCGGTACGAGGCGCAGGCGCCAATAGCACTTAGGCGATACGTGGCCTCAATATCGCGCCCAGAAGGTCTGTTGGTCTTTTTTGGAGAGGAAGATAGACATGGCAGGACTTAACTTTGCTTGGAGGGAAATTTCAATGAGAAAAATCTCTTGAACGATTTCCCAAAGCGCAAAAAGGCCAATGTTGGCCGGTCACCGGGTCATGTCATGTCTGAAAATCCACCAAACGCTCTAGAGCACAAAAAAATAATGAGTTAACTATATTCCAGCCCCAGTTTCTAAAACAAACAAGATACCAGATGATGGTAATGGTAAAACCTATTGATGTTGTCTCATCTAATCCGAGTCCTGTTTACTTAGATCAAAAAAATAATCCAACCTATCTAACGAACCAAATATTAAATTTTCCGAAACTGTAGCTTCAGTAGTGGTCTATACCTTAACTATCTTTTTATACGCTGAACCCATTGAAAATGGGGAGTGCAATTGTTTTGTTCAAAAGTATGTATACGAAGGAAGGAAGCTTCTCCGACACCATAAAGTATATATATTCTTGATCAGCATCAGTAGCCGAGTCGATATACTCATGTCCGTCCGTCCGTCTGTATGTATGAACGCGTCGATCGCAGAGACTATAAGACCGAGAGAAAGATTTGGAAAACAAGCCCGCCTTAACGGGAAGAGTTATCGATATTATTAAAACAAACTTGTGCTGATGTTCCATACCTAAAGTCTCTGTCTTTCATAGTGTCTTCATACGTAAAGACGGACAGATGTGCGGGTAAATTTAAACCCCTTGTCGAACAATAGTAGAAATAAACTAAAAATTAATTAACTTAGAAATAATATTTTCTTTCACACATGTAACTATGTTTCTAAACAGGACTGTTCCCTCTTATTGTCGTCAGAAGCTGATGGTCGTGGGTGTTACCCATTAGATGATCACGTGCTTTGTAAAAGCTGTAATGCTCGACGTGTTCAAGTTTTAACAAATCGAATGACTTCGGAGATCTAAAAGCATGTAATTTATATACTTCTTAATTATTTTATAAAATAAGAACTATAAGCATACTATCAAAATTATTTCTATATTCTATGTGGTTATCAAACGATTTCATTCCATTAAATATCAATAAAGCAACATAACGCATCTTATAATGTACATTGTTCAATATTTTTGTAAAGTGTGTGATAAAAGATCTGTGCATAAAAACTGTAAGTAAAAAATATTAAAATTATATTAATATTAATACAAATCCAAAATTTATTTCATTAGGATACCACTTTAACTGAAATACTTGTTCGTATAGATAAAGCAGACAAAAGACGAAATGGAACAGAACAAAAGCTTATACTTTTTATCGATAACTTAAAAGAGCAAGCTAAAAAGCTCAAAGTTTTATGAAGGAAGAAGAGTTTTTTTTTGCGGTCATGCGTCAAAACGATGGAGACATTTTTCCACAGGTTTAGGCTGTGGAGACTTTCTCTTTATCGCTCTCACTCAATAGAACTGTTAAGTCAGAGAAAAAACACAAAATAAAGAGAATAAACTGGGGTACAGAAATGTGAAGCACAAATACATATGTATGTATGCATTACTACAGCTTATTCCTGATGCTGCTCGGTTTCGGGCCAACAGTATTGAATTCGCTTTGCTATCCAACAGACGTTTAACGAAGAACATACATATACAAGTCGCGTGTCGTCTAGCCCCGTAAACCACGTACATATAGTGGAGCACATTTTACAATACAATACATATATTCTTGCATCCGTACGTATTTACATGCTCGTTCATTTTAACAAATGTATACATACGTTTAAATTTACCTTTATTTTTATATACATATTTTCTTAAAGCTATAAGCATTTTATATATATAAAAACTTTCATATTTATGTGTGTACACTTTTAGGTGAAAATTTAGTGTTCAATATATATATATATATATATATATATATATATATATATATATATATATATATATACAATATATATACAGTTATTTTTTTGTATGTAAATATATATATTATTTACATATACAAATATATGCATACATATATATATATATATATAAAGTTATATATACAGTTATGTATACAGATATATATATATTAAAATCAAAGTTGACACAGACATACATTTTTCTATTTAACTATAGGTGGCTAGTTTTTTTACTTTCATACATATGTTAACTTTTTTGAATACCCTAGTAAATGCATGGATTTGTTCAATTTTGAAACTCAACTTGCGTTTTAAATGGAGCGGCTATGGCAAGCTTTCATGCAAATGGGCTTTTTTTTTGCAGGCATGCTAATAAATATGTGTATTCATTTATATTTGCATTTATTGAAATATGCACATATACATAAAAGCTTGTATATTTTTAGTATGTATTATAAATATAATAAAAGTGCACGTACACATACAAAATTTCTTGTTTGTATAAATAAATATTTACTTATATGTATATTTCAAAAGGTATGTAAACATAAAATATATATAAATACATATGTACATACGTATGATGTGAGTTTTTAACAGTAAAGCGTGACAACTTAGTGAGCTAGTGTACAGTATTTTAAATACATTTTTTGTAAATGTTATTATGTTATGTATGTCCATTTATTAAACATACATACGTACGTAGCATTAAATTTATAGTTTTGCGTCGCCCAATTTACAAATACCGTTATTTTCCTTTAGTATGTGCTTAAATGTTCATTCGCATTGGTACGAAGTACATTTGTACAAACATTTGATTTTATGATTTTGTCATTTGCAAACATATGTATGTATGTTTGTGTATTCAAATGCCTGTATATTTATGTATGTATATGTTGGCAAGAAAATGTAGTTTTATAATACTTCAGTTTGTATATGGACCTGCGCTTATGCGCTCGAGAATAATTGTCTTTATAAAAAGAGACATACTGGGTTGTTTAAATAATTCTTAACTTGACAAAATTATTAATTTATTTATTGTAAGTACACACAAACATGTGCGATTTTCGCAAACATTATCCCATCTTTACTTATAAGTTATGAAGATATTTACATACATATGTGATATTGTGTTCACATATGCATAAATTTGAAGTTCTGTATTAAAATAAGCTAATGTACACAATGGAAATGTGTACGTTAATTATTTTTACATAAATGTTGTTTAAGACATGCGTAAACTTTATACACACAAGCGTAGACTTCATACACACATCAATATCAAAATGTGTATGTATTCCTATACCCTCCCTGCAGTAGATATTACTGACAATTGGAAAAACGGTGAAAGATTCATGCGCAGCTATAATGGAATGTGGAAGCAAGAAAAACATACACATAAATACATTCGCATGTGTACATACCTAATACATATTAATGTATATTCATGGTTGTTTGATACTCGTAGCCACATATTTACGTAGCTATGTGTGTACATATGTAAACTTTGTCATGTATCAGTAAACTTACAGTTACATGCAGAGATATCAGTTTATCATCATCAGTAGTTATCATATTGGCAAATTTTCGTACATACTAACGTACTTATGCATAAGATTTACTGTAATAATTATGTGTGCGTTTAGTTTTATAAACTTGTTGCAATTTCTCATGTATCGATATATCGGTAAAAAACAAAAAAAAATGGGGCCTAATCTCCCGCCAGCAGCGAAGCGGCGCTCGCAAACCTGTAAAATGCAAATGCCATAGACGGTGTTTTTAAAGCTTAAAGCTTTATTTACAAAGGCCTTACGGCGAAGTGTCCGCTGCTTGCGGTCAAAGTGTAAATTCGCTTAAACTGACCTTACACAATCTGCTGTTTTACAGTGTGGCCGTTCGTTTTTATCTTAAACAAGAAAACCGATAAGTAAATCGATTAGATAATAATAAGGAAAAGAAGATTAATAATGCGTGATCATTCGGTGTGATCGTGTAGTGGGTATAATTTCTTTAAACAATGTTCAGTGTTTAGCGTTTTTCATATATCAATTTTACTTATAAAGAATACATTTATAATTATATATTTATCTGTTTTAGATGAACAAAAGATTGAACAGGCCGCAATAAGTCACTTAAAAGCATAAATACTAAAAGAACGAAAGTCACAACATCTAAATCCAGTTGCAAGAATTTGTGTTTTCCTGCAAATTTACTACAGCAAGCTTGGCGGTCAAGTGTAAAACGCTTTCACAGACGCACACACAATAGATTTTCTCAAGTGCGCCATCGCGATGGCTGCTCCAGCAGCCTGTACGCGCTTTTCGGACAATTACGATATCAAAGAAGAGCTTGGAAAGTGCGTAGCACACACACAAAAAAAAAATTGTAATTAAAAAATCGATTTTCTTTAATATTTGCAGGGGCGCCTTTTCAATCGTTAAAAGATGTGTCCAGAAATCAACGGGATTCGAGTTCGCAGCAAAAATTATAAATACCAAAAAGCTAACAGCCAGAGGTAAATATTTGTTAGCGTCATACACAGTCACATTTGATTCTGCACTTACAATGTCAGGGATCATAATCTGACCAAACAAAACAAGACAAGATTATATAAAATAATTTTATCCATTTATAATTTGTTAAATATGCTGGATTCTATATACATATGTTCGTTTTTAGATTTCCAAAAGCTGGAACGAGAAGCTCGGATTTGCAGAAAACTCCATCATCCCAATATTGGTATATATATTTTGAACGTCTAAATTGTTAAAGCATTTGTGTTCATACATAAATTTATTTTTATTTAACTTTTACTTGAGTCGTTACAAGTTTCTTAAACACTTTTATTCTCGCAGTTCGATTGCACGACAGCATACAGGAGGAAAACTATCATTATCTTGTGTTTGATCTGTAAGTAGCACTTTTACATTATTTTTAATTCTACTTTGACATACATACTGTGTGCATCACGATACTAACGAAAACTTGATAGAATTCGACTCCGATGAGTTTCGATATTGTAATAAGCTTTTGGGTACCTTTGTAGAAAAAGCAATGACTTGACTATTGTTTTTTGAGATTCATAGTTCATCCTTTCCTCTTCGAGTTTTTTTCACTTTAAATATTACTTCCTAAAATATGTACACTTAGTACTTGGTAGTAACAAAATGTTAACAAAATTTAATTAAAATTTCCGAATGAAAAAGCATTTAACCAACAACCAAAAAAATTGACTATACTAAATACATTTGCAGTGTAACTGGTGGAGAACTTTTTGAAGATATTGTTGCGCGTGAATTTTATTCAGAGGCTGATGCATCACATTGTATTCAGCAAATATTGGAATCGGTCAATCACTGCCACCAGAATGGTGTGGTGCACCGAGATCTCAAACCTGAGAATTTACTTTTAGCTAGTAAGGCAAAGGGTGCAGCTGTGAAACTCGCTGACTTTGGTCTTGCCATTGAAGTACAAGGTGATCACCAAGCCTGGTTTGGATTTGCTGGTACTCCGGGCTATCTTTCGCCCGAGGTATTGAAGAAGGAGCCTTATGGCAAGTCAGTAGATATATGGGCATGCGGTAAGCAGATGAAATTATCTTATATTTAAAATAGTTTGTTAAATATTTATGTAATTAATATTAACACCAGTATTATTTACTCATTAATTGACATAATAAATAAAAATAAATTTAATTTATATAAAGGAGTTATTCTGTACATACTGCTGGTTGGTTATCCACCATTTTGGGACGAGGATCAGCACCGCTTGTATTCACAAATCAAGGCAGGAGCCTACGATGTAAGAATATTTATATATGGATTACCTTTTTTTGATAAAAAAATTATTTTGAACAATCAAATTTTCATATTATATTATTATACATTTTAGTACCCCTCACCAGAATGGGACACTGTTACCCCAGAGGCAAAAAATCTGATAAATCAAATGCTCACTGTTAACCCGAATAAGCGAATAACAGCAGCTGAAGCGCTTAAGCACCCATGGATTTGTGTACGTTGGTGTTTTCAGTTGATGTGATCTTAATTTGTTTTCATTCTTAAAAGCTTATATGATTTTTTTTTACATTAATAGCAACGAGAACGTGTGGCTTCTGTTGTACATCGTCAAGAAACCGTTGACTGTCTTAAAAAATTCAATGCACGTCGCAAGCTTAAGGGTGCAATACTGACAACCATGCTTGCAACAAGGAACTTCTCAAGTAAGATTAACTTTCTTTTAATTAAATTTATTTTTATGAAGATTAATTTTTAGGTAGAAGTATGATCACTAAAAAAGGTGACGGATCTCAAGTAAAAGAATCAACAGACTCTTCTAGCACAACATTGGAAGATGATGACGTAAAGGGTAAATATTTAAAGTCTACAAGAACCGTAGCAGAACATATTTAATAATAATATAATACCTTAACGATTTCATCGCGAACCCAAGATCGATGTCTCGGTTATTTTTTTAATTGAATGAGTTGAAGTCGTTAGGTTACGATTTGCAGTACACACAAAAGATAGTTGGAAAAAGTATACAGTATAGATTACCTACGAGTTCTGTGTGAATTTTGTGACCAATTGATTAGTGTGCATATTGCCGCAAAAACGTTTTATTTATGTGTTCGTATTATAAAAAAAAATATAACCACTACGCAGGGGAAAACTTACACTGCAGAAATAAGCTTTATAAATTAACTTCAAAAACTGTAAATGTTTGTTATTGAAACGATAAAAAAAAGAGCCTGAGTGGTGGTGTTATTTTTTGTTTGCTGTTGTATTTGCTGTTGTATTTGCCAAAACTTCTGCGATTAATCTGTTTCGGTATTTTTATTTATTACTTAACATTACAGTCCCATAAAGTTGCACGCATATTGCATTGTAAATGTCGTACCAATTTCTTATAATGCCTGTATATAATCATTATTTGATATATGAAATAACTTAATGATTTTTATTAGCATATTAAGTCATTTTCCTGTTTAACAATAGTACATAATTCACTTTTCAGTCAAACCATAATTTTCACAAAATGTTTTTTACACCCTTTCATGCGATACATTAGATTTTTTCAACTGTTTATATTTTTGATTTGTGTTTTTTATTTACTTACGTATAAGTATTATTGTTACCTTATTACTCTTACCAGCTGGGCACAAATTATTTTTAAGTCTTTTCCTGTGGATCAGGCATTTTGGTATGGTCCTGTTGCTTTGCTGGTGGATTAAGCTCTACACTAGACCGTATGATTATCCATTAAGTTTACTAAAAGTTTCGTTTTTGAGAATCTAAACTTTCCGGCTTATATTGCTAGTCGGTTTCTGATGTTGATAATCCAGCAGAATAATCTATTTAGTCTAACCTTGTGCATGGTATCTATCACGATTAATGGTGTGACAGGTGAATATGAAGAGTTTTTGAAGAATGATGTTCTTGTAGCTGGGAACATTTTTATATGTGGCACTGACACTAGGTTTACATAAAACAAGGCTCTATTCGAGAAATACCCTGAACCTTATACTAAACACGTGTGTGTGTACACGTATACTGCATACTTGTCTTAAAATTTTCGTTGTTTCTCAACCAATTTCAATACAAATTTCACAAATTGTCATTATTTCATCTATTGTTTCAAATGCTGTTTCCAATTTTTCCCAATTCAAGATTTTAATGTAATCGATCACAGGTGTATATCGGAAACGGGAAGAGTTATCAAAAATTTGCTTAGGGATTAGGCGGGCGTACGTTCCAAATCTGGAGTTTCTAGTTCTTATGGTCTGTAAGATGCTTCAGATGCTTTTAACCCATTTTAAATGGGTTCAGGGTATAAAAAGACAGTTCAGCTTGCGATGCTGATTAAGAATATATTCTATGCGTAACACAATATTTAAGAAAATCATACTACACGTGAAAAAACAATGCTTCTGTATACATGGAAAAAATGGTTGCAAAAAAGAACACAACTGGTCTACAATAATAGAAATGTTTTTTAAGATACATCGAAGTCGTTTTCGGTCTACCTTTGTTTGACGAAAATTGACATTGTGATATTCGATTGAAGCTTTTATTTAAGATCATAAAGATGTCACGTCAGGGTTTTGAAGAAAAATCATACTGAAAAGTATAAAAGTGTTTACTCCCCTTTTCCAAATCTTGATATTTTAATGCTCATGAGAAAGTTTTTTTTCCAAACATGAAAATTTAAAATTAATGCTACTAGCCCGTTTATTTTAAAAGAAATTATATATTTTTCACTGTGTAGTAGAATTAAAGATCTTCTGAAGCCACTTTAAATGGTTAGCTTATATAATGTCTACTATAATTTAACCAATCATTTGATAGAACTGCGTAAGCTCCCTAATTTTTAATATTTTACGAAAGCTTATAAGGCACAATATCTCAAAAACACAAAAGTAATCAAAATCAATGATCCTGATCATTGTGTATTTTTGTACATACAAGGTCAGTTCTTACCGACTTGTGCAAACAAATGGTATATATCATTACCACCTAAATCACACCAATAATAGCTATTGGAATCAGTTGCATTTTCAAATATGAAATTTGTTTCTCTTATTTTAGAAGATAAAAAAGGAATCGTTGATCGCAGTACCACAGTCATATCAAAAGACCCCGAAGGTAAATTTTCCAGTTTTGTGTTTTGTATGTTTGTGTACTATTATTTTTATCGAGTCATATAACAATATCATTATCATAGTTATCATATTTGGCTTGATTTATATCTAAATTAAATGACTAGTCTACTCAGCCAGACATGGCGTATCCTACAATTTTCATTACAAGTTTTTTAAGGTTTAAAAGATAGCGAGAGCCAACTTTGCTTTTTCTAACTTTGTATTTGAACTTGACTTGCCTACTCCGGACATGACATAATCATTTTTGTGGGACTGTGTAATTTTTGGCCTGTTAAATTTTAATGACCGTACACGTTCATCATGTATGTTTGAATTTTAATGACCGTACACGTTCATCATGTATGTGAATTCCAGGCGTCCAATCGCAGGTGCAAACAATTCCAACGATCAACAATTTTTTAGACGTTGATATCACGATGGGCCACGGAGTGTTAATATTCGTTAATAGTGGCGTTGGCTTCGCCAGAATAGATACTAACAATAACGCTACTATATTTGATTGAACATGCTAAAGTCGTAATTTTAGTAGATAAATACGGCTTAGCTCGCAGGCGAGAATGTTCTATGTATGCCAGACATTTTCCAAAAAAATACTGAACGCCAAAATCTGCCAGTTTTATAAGCGAGTGTTAAATGACCTACACAAATAGCGTGAGCGTTTTCATTCGACGTTTCTTTTATTGTGTGTACTTATGTATATCTTTGTGTTTTTATTCTTTCTGATCTATTGCAGATCGCATGCTAAATTTTTGCTGTATATCCAGAAAAGGAAGCTTCTAATTCAGATGCGAATGCAAGCATACGTAGGTATAGTTATGTTGTCAATTCGCATATCTCTAGCTTTATGTCATAATGTCTGGCATCGTATCTCGTACCTATGTATCTACATATCTCTATTAATCTGATGGGGCTCTTGTTGCCTTAAGTTAGCAAAGTGTGTGGCGCTTTCCCCTTTCCTCCATATGCATATTTGCGACCTGCTACACCTTTATGTGTAAGGTTCATTTAATTAAATACAAATTTTTCAAATAACGTATTAATACAATAACGTATTTCATATATCGTAAGACAAAGTGCGGTTGCTGCTGTGTTATGTAGGTCAATCTTTATGACTTCCTCATTTTGGGCTACGATCATTTAAACTGACAACTTTAACGGTTGTTTTATATTTACCAATTTGTTTCATTCATCAAATTTGCATCAAAACTACAATTTCCATATATCCAATTTCTATTATCCTAATACAATTTAAAAAAGACCGCGATTCCCCATATGTATACATTTCATGTTGTCTTCTATTTTATTTTTGTTATACTATTATATATTTAAACAAATCGATTTAACACATATATATACATATTTGTATATATATATATATATATATATATATATATATATATATATATAAATATATGTATAAATATATATACATGCATATATACATATGTAAATGCACATTTTAGAAATAAGGATTGTGTGTCCTGCTAAAACTTGCCAGCAAATCTCAGGAAACTCACAATGCTCCTCAGGTACGTATGTAAAGTGGATTTATTCGTGGCTTGCATATTCTGTTTTTAAAGTTCCTGCATGCTCACAATTGTATCATACATAATGAACGCTCGAATGTCCAGCATAATTTAATATTTGTGTTTATATTCTTAATTTTCATTTTATACCATTTTAAACCACTTATAGATATGTGCTCAAGTGCACGTTCTTTCATAAAGCATCAAAAAAGTCAAATAATTTTTTCCTTCCTAAAAGTGAAATTTTTTGTAACAATACTTTTCTATTCTGTTCCTTACATATGTAACCCCAGAAAAATAAATTCAAGGCCGAGGCCACACATTCTTTAAAAATTTTGCTATTGATGTTTGTCACATTTGATAAAATAATTTTTAAACTTAGTTAATTAGATGGTGTTTCTACACTTAAGCCAAAGGCTAATTGGTATTAGCAGTTTTTGTGATGTTAGCGACCTTTTTATACCCTGATCCCATTAAAAATGGAGAAAAAGGGTATAATAGTTTTGTGCAAAAGTATGTAACAGGCAGAAGGAAGCATCTCCGACCCCATAAAGTATATATATTCTTGATCAGCATCGAAAGCCGAGTCGATATAGCCATGTCCGTCTGTCCGTCTGTCTGTCTGTCTGTCTGTCTGTCTGTCTGTCTGTCTGGCTGTCTGTGTGTATGTATGAGCGCGTCGATCTCAGAGACTATAAGAGCTAGAGACTCCAACTTAAGCTCGCCTAATCCCCAGGCAGTACAAGTTTGTTTTCGATTTTCGATAACTCTTCCCGTTTCCGATATACACATGTGATCGATAACAACAAAATCTTGAATTTGGAAAACTTTAACGGCATTTGAAACATTAAGCAAAATAATGACAATCTGTGAAATTTTTATTGAAATCGGTTAAGAAACACCGAAGATATGGAACATTGAATTTGTATATGCAATATGCAGTATGCAGTATGCGTCCACACACACACACATACTTGCAAGCACTGACTGTACGCGTGAAGTATAGGGATTAGGGTATCGGCTAGTCGGGATTTCTCGACTAGAGCCTTCTTACTTATTCTTTTAAACTTTATTCCACGAAATGGAACATTAATCTGTAAACATTTTTATCGAAATCGGTCAGGAAACACCAAAGACTTTTATTTTAAAATAAAAAAAGACGTGGAGTTTTGTTTAAAACGGAAATAAAGCAGAAATAAAAATTTTTTAGTTTTAGATTTTTAGGTAGAGTAAAAGTGCAAACTATTTTAATTTTGCAACTTTACTTCCGTTACTAGATTTTGTGATCTTCCCAATTAGCTTACGTAAGCAAGTAAATATGTATATGTCTAGGTAGGTACTTTCATTACTATGTTCACTAATGCCTATATTGATACTTATATAGAGCGGGCAAAACAATAGCAACCTTTGTCGCATTTTTATCTTAATAATAATAATAAAAACTAATGATGAGCGTTTGTTTTATACATTATTTAAATGAAAAAATCTTATATACCAAAACAAAAAATATTTCATTCCAGTTTGTTTAGCAGATATAACTAATATTTTAGTCAATTAAGAGTAACCAGGCCAACATATTTATTTTAATTGGTCGTTAATGGTTAATTTTTGTGCAAAAGTATGTAATGTATGTAATGTAATGTAATGAAGGAATATTTAATAGTCATATGCGATACAGGTTGGAATTATTGGTGAAGAACCAACAATAACAGCTTATAGTTTATCATCTGATATAGACGACAAAAGTGTGACAATGATTTTCTTGCTATTGTTTTTCCCAATACAGTACGTATACGATAATCGTATCGCCATCTTTACTATTCTATACATTTAGTTGTGTTATGATTGTTTAATTACGCTGTTTCATTGGTGCGTTGGTTGGTTAGATCGTTCAATTATATTTACCATCTTACTATCGCTCATAGTCAAAAATCATCCGTGGTTGTAATTTCTGTGCAGATATGATTTTTAATTTCATAACAGATTTAAATATAAACCTATTTGCTTTCATGATTCTTAATATTTACTTAACACCAACCATGGAAATACACATAAAAAAGCAGCCAGAAGACAGGAAATAATAAAAATCACAGAGCAGTTAATTGAGGCTATTAACAGCGGTGATTTCGACGCATATACGTGAGTAAATCGATAATATTGTGTGGACTTCTCTAAATGATTTTAAAATTTTTTTGTTTTTCTTTTTGATTATTTAACTTTTAGTAAAATATGTGATCCACATCTGACTGCTTTTGAGCCAGAAGCATTGGGCAACTTGGTCGAAGGAATTGACTTTCACAAATTTTATTTTGAAAACGGTAAATGAAACTTATATTTATATATTATATAGCTTAGTTTCATAGGTATCTACTGTTGCAAAAAAAAATAATGAGTCCAGAATGAGTTTAAAAATGTTCTGCATACGCGTGTTTGATATCTCGTAGTCGTGATATCGCGAACCCCTTCTTCTTTTGTGTTCAGCTATCTATGTATGTTACAAAATTGTATTTCTTTTTAATTTATATGTTGTTTATATATGAATTAACCATTTTTTTAACAGTGCTTGGTAAAAACTGCAAGGCCATTAATACTACAATACTGAATCCACACGTACACTTGCTGGGTGAAGAAGCTGCTTGCATCGCTTATGTCAGACTTACGCAGTATATTGACAAGTGAGTAAACTTAAAAATTGTCTTTTATTTAATTATGAGCGTTCGTGTATAAAATCAGGAAAAAAATTTTTACAAAGCTTTGTGTGATAGTTTTTTTTTTTTTGTTAATATCGCTGAATATTTATAATAATAATAAACAAATATCTCTCCAAAGCATTGACAGTGTTAATTTTTGGTTATTATTATGGTTAAAAAAATCGGTTTTTTCGTTTAATAAGGCAAGGACACGCACACACTCATCAATCAGAGGAGACTCGAGTATGGCACAGACGCGACAACAAATGGCAAAATGTGCATTTTCATCGAAGTGCATCGGGCAGGCTCAGCGGGGCAACGACTTTCGATTTTATATCACAGAAGTAGGCGAACTTTCTATTCGCCACAAAAAACATACTAGCATCATTAATCACTCCGATAGCTTAAAATGATCTATTAAACTTAATGACAAACTGCACTAAAAACAAACAAACAACAATGAGAACACATTATGAACACTTCTTAGACAATGAACAAAACGAAAATGTTATTGTCAAAAAAGGATAAGAAAATTAAAAAGTGTTTGTTTCTTCTAAAAATATATTACTATTATTTCCTCTTTTACGAATGCTAACTTTCATTAAGTGTTTTTTGTATGCGTAATTTGACGTCAAAATCATAATGAATGCAAAACTATTTATGTCCGGGAGATAGTTTACAAGTACTTATCAATATTTCAACTTATTTCTTTGAATAGTTTTAATCTTAAAAAATAAATAACAGCAAGCGGACTAAAAAACTAATTAAGTTAAGTTTGGAGACGATTTTAAACCCCTTCAAAGAAACTTAAAAAATATATATATTCAATTAAAAACCCATATTCAATGTAACTGCATAATAAAGGGTTTGTGTTACATATGGTAGATATGAAATGGAAATTTGTCTACAACTACTTAATATAAAACGACAACCATTACATAAAATTACTTATTTACTTTTGAACACACACGCACATACAACGATAATTTATAAAGTTAATACATGTATCAACAGAAACATTCTTGCCTTAAAGAAATTTTTACTAGCACACACACATATACAACCAACCGCCTACATACAAAATTTTTAGCCAGCTGTCCACGTGTTTGCAATTCCTACTAACAAACAAAAACATTCATAGATGTGTGTCATTATAAAACTGATCGATCACTTAGATCGACGTACTTATCTTAGTTTTCTAGCATTGTTTAATTTTCATTGTAATGACTTAAATTATAGATAATGTGAATGTATAAAAAAAAAACAAAATGGGGAACACGTATAATTTGATGCAAGGAGTCGCGATATTGCAAAGCGTGAGTTAAATAATAAATTCGTAGCATATAAACTATACCAAAAATTACAAAAAACAAGCAAAAGAAAAAATTTTAAATGGTATATTTATTAAAGAAATTTTATCTGCAACAAAATGGTATATGACATTTCTGAGCCAAATTTAATTGAGTACCCGAAATACGAAGTGATTCAGACATATTATTAATATATTATAGCACTTGCTTGCATTAAATAAAATAAATAAATTCGCATACCTTATTTCTTCTATAATACTTAACGTGGTAAATATGCTGCCATCATAGGCAACAAAAAGTTAAATAAAAACTATTATTATGTGCTCTTTAACACTATCTTTCATCATAATACTATAAATATTTCAATGCAAATATAATAAATTTGAATAGTTTTATTAAAAAGATCAAATTAAAAATATTATGAAACTCACTTCAATGTGTATGAACATTATCAATTTCGAAGCACTTGTGTAACATGAATTTTCTGTATGAATTCATTTCTAATTTAACACTCCTGTGTGTACAATAAATGAGTGTGTGCATGTTATTTTTGTTATGGTATAAATGTAAATGTGTAAAAGAATGTTTAAAAAATTTTGATTGGTGTTAAAACCGTACGTAAATGTAGTTATAACTGCATGCCAAATACACAAAACGATATGGGTTTGTGACCACTAGTCTGTTTAACGTGCTTGCGCAAAGTTTAATGCAAGGGTGTTTTCTGACATGCACACTAATTTTGAATAGATTTTAGCATTTGAGAACTTTCTTATTTGTACGAGCTATCAGAAGAAGTGTTTTGTCATGACAACTTATTAACGCAAAATGTTTCAAAAACAATTTGAATACAAAATATATCTATCAAATTAAAATTACATTCAAAAAGAAAGAAAGAAAATGAAAATATTACGCAAATCTTAAGAGCAATTGCATCCAAAATTAAGAACATCCAAAAAAAAATTCCAATCCTAAAATTTAGTATATTTACTTAATTTGCACAAATATTGTAATACAAAAGCAAACAAAAATACGATATAAATAATTACACTTTCATATAGTAGACTCACATACATATGTACATAAATATTCGTTAATAATAATAAGTAATCACATGAAACCTAATATTCATATTAAAAAAATGTTTACTAAGGCTCTTATTGTGTAATGTGGGTAATGTTGTGTATGCAAGTTTAATCAATCCGAAGAAACAGAAAAAAAATTATAATTCACAACTTTCTTGCATATAACATGTTTTCTTAAATTATCTTATACAAAATATTTATGCTATGAGAAGAACAAACATTACTGCAAATAAATTCAAACTTACAAATCTATCGAAAAGTTGTTAAGAACAATGATATAGAACCTAATGAATTGTTTATCGAATGCCCCAAGAAAAACTAAAAACACTAAGAACAATTGCCTATTCGAATTACTTACTTGCTGTAGATGATGTCCTCAAGATACTATAATGATTATTTGTTTAAAAAAACTACGGTAATAACTTAAAAAATCAATATTTATTAACATTAAATATAATTTCTGAACTATAAATACATACTTAATAAAAATTATTACAAATATATATATATATATATATATATATATATATAAGAGTGTCGGCTTAAACAAAAAAAAGAAATCACCCATTAACTATGTCCAATATACAAAAATTAAATTATGTGACAATGATGTCATGTATGTCATGAAATGTGTAACGCATAGAAGGAAGCACATCCGACTTCTTCCTCAGCATCGCAAGCTAAGTCGATATAGCCATGTCCATCATTTTCTATGCAAACTAAAATTGAGCTAAAAAGGTAACATTTTGGCATAAGTCTTTTGTTAGTTGCAGTTGGACAATCGGCCAGATCGGATCACTATACGATATAGCTGCCATATATGAAACATATTTAATGAGCTTATATATTGTCAAATCCAAGGCTACTTATGTCATTCCTAACAAGAATTTAATATATATTTTTGTAACTTGTAAAAAACTTAACGTGTTAACATTATCCGCAAGTCGGTGTCACTTCGGCTAAAACAGCTGAAAGTGTACAAGGTCACACTGTATTAAATCGAGACCATCTATAAACAGTTAAGTAATTTTGGTTCGTTGCTGGAAACCTAGAAATCGAAGTCAAAATAAAAACAAATAATAAGGCTCTAATCGGAATATACAGACTAGATGATACCCTCGACTGTGTATGTATGTGTGTGTACAAGTATACTGCATACTTGACTTGACTTCAATGTTCCATATCTCCGAAGTTTTTCAACCCATCTCGTTTTTTTAGGTGAGCAAGCCATTGATTAAGTATTTAGATATCATCCACTAGTATAAATAAATAGACTTTTATAGATGAAGTAAGACTGCAGTGCTGTTATATTTTATTATTTCAATACAAACATGTTTTAATAACTTATTTGATTTAGCGCTCTACAAGCTGAACATTCGTTTGTAACTTTAGTTTTAAAAATTGTATTCGTTAAGATTTTATGTGGGCTTCGTTTTTTTATTAGGCACAAAGCTCGACGACTTAATGGCACACTTATGCTGACCATGCAATCCATGTAAGGGCAGACAGCGACAATCACTGACAATTTCAGTTTTAAATAGTGTGTCGGCAATCGATGATGTCACCTGGTTAAGTACCTTCTTTTGATCTGATGGTTTAAGCTTATCGAAGTTCTGGGTGTCAAATGCCCAACCACCATTGTTTAGTACAAAGTCAATGCCCATGTCATTTTCAAACTGCAATTTTGAACGCTTTTTGTTGTCCTTGCCATCTAACGTGGCAACCAAACGCGCGTTAAAGCCTGAATTCCAGAAGAATTTGTACAAATGTATTAAATGTGAATTTAAAAGTCTATTGACTTCTTACCAACTAGTTTTTCAGCTGGGACACCCTCCAAGGCGAGTCCCTTAATAGGTGCAATTAAGTGAAGAAGTGCACCATCGAACTTAGTTTCAGATCCAGTTATATGAGCACGAACAAACTTCCACTTAAAAAAAAAAACAAAAAATTCGTATTGTTAAGAAATGTATATGACACGGATATAGCAGCTTACCCAATTGTTGTACTCAAGTGAGTCACTGCGGACGCCAATAATGCTTTTAGCTGCAGCAGCACGGAAAGGAAAATCGAGAGCTAGTTCAAATGCCTTTTCATCAGATTGCGGGACAATGGTTTTTATAAATCGCTCTAACACATTGTATATCTCTAGTATTCGCTTTTCGGTGACTATTTGCTCTACGCAGTTTTCGCAGAAGTTCTTTGGTCCATTTAGCTGAACACTGGCTACGTTACCCTTATAGTTTAGTTTACCATTGTCGCTCGTTAACAGGGCTGGAAAACGTTTTGTTTCATCGAACGCAATTACACCAATTTGGACATCGGTGAAACCCCGGATTTTGAGTGATTCTCGAATCTCGGTTATTGCGGGTGCAATAAGGTTTGCCATAATAGGGGGTTTTACGTTGATATCAACCACAAATACAACGTCAGCCTTGTTAGTCGGTATCTTAACCGTAAACTCCTCCCCGAACGCGCGTTGACCAGGTGCTCCAGCACATTTAAGGCAACGTGTTGGAAGTAATACCCATTTTTGCTGTAGCTTGAGTGCTGAGCCGTATGCCAAAGCAAAGGTGCAGGCCACTGCCTCCTTTTCTTTATCAGGGACATGGAGCACGGCAACGTCACAGGCTTTCCGATATGGCCTGGAGTCCAATACTAAATAATTAGTAGCCAAAGGTGATTCAATGCCAAAGATATCGCTACATATGTCATTGCGTGACGAAATTTCTAATTGAGCTTTATCGAATGCCACGGGACTGCACTTGCCGATACCATATTCGTTACCCAGACCCGCGGAGTCAGTTGCCAAAGTTCCATCGATAAGCAGGTAGTCATCAAAGGGCTCTGCGTTACCGTTGCCTAGTAGGCCTCGCGTTTTACCCGTGTAAAATCCGTTCACATTGATATGACAAACCTTTAGGTCTGTAGTACAAACAACGTTAACTCCATACTCAGAATGTAAATGCACTGTGTAAAAGCGCCGCCATGCATGAATTCCAGGTAAATGCTGCGGATACTCAACGGGCTTGCCGTTTACCTTAAGAGCAACTGTATCGCTGACTTCCATGTAATTGCCATCTCGATCAATCAGAGTAAGTCCTTTCAACTTGCCGCTATTAAGCTGTGCAATTACAGTAAAGTTGTTGTCAACGCTATCTTGAGCCAGAACATATTTACAGTTGCCGGGGTAGGCATAGTTTTGTCCGTCAAAACTGAATATATGTTGGCCGTCAATAATGTGACCGTGCAGCTCAAAGTCTTGGGGAAACAGCCAAAATGAGAAGAAATCTTTGCTGAAAACTCTCTCCCAGTTGTTATTTAACAAAAAGTTTATGGCGCTCGATTGGAATGAATACAGCACAGGTAAGTTGGCAAACAGGTCTGCTGAATGAGGCCAAAAACCAAACCAAGCTTGCAAATCGGTGGCCGGAACACTGCCTACTGGTGTATTACTTCTTATCGCTGCCCATACGGAGCGCAGAGCTTTGACTAACAGCTTCGACAGTTCATCAATCCACTGCTGATCATTAATCGGCTGTTTTTTTAATTTGGCTTGAAGATATTCCTGCAATTTTTTTAGTAGCTCATTACTTTCAGGTGTATGAGGTAAAATGTGTAGTTGGTCAAATATATTGTTAAGCAGCTCTACAGCCCTTTCAATAATCTTAAAATGTTCAAGTTTTGCTATGATTTCGTTGCGGATACTTTCAAATGTTGGCAACTTGGCCATATACTCTTTAAACTCGCCAGTTAGATCTTCAACGACATGCACTATTACATTAAGCAGTTCTTGAATTCCTTCTTGTAATGGTTTAAATGATTCGCTAATAGTCTTTCCACATTGCTTTAATGCAGGTCCGTATTTTTCAAGCCAAGCAATCCCATCTTTGACTGCCCTTGTGTAAACCTTGATAATCTCAATACGAAGCGCTCCAAGCAGCTTACTCGTAGCAACAACCAACTGTTCCCATGCTTTGAGTAATGAGTCTTTCCACAAATCATTTAACTTTTCATAAAGGTCAACAAATGACTTGCGCAATGTGTCATAAATTTCTGATATCGCCTGTGTTAATCCGACAATAATTTTGTTAATCTTTTCGAACAAAGTTTGTCTGAAATAAAATAAAATAAACTTATCAGCATCAATCTTACTTTCAGATTTCAATACTATAAAACAATTAAATTTTAAGGCACAAGTACTTTTACTTACATAGCGTCGATAATAGGTGCTAACGATGGATCGCTTTGAAGCTCTTCAATTATTGTTTTTAAGTTGCCCCCGTAGGCGCTCCTTAGCGCTGTGAAATCTGGTGTGCTCTCAGTTGCCAATTTGACCTTTTGATCAAATTCTTCATGAATATTTTTAAATCTTGATTTTAGGTTTTCAGTTATGGCGTCGGTTTCTTTTTGGATTTCCGTTTCAACAGAGTTCTGTAATAAATAAACGACTAATTAAATGTATTTATCCTTAACGTGACCTAAAGCTTTCTTACCAAAAATTCTGCAACATCATCGTCATTGGTTTTGTAGTTAGTTTGCAGAAAGTTAGCTGCATCAAGAGCTATCTTTCCATTTAAAATTGGTTTATCTTTGCCTACTACATCAAACTTGAATTCTTTGCCTAGTTTTACATCAGCATTGACTTCAATAAGATTTTGTCGCTTTAAAGTCACCTTGGCCCAGGTTGTTTGTATCTCGCCATAAAGTTCCACAGGTTTCTGTCCAAAAACAAGCAAGTTTGAGTTGATCTTTGCAGCATGCTTCTGCCAGTCCACGTCACCGGCTACATATAAAATTTGCTCGTTAAAGGCGTTTACCGAAATCTCTACGCGTTCCTTGGTGCCAAAGATATGAGCTCCAGCCTTAAAGCCACTTGTACTGCTTTGCAGCTCTGTACCGGCACTAAATGCACTTTTATCAGGGATAAGCGATGAGTGTGTGTTAAGTTCATATTGAAATTGTAGTCCTGAGGAACGGATTTGTTGATTCGAGGTAATATTGTAGCCGGAATTTGCGATAGTGTTTCGTATTTTACTTGTTGCAATCACCTTCTGCTCTGGCAACCGGAATATGTCAAATACAATTTCTGAGTTTAGAATTCTCTGGTCGCGGTTTGCGTCGACGCTTGCGGTAACACTAAGGGACCGTATAGTTGGATGTTCAACCTTCAAATGTGCCCTGGCGTTCAGGGCAACCTGTTCAACGCCCGAAATGTCTAAAGCTGCCGAAACACGTGCCACATCATTTGGACGCTGTAACTTATCAATATAAAAGGCAGCTGACTGTTCATAGTGGCCAAATATGTTACCATCGGTAGGTAACTGCTGGGTACTTTCAAATAGTATTTGTCGTTTTGGTAATGTCAGTTTAATGGTGGAGGCAGTGGGTAGTACATTGGCAGTGAGCTGATACTTGAGGTTATTACCGGATATAATATGACCTTCCAAGTTATATTGGTACTTGAAACCCTGTCGAATGTTCTTGGACTTAAACTGTAGCTCATATGGATAACCGAGCTCTCGGAGGTCAACTAGTATAAGAACATCATGCTGGACAGAGTCAAATTTCTGTTCGTCTACAAAAATGGATGATTGTATCTGAATGTTGGTGCATTGCTTCTTTTCTTCGCATATGGACAGCTTAGTGTTAAATTCCTTGTTAGTTATTTTCAGCATAGATATGCCATTTTTTGGACCAAAGCTACCATTTAAGGTGTAAGCAAATCCCGTTTCCTTGTCGGTGCTGAGATCAAAATTTTGGCGGGTAAGCTTGAAATTTCCAGTGTGTGTTTTACCTAGGTACTGAACCTGTCCTTGACCCTCTATAATCGCCTTGTTCTGCTCCTTTTTTAAGCTATATGTAGCATTGCCTAAAAAGATAACTGCCTTGGCACTCTTTAGATGTATCTTAATGCTCTTGCCGTGAGCTTTGATGTCCAAGGCATAATTATCGAAGTGCAACTTCTGAGAATTCCAGTTTCCAATAACGTAGAAATCGTCAATGTTAGTATATGAAGCCTCAGAGTTTAATTTATAATCTAAGTCGGCCAGATTGTCTATATCCACAGTCAGTTTACCCCTTCGATCACCTAGTGTTTCGAAAATAGCCACTACAATAATGGGCTGATTTTTTGGAAGAGTGGCACGCATATCTAGTCCTCTTTTGTGTGTTGAGCTATATAGCTTCGTTTCCAATTCATAAGCCTTGTCTGCTTGTTTAACATGGGCGGTAAATGTGTGACTTCCTTCGGCAACCTTCTGGCTCCGCATATCAACTTCGATATCCTTGGCAGCCTCGTAGCTAGAGTCTAATGTGTAGTGTACTGTTGCTGTGGTAGCCTTATCATAACTGATATCCGCATTGGTTTTAATGTATTTATCCCCGTATTGTGCATTGATACCGTACCTTTGCTTGCCGCTGGCACTACCCTCATTTAAATTACCCGATTGTTCCCGCTGATAGCTTCCATCGAGTTTTAGAGAATGGTCCAGATTATTATTATGACCCTCAAATGAATAACTGCCTTGCTGCGAACTTCCTTTAAAAATGGTGTTGATACGTGTGAATTTTCCATCTCCGGATTTTGAATTTAAGACTAACTCAAGATTATAGGCACCATTGTTGTCCGCTGGTTTAAACAGACTGCCGTTGCTGTCTATTTCCAAGCTCTTAAATTTTGAGTCGGGTACTTTCAGCTTTCCTTGAAACTCATACGTGGTAGGCACGTTGCTTTGGCCCACATTGTATTTACCATTTAGTTGAAAAGCTAAAATCTCACCATATTTGCCCGATATGTGTGCAATCGAATGTTGGGCGCTATACTCGTCCAACACAACAGACAACTCACACGGCTGTGCAATTAAGTTACTATGCGCGGAAACGCCGAAGTCTAGAGCTTTATTTTGGCCTTTTGGCAAATGTTTAATATGGTAGTTTAATTCGGATTTTTGGCCATTAATGGAGGTGTACACAAATTGACTGTTCACTGAAAATTCATTTGTTTTGATGTTTAAACGGTCAAGTTTGCCTTTGAGCGCAAGCGACCTTTTTTTACCGGTACCATGTTCCTCATCGTTTATCTGCAAATCTGCAGTGCCTTGAGTTAAATGTGTCTTTACATTGGTTGTAACATGGCGATTTATGCTACCATCAATAATTCGACCGCCTGGAGTTGTCAATATAAAGGTCCCTTGAATTTCACCGTTTGTACGCCACTCCCCTTTCACGCTTCCGTTGGCATCAAGAGAAATCTTTTTATCGTTAGACTCGAAAATGTTTTTGGTCGAAAACTTTACTTTATCAAAATTGCTTTCTGTTTTAAAATGCAGCTTTTTATCATTATCGAGTATAATACTAGTATCAATATCATACTTTGGCGCCTGCACATGAAATTTCGTTTCTATTTCTAGCTTATGCTTTTGTTCAGACTTTTGGGTGTCAATAGTGGCCGTAAGTTCACCCTTACCATTCTTAGCGATTTTAAAATCGCCCTTTGCAGTGAGCAAGTTCTTGACGATCAGATTGACCTTAGCTGCTGAAACTTTATCTTGCGGATGCTGCGACTCGCTGGTTAGCTTGGCCATCTCAGTATTGTCTCTGCTGATTCGGAACTCGCTGTTTGTTTTCTCTGGTGTGCCCTGTATCTTAAGGATCCATTGTATGGGTTTTTCCTTGCCGCTTAACTGAGCACTGCCTTGCAGATCAATGTGCACATCCTGTGCAGAGTATCGTTGTCCCAACTCTCCTTTGGCTGTAAGCGAAGTGCCCCAGCTTGTTGTAACGCTGTTATCTACCAAAAAAAAGGTTCCGCTTACGTCGCACTTTGAAACAACATCAATCGAATGCTTGTTAAGTTTAGCTTTTGCCAACAACTCGTAGTCGTGCACTGAACGCTGATGTGATTGATATTTGATATTAAGAGAAGCTAACTTTTGGTTGCGTGCTGCTTCCGCGTCAAATTGAAATTTGTTCTCATCAAATGTAGAGTCCACTTTAATAGATCCAACGGGCTTATTCTTATGTTCAATTATCACATTCTGCGAAATTTTTCCGGACTGCACCGCATTCAAATTTTCTGCCTTTATGTATTTAAACAGTGTTTCACTATTGATAGTATAGGAAACAGCCTTACCAGTCAATTTTAGCTCATAAGCTTGTTCGCTAATTGATAGTTGAGCGGAGCTTCCATAAACAGTCTCTGGTGCTTGTTCGTCATTTACAAATAGACCTACAGCATACTGTCCATTGTCTATCTTAAAGTTGCTTTTTACGAAGTACGACTGTTGGTTAGGGGAAATATGAAGCTCAGCGTTGAGAGAAATTGGTCCGACGTCGGCCCAACCGTTCAAAGCGACACGGTCGCTATTAGGACTTAATATTTGGAAATTTTTGAAGTTGTAACGAGCCTGTTTTTCGCCGGTTTTCTGAATGATTATCTTACCATCTAGATGGTAGCCATTGATATTATTTGTTATACCATTTTTATCATGAATTTCTATTAGAGGCTTGTATTCGTTACCGTTCTTGGTAAATCCAATTTTACTCTTTTTAATATTTTTGTCCTGTTCGTATTGACCATAAATAACCAATTCGCTATTGTCATTATTAATACCAGCTTCTACACCGAGATGATACTGAGGATTATCAAGAGATAAGCGACCGAATGTGCGCGGCTTGGTACCGAGCTCAAACGCCACGGTGGTATCATGAGAAACTTTGGAACCTGGAGTACTATACTCTAGTTTCCACTGTTGGCTGCCAGATTGAAGATTTAAGTGTGAACCTTTAAAATTAAATACTCGCTCGGTTGTCATATAGATGGCCATAGCAAATGGCCGTGAGAGGTGTACTTCGTCAATAAAACCAAGTTGCTTGTTGGTGTTGCTAACATTAATATCACTAAGACTAGTTGAGCTTACTACGCACACGTTTAAACCAACAATTTCTAGTTGATTAAAGCACATTTCGCTTGGTGTTGTACTCTTCTGCTTCTTCGTGCCTTTAAGAGCAACAGTTTTAAGTGGCTTGTCTTGTTCTGCAACGAAAAATTCGGTGTTAACTTGAACGTTAATGAGCTCAAGCTTTTCACGTGGTAACTCAACGTTCACATTAAAGCCATCTCCATCGTTGATAAGGGATACGGACACGTCACTTCCAGTTGCCGAATGTGCACTAGAAACAACTCGAATTCCAGTAGACAGGACCTGGGCGTTAAACCCAAGTTTAATATTAACATTAAAGTCAACACTGGGCACAAATTTCAAACGATATTTGGCTCTCTGCCAATTCTGTTCTAAAATGGCATTGACATCAATGTTAACTGCGAAGTCAATTTTGTTAGCTGCAAAACCCTGGCCGGTAAATTCTAGTGGAATACCAATGCCCGTTGGATACGTAAACTCAGAGTCCAGAAATAGGTGATGGCCGGCAAACTGTTTCTCAAAAGAAGACAATTCTTTTTTCGCCTTGTCAAATGCATCAGAGAAGTTCTTGATAATGTCATCTAAAGAGCTTGGTATGTTGTCACCCAGGCTTAAAAAGGCCATCTCAGAGCCAAAAAGCTTTAGAGATATATCGAGGCTAATATCCTGTACATTTTTACT
Organism: Scaptomyza tumidula; assembly: GCA_035044465.1. Classification (NCBI taxonomy): domain Eukaryota; kingdom Metazoa; phylum Arthropoda; class Insecta; order Diptera; family Drosophilidae; genus Scaptomyza; species Scaptomyza tumidula. The sequence continues at coordinate 57,078 of JAWNNW010000467.1, read as the reverse complement.
ACCATAGGTCTTGTACTTCTTAGCAGTTTTAGCGGCTTCGTCGGCAATGGAGCGTCTGGCACGACCTCCAGCGCCATTTCCAGCACTGTTACCAACTTCAATAAGCTTAACAATCTCATCAAAATCCTTATTCAATAAGCCTTTGGGTCCAATATAATATTCAAGGACATTTTCTAAATTTTCTTGTCTCATGTTTGCTTCAAACACATTGAAATTTGTACCAAAGATTTCAGTTGTCACATTAAGACGAGCTGAACGTGGTAAGAATCCATGCTGCGAATATATCATCTTATAATCTGAGCTAGCGCTAACGCCCAAAGCATCGAGTTTATAAGAGAATTCGTTGTTAAAGCTATATCGCCTGTAGTCTTTCGGGAAATGCTTTGTTACTCGAATGTTGCCCAAATGGTACCTTTGTTGCTCACGAGTCGCGTCTGTTGAGTCTCGTATTGCCCTTAAATTAGACTCAACAAAACCACCCACTTGGAACACCTTCTCGGAGTTGACTATTTCAGAAATTTGGTTAGCCAATTCGGCAGTAGGACAATTAATAGCCGCCAAGTATGCCTCAATGCGTAGCTCAGAGTCTTCATTGTTATCTTTAAAGAGGTCCAGAGACTTTGAGCTTAATGCTTTATGGCAGCTTATGGCTGAAAAAGATTGCAGGGCTGAGACACGTATACGATTAGACCGGCCAGGAGAAGCGCACTCGCTCAATGCTATAGCAACATTGTTGGCCACATTTTCTGCGTTGCCAATGCCTTTTAGGATGTACACAATGCGCTCCTCATCTTTCCTGGTATTGGGCTTACAATGCTTTAGGCCTTCGACGAATTTTTTGGAAATGGGTTCAATATCACTTACTTGACACCCATTTGTGGTACAATATTTGCTCACCAATGTACCAACAGCCAAGTATATCTCTTTTGGTGCATTCGGAGAAAGGTGGGCAGCAGCAAGGTTTAGCGTCTCTTTGTCTACAGACTTAATTAAATTGAGCGACAGTATTGCAATAAGTTTTTCCTTATCATCAAATTTATTAAGCTGCTTTAGAATTGCTTTGGCCGATTCAGCGGTATTCGTGCGAAACAGCGCATCCAGGTAAACTTTTCGAGCCAGCACTTTGTTTGGAAGTGGGAATGCGGAAAGTTCAAGCAATGTCTCGGTATCTGAATGACGCAATAGGCGTATAAGCTCAACAAAATTCTTTGCGCTGTCCTTTTTAATATAATCACTTGTTAAGTCTACAAGATCCGAAAGTGCTACTTTAAGAGCTCCAATATTTTTTGACGGGTAAGTTTCAGACTTTTGATAAATTATGCTAGTTGCATGGGATCCACTAGCCTGCAAATTACCAGATGTTCCACCAGGGTTTTTTAGTTTGAGTGTGGTTAGCACCTTGGCAGTTATCTCAGAATTAGCTTTTGCAATGCCAGCGAATTTATACGATTCGACAAGTTGCACATTTTCGACGATGCCGCGTTCAATTTTTGATTCCTTGCTATAGTCGGACTGGAAGAGTGAGCTGGATGTTATACCTGCCTTCTCATTAACAATGCCAGAAAGCAGACCGGAGCTAATTTGTTCTCGGTGAGCGCACTTGTTTAGGTTACGCACCTTAATGATGGTTTCGATGTTACCCGATTTGGAAGTTGAAGTGTGTGTCGGACACAAGCCGAATACATCCACTTCGTTGGCAACATCTGATCCTGTGTCTGATTGCAAAAGTGAAATAATCGCACGCTTTACATTAAGTGAATATGCTGAATCACTGGCGTCGGCACAAATTTGAGATATCAACTGCCCACTAACCAAAGTAAAGTGCACTGGTTTTTGGATGTTGTTCACTAACTTTCTTTCTAACGACTCTTTTGAGTTAATGACCTTTATAGTACCAACTTGCAATGTATAGCCACAGTTACCATTCGCGAATATTTTTGCAGAGCCTGTTACTTTAAGGCTTGAATCATCAGCCTCGCTAACAAGACCAGAGTTTATTCCAATTGTTAATATACTGTCAAAAGCGTACTCGTAAAAGTTTCCATGCGTATAATTAAGAAGCCCATTGTCAGCTACAAAAAAATTATAAAATTTGAAAGTATTGCAATTGCCTTAATATTGTTTCAAAAACAAGTAAGAAGGCTCTAGTCGAGAAATCCCGGCTAGACGATACCCTGATCCCTATACATTATGCGTACAGTCAGTGCTTGCAAGCATGTGTGTGTGTGTGCGCGCATTCTGCATACTGCAAACACAACTTCAATGTCCCATATCTCCGGTGTTTCTTAACCGATTTTAATAAAAATTTGACAGATTTTCTTTATTTTGTTTTATAATTCATTTGGCATCTCATCCCATGTGTATATCGGAAACGGGAAGAGTTATCGAAAACAAACTTGTACTGCCTAGGGATTAGGCGAGATTAAGTTCCCAATCTGGAGTCTCTAGCTCTTATAGTCTCTGAGATCGACGCGTTCATACATACAGACGGACAGATGGCTTTGCTCCTCACGATTTTAGGGTGTTTACCATCTTCAAAAAGCAAACGAGTCTGCTTTAATATATAAAATAAAAACATATATATTTATTCTACATTGCACTTACTTCGGGGACATCCTTTAATGCAGCTACTATCTGTAAGTAAACAAAAAAATATATATATATATATAAATAAATTTTACGTCAATAAGTTAAAAAATCTTTTGATTTGGTTATCTGAAGAAAATTAGTAATTTCGATTGATTGTTTAGCTCAACTGCACATTACTACAACTTCTGTTTTAATTACTCTGAAAAATTTATTAATTAATAAGGTTATAACCGACAAACTCAACAAGGAAACAGCATAAGCCCTATATTTCAAATATACAGTCATTGTTTTTGGGGTTGCTAAGCACTACAAGCTTGTACAGAATATACCTACACTTGCTGCGCCTTGCTTGGCACAATAACAAACATGTCAGAGGGGTGCTTACCAAATGACGAGCTGTTTTTGTGTCATATATATTTTTTTCAAGCACAAGCAGAGCGGATGCTAACCAACTTCAAAAATTTATATGAATGCAGACAACGAGTACCTCAATCATTTTTAATAAAACGTGACTGGGGCTTATTTATATACATTTAATTTTAATTGAACAAGTCCGTTATCATACAATGCGTCGACAATTTTTTATACGTATATAAACTATGTATGCACTTACATAGTTGTTATTTATATATTACTAATTATTGACTTGAGTTTCTAACCGTTGACTTACGATCTCTTGCATCTCTCTAGTGTGACAACAACTGAAAGTATATATATATGCACAAAAATTTCTTTATATATTTGAAAATTATCATAACTACTTTTTATACCTGAACCCATTCAAAATGGGTAAAAAGGGTATAATGGTTTTGTGCAAAAGAATGTAACAGGCAGAAGGAAGCATCTCCGACCCCATAAAGTACATATATTCTTGATCAGTATCAACAGCCGAGTCGATATAGCCATGTCCGTCTGTCGGCCGTCCGTATGCATGAACGCGTCGATCTCAGAGACTATAAGAGCTAGAGACTCCAGATTTGGAACATAGGCTCGCCTAATCCCTAGGCAGTATAAGTTTGTGTTCGATTTTCGATAACTCTTCTCGTTTCCGATTTACACATGGGTTCGATAACAACAAAATCTTGAGTTTGGAAAACTGTGAGACGGCGGTTGAAATTAAGCATTATGCAAAATAACGACAATCCGTGAAACTTTTATTAAAATCGGATGAGAAACAGCGGAGATATGGAACATTGAAGTTGAGTATGCAGTATGCGCGTACTTACACACACACACATACTTGCAAACACTGACTGTACGCGTAAAGTATAGGGTTCAGGGTATTGTCTAGTAGGGATTTCTCAACTAGAGCCTCCTGACTTGTTTATAAGTATTTTAGGTGCCAAAATTTGACATATGAGACACAGAGACACTACTTTTTATTAATATCAGCTGCATATATTTGTGTACTTACCGGCAGTTGCTGTAGCCACTACCATCAGATAGATAAGCACACCTCCTAAATGACTAGGACAAGCCATCATTTTAACTGTGCCGGCGCCCTTTGGGTTAGCCTACAGAAAATTAAATGATTGCACACGATTAAAAATATGTATATTTTTTTAAAGCACAACACGGAGTATTTTTTTACATGTAGTTAGCTTTGAAATGTTTGTCATACTCTATACATGTGTAATATATATATTATTTCACTTTTTCTATTTTTTTTTTTTTTCATAAAGACTAATGCAAGCATGTTTAAGTTACACATTTATCACACTTTATCCCTTTTCATATGTCAAATTTCAGTTAAGTTGGTATCGGCTTGTTTAGCACTAATTAAGGATACCAAATGCGAATGCTATACCTTTTGCCACATATAATTTAACTACAATTCCTTTCACTGAACTGTGTTCATAAAAACACTCACAAACGTCACCGATTCGATACGGATCCGACAACAACTGACTTCGAATTAAGCCACATTTTCCCCTAGAACACAACTTAAATACATCGCTTAGCCTGTGCGAAGAAATCTGTGTAAATACAAAGTACATATCTCTATACATAACGGTATATATACGTATTCGCGTATACACGCACAAATATATATGTGTATATTAGTAACAAGCGATATTTTTGATGAGCGTGCACGCACGGGTGTCTTTCCTCTTAATGCTTTGCTCTCACACGGTCACATCTCTCCCATGCATAAAAATAGAAATTTTAAACATCGAAGGTTGCTGGTGTACAGTGTTTTGTGTTATCAGAATACGATTAAACGCTTCGACCCCAGTCGTCTCATAATCGCCATTGTATGTAGTACATACTTATATAAACAATGGTGTATGCGCCTACATATATTCATATATAAACAAGTATAAAGGCTCTAGTCGAGAATTCCCGACTAGACGATACCCTGAACCCTATACCTTGCGCGTACAGTCTGTGCTTGCAAGTATTTGTGTGTGTTCAATGTTCCATATCTCCGTGGTTTCTCAACAGATTTCAATAATTATTTTGGTGTTTATAATATTTTAATACTTTGTCTAATATTTCAAACGCCCTCTCAAAGTTTTCGAAATTCAAGATTTTGTTGTAATCGATTACACGTTTATATCGGAAACGGAAGGAGTAATCGAAAATCGAAAACAAACTTGTTTATTTTTCTATAAAACCAATTTTTAATGGGTTCAGGATATAAAAACAAGGAAGTTATTTTCAGCATATATAATATATATATATATATATATATATATATATATAAACAAATAGGCTTTGCAAGTGTATATATTTGTTTTTATATATATATATATATATATACACTTGCAAAGCCTATTTGTTTGTCATAAAACCCCTTTTAAGATTTTGCATTTGTATAGCAGCTGTATGATATAGTGAACCGATTTAACCGATTCTGACAAATAATCTTACTGCAACAAAAGAAAGATCTTAACCAAAGTTTGAGCACGGTTGCTCAAAAATTAAAAACTTGCTGCATACAGACAGACGTATAGCCGTACATAGCTCTATATCTACTCAGATATCGATGGTGATAAAAAAAGTACTTCACTTTGAAATTAACATACCCTTCAACGTAGGCATCAACCTGATCACTGTAGCGATTTTATTGATTGTTTCAATGTGTGCTAAACACAAAAATTTTGTCTCTGATGTTTTATTATTATACCCTGATCCTATTAAAAATGGGAAAAAGGGTATAATGGTTTTTTGCAAAAGTGTGTTACAGGCAGAAGGAATCATCTCCGACCCCATAAAGTATGTATATTCTTGATCAGCATCAACAGTCGAGTCGATGTAGCCATGTCCGTCCGTCTGTCCGTCTGTATATATGAGCACGTCGATCTCAGAGATTATAAGAGCTAGAGACTCCAGATTTTGAACTTAAAGTCGCCTAATCCCTAGGCATACACATGGGATCGATAACAACGGCATTTGAAACATTAGACAAAATAATGACAATCCGTATTTTTATTGAAATCGGTTAATAAACACCGGACATATGGGACATTGACGTTGTGTGTGCAGTATGCGGTATATGCGTACACATACACACACATACTTGCAAGCACTGACTGTACGCATAAAGTATAGGGATCAGAGTATCGTTTAGTCGGGATTTCTCGACTAGAGCCTTCTTACTTGTTATACACTTGAAAAGTCTAATGCAAAGAAGGAAACATATATTATATATGTTCTAGATCAGCTTTGCAAGGTATTAAACTAGTCCCGCAGTTTTTGAACTATCAAGGTGAAACTTACATGTTAAAGCAAATTTTACGCCTTTTTACAAGAATTCAACATCTTTTACTGAATAATAATGTGTCATGAAATGTGCAACGCATAAAAATAATATTATATATATAATAAATAAATTATTATATATATTTTTAATCAGATTCGCAAGCTGAATTTATATAGCCAGGTGCTTCTGTTGTTATGCGAAGCAAGTCTCACCGTTTTTGAGTTAACGAGATAAAAATTTAGTCATAGGCTTCGTTTAGCTACAGTTGAAGCATTTGTAGGAATGAATGAAAGATGTTCGTCATCAACTAAGCTTTTGATGCAAACATTGATGCGACCGATCAAACATCCAAAACGTCACTAGATTCGTGATAAAATTACAATAGTGCACTGTACAAGGGCACTGATGCATGCGTATGCAAATGAAATAGTAGTTTTACTACGAAAAATGACTCGGTAATGAATTTATTAATTTTTTTTATGGGCTTTCAAAGATAAACAGTTCAATGAAAAATTTTTATTCACTTTACATTGGGACATTACAATTGATCTTTCTTGATTAAGTTTTGGATATCTTCATAAATATTTAAAATATAGTCTAATTCTGCATATATAATAAACGTGAATGTTTGTCAACATACTTGTTACTCTCTCATCTCATCTCATAGGTAGAGACTGCAGTTAGAAAGTTAGTTAAAAATAATTTTATTTTGTAGAAATACTTTGTTGGGAATATATTAAGTTTAATATTAATAAATTTAATTTTAATTGTACCTGTGATTTGTTTTTATTTGGTAAGCCCATAAGAAGCTATATATGTAGTACATATACAATTCTTGATTAATTGTGTAGGTTTATATGTTTGCTTGTATATCAATTGCAGTTAATGACTGATAAGAAACTTTAATCTTAAATTAAAAATTGCTTGAAAGCAAAACGCGGTTCGATAAGCACACGAAATCTCGTTGTTAATACCTGACAGAAAAAATTACAGTTCGTTGAATACTGCTTATAAGCTATTTCAAAAATATACATAATGCCTTTTATATTTTTATAATGTCTATAATGGGTGTAACTTATGAAGAATCAAACTTCAGTAAAAATAAATAAATAATAATATATTTATTTTAGTACAATTGAACGCCAAAAGCAAATGAAGGCATCTCTGACTTAATCTTGCGCTCCCTGGATGCAAACCTACTGGCCGTTGGTCGGCAAAAAATGATTTTATTTTATAAGTAAAATGGTTTTTAAATAACCATGATCAAAGTTTAAACTAAGAGATAAAATTTGCTTTAAAAAAACTAAGTTAGCAATGCTGATTAAGAAAAATTAAAAAAATGTTTAATGTGTGGGTATGGGGTCGTGGAATATTTCTTCTATGCGTTACACATTTCAAGACGCAATTATAATTCTTTTTTGCAAGTGTATAACAAAAACCTACCTTTATAGTTTTATATTTTTAACATAGTCAAGTTGAATAAGATAATAACGTTGAATTAAAATATAAAATCCATTTTAAGCTTAAGAAATTTGTTTTTATTGCTGATAAAACATAAAAAATTTGATAATTCCAATGCTTGTTCAAGGGGTTGGCTGTGAGCATCAGAAGATTTAAATTGTTTTCAGTTTCAGTTTTTTTTATGTATATAAGAAAATAGCTTATATGTATAAAAGTATTTAAATGTACTCTTTGCGTGTAGCTTGACGTGCTTTTTTATTTTCATTTTTACATAAATATACCTCAATAAAGATATATTATTTGTATAATTGTGTTTTATACACAATATTATGAGGAATATTTATGTATAGGCAAATAGTATAGCTTATCAAGCTATACAAAAATAAGTACATGCAAATAAACATGCATACAAATTTGCTCCAAGTTTTGACTATTTCGAATTTTTAAAATTTGTATAGCTTAGCATTACATATAAAAATCGGAATGAAACATTTTTGGGAAGATTATCTTTATTCTAACTACTATCCGGTTATCCGAATTATTCGTGCCTGTTCCAAAATATTTAAAACAACTTATTTCAAAATTTTGTAAAAGGTTGACGGCAGACTAAAATTATATTCAGAATTTGTTGCTAATAAAAAATACTTCAACAATGCCTTTTAGCATTATTCAATAAGTTGACACAAAATTAAGCATCTATAATAAAATATTTTTCTTATTTTTTCATCTATTTTGGAAAAGACATTATAAATGTGAAACCCTATCTGACAATCTGGCTACGCTACAGCATAGCTTTAAACTTGCTGTCTCCTAGGCGTACTTGTTTAAGTATTTGACAAAGACATTATTACTTATATAAATTAGCATATGTCTAATCTAAATATATTTATTTTAGTGTTGTTGTGGCTTATGTAGGCACTTCTGTAAACGTTAATAGAATATATTTATTTTAACACGTACAAATAATACTAGTTACCGGACCTACCACATTTGATTTAAAGCTTTCAAATTAATAAATTTTGATTCAAACGCAAATGTCATTAAGTGACGATGTTTTTACTGGCTATTTATTTTCTTGACCGATTGTTATAAATAATCCTTTATTAAAGATATCTTGGTAGTAAGCCATCACTTCGGTCTTTAAGAAAGCGCATTTAAAAGGTGAAAAGTTATTATTTAAAGATTATAATGGACGGAAAAAGGTAAATTGGGATTTTCCAGCATCCTTCATTTCTTTGTAGATAATATTTAATGAATGCTAGAAAAGAAAAATATTATTTAATAAAGCAGTTAATTTAATTGATTTATTAATTTTTATAATTTTTGCTATAATAACATTATTAATTACCTATTTTTTATGAATTAAATTAAATTAATTAATTATGTTTTAAAATTTTACATTGAATTAATCAATTTAATTTTTTTTGGCGTCAAATCAGGGTACTTAGGAATACAAATTGCTTAAAATATAATATTCACATCTCTTTTTTATATTATAGCAGTGTCATAAAGATAAGATACATCGAAAATGTGACTTACATTATGGGCAACCGCATTCATCAACAACCATTTTTGGTAAGTCACGTTTAATAATACCGTCATCGCCATAGTATATTAAAGACATGCTGGAAAATTTAATTGGAGCGCAACAAGGCCTCATTCCATTAAGCAATCCCATTTTACGATACTCCTCTATAAAGTGCGCATGAAATGTCTGAAATGTATCTGGAGTTCGAAATGGTCCAGAGCACTCTCCTCTACAGTAGTTGGCGAAGTATCCCCTAGGTGCAATAATCCAATCATCCCAACCAAGCGCCTTAAACGATACGTAAAACGATTCCTTGCAGCATTGTCCACTTAAAGCCCCACCACAATCCACTGCTCGTCGTCTTACACGCCTTGGTTTTGATGATTCAGTATGAAGGACAAGAAATGGACGATTTGGATTCACGTGAGCCGAAGTGGAATGGAATTTTGGTGCCGTCCACTGAAAAAGGTGCAACGAGTATTGGCTACCACAGCCAGTACAATCTATCAGCAGACGCAGGTTTTTTTCACTTGTATCACTGTACCACTCGCGAATTGTTTCTGTCAAGTCAAACTTTTGCCATCCGAGGTGATCGGTGTCTACTTCAAAAGATGCACGAAATAAGAACGCCTGATCTATTGCCTGTATTTAAAAAAATATTTAATGACATATCATTAACTTTGTTATATGTAGAAACAAAATTTACCTTTTCAGTTATATTGATGCCTTCTGTCATCCGAAAAACCCAAATTTTTATTCTTTGGCGGGGTATATTTGGGTTGCTTCTTCGCTTGTTGTTTATTAAATGTTGTATTTGAAGATTGACTTCAGTTTTTGCATCCCACTCATTGTGCTGTTTATCAATGCGAATGTGCATTTGCGCACTTCTTATTGACAGCTTTTGATTTGGAACCCGTGATTTTTGAGGAGCAAACTCGACGATTCGGTACTGGCGATACTGCGACCCTAAAATATTTAAAAACAAATTTAAGGAAACCATGCCAATTAATATAGTAAACACTTGCAAAGCCTACTCAAAGTAAAATTTATTAATAGACCTCGCAGTATATTGCAGCTTTATGATACATTGCTCTGAGCCGGACGATTTGTCAATGATCTAGATGCAACACAAGAAAAATACCTTGACAGCTTAAGAACTGAGGTACTAGTTTGCATAAAAACAAACCGACATGGCTAGTATAGTAGAAAGTATACCATTTGTTTATTTCAGACTTAAACTGATTTTAAACAAAAAGTTAACGTCGATAAGAGACGAAAAAATATTTCTATTACATAGCACATAGTACGTTTCAAGTATCTGGCTTCTAGGTATAATTTTTTACGATTTTTGCACAAAACCAATATACTCCCTTACCTAGGTACCTGAATGTAAAAAGAAAAGCAAAATTCCTCTGTATACTTTGTTATTTATTTCGTTTGCATTTTTGATTGTTTACTTTGTCTGATGTTCTTGTTTCACACCTCAGACAATAGTGAAAGTACTTCATCGCACATTAGCTGTCTGCAACAAACCCTCAGACGGCAGTACAGTACTTTCACGCTTATGTTTTAAAGTAGTCTGGGGTCGTCGGCGAGTTCCTACAGCCAGACAAAGACAAGTACATATAAAAATATGTATGTAAATTTGAAGATGCACAGTATGCACAGTGGATTGCATGAATGTTTGTCTTGCTGGTGTCTCTAGTGAGAAGTGACATCAGTATTGCACTTGGAGCCTTCTCTTGGGCACTTTAAGGTGTCTGCGTTTTGCACAAGCAAACACAATTACATGTAGAATTATCCCAGCGGGTGGCAACACCACTCCATAACTGTTCCACCTTTAAGAACTGAACTGTTTGAGTTAGACATATTATTTGCTTGTCTATGCGTTTTCCACCAATTCTTGAATATGTATACATGTGCGTATGTATGTACGTATATATGCATGCATTGAATGAATACATATAAAAACAAGTAAGAATGCTCCATTCAGGCCAACCCGACTGGAGAATACCCTGAACCCTGCGTACAGTCAGTGCTTGCAAGTATGTGTGTGTGTGTACGTGTCTACTGCATACTGGACTTAACTTCAATGTTCCGTTACTCCGCTGTTTTTCACCTTATTTAAAAAAACACTTCACGGTTTTTAATTGTATTTGTTTTGCCTATAGTTTCAAACATATCGGAACACAGGATGAGTCAAAAATTTCAATCAAACTTGTACTGCCAGACGTACATGGCTATATCGACTCGGCTTTTGATGCTGATTCGGAATATATGTATTATGGGGTCGGAGATGCTTCCTTCTGCCTGTTACATACTTTTGCACAAACCATAAAAGGATTTACCCATTTTTATTGGGTTCAGAATATTACAATCAAGGAGACTGTGGTCGAGAAATTTCGATTAGGTATGCCCTTAACCCTAGAGACTTTACTCGTACAGACATTGTGTGTGCACTCACTACTGCGCTTTTCCATAATAAAGAAAACTTTTTTTAATATCTCCGGTGTTTCTCAAACGATTTGCAGAATGTTTGAAATGAAAGTTGCTATCATACTGTTATCCCATTGCAATAAAAGCTAAAAAAAAAAGTTTAAAACATCTATTTGCGGAAAAGTCAAAACCTGTATACTCTTTTATAAATATAACTCACGTTGCGAACGCAAGCGTTTACTTATGGTATGGTATGGCTTTCCTGGTTAGTAGTACAATGTAACAAACACTATCCGATAACAGTAAAGCATATACATAAGCCGTCACTGACACAGACAAGGTACAACAGTGGAAGTTTTTAGTAATACAGCGCTTGTTGTTAGTCTGAAAGCACATTAAGAGTCATTAACTGACGCTTACTCTTGCAACTTGGCTTTCAAAGTATTCAAACTATATCCCCCCTCTGTGGAGAACCAGATATTTTAAAATTTCATTTGCCATTTTCTTTTACATTTAACAGAAACGGCAATGAAATTTTTTAAATATTTTTGTTAAATATTTATGTAAATATATAAAAGAGTAAGCTTTTATTAAATGCGCTAGGGACTTTAAACTGATTATGGGTACAAGGTGGCGAAGCACATTTAAATCTACATGTACAATACATACCCTCCTCAGCAAATGTAATAATCTCTTTGGTACTGCCAAAAAAGTCTTCGCGCTCAAAACCAAGACTATCCCGATCTTCAATGGCCAATGTTTCGTGTATCAATCTCTCTTCTTCTTCTTGTTGACTTTTGATTGTGCTTTGGTCCTTATCATGTATTAGAACGCTGTAATCGTTAAAATAAACATGGTGATTGTGTTCAAAGCCGCCGCCTATATCGTTATTGGTGCTATCACTATCACTACTACGATTTATATCTATTAGATATGTTGATTTACTGTACGCAGTCGACTTGGTATTTCTGTTGAAATCATTATTTAACTTTTGTTGTTTTTTAGCCGTTCGCGTATATGTGTTGTCGTCTACTTGTTGTGAGCGGGGACGCTGAGTTATTGTAGCAGGCGCTCCTGTTTTTAACTGGCCGTTCCTTTCCAAGCTGTTTTTACTATTTATGTGATCATTTTGGTATGTTTCCAAATGATATCTAGCCCTTCCCGCTGTTCGATTTCTTAAAAAAAGTCTTTTTTGACCGGCTTTGCTGCTCCTATTGTTGGAACTGCTGAATGTTGTGTATGCAAAGTTCTGACTGGTTGTGCGATTCTGCTTTGTATTTACAGCAACCGGATTTGGTGGTACATGAAATTCATCAATATCGAGTACTCTTTCCACCCCTTTCCGCCGGTCACTTAGAATAGTGTTTTTGATGGCGTGGCGACTATCAAATGCATTATTTGTAACCATTTGACCACCGTCCGCCCGATAAATCGTCTCCCAAATGAACTGTTTGGGTAGCGGATGGGAAACATTTGGTTTGTGGGTGAGGCCAAGTTTTGTCAGAATTTGCCGCTTTATTGACTCCAAACGAACACGGTCACTAAGTACAATATTGTTATGATTGCGATTAGTTTTTTTGTAGATGTAATTGTTGTGGGTATTGTACTTGTTATTGTTGTTATTATTGTAATCTGTGTGTGGGTTATCTGTGTAAATGTGACAATTGTAAAATGTAAAGTGTTAAGTAAATCTTATAGTTGTATATGTAGATATTGCGTTTTATAGTATACAAACAAAATACTAAGCTTATCTAGTTATATGTATTATATTAAGAGCGACCCTAATAATTTAAAAAAAAAAACATGATAAACGCTTTTTATGACTTACCCTTATTGCTGTAAAAAGTTCCCTCCTCAAACTGGCACAGAGTGCAGCCTTTTTGGGTGACAAGACTTGAAACGTAGCCGCCACTACTGGCAATAGCATTACAGTTGATTAGTTTAACCTCCAGCCAAAAGAGTCCAATAAGTAGCAACAAAAGATTTGCACGGTTACGTTTGTTTTTAGAGAAATTGCGCATTGTGCTATAATTGGCAGACGATGGCCATGACGAAACAAAAGCCCTTAAAGACGATACACGTATATCCGATGAAGTATTGCGTGTCCTCAATATTGCTACGGCTGAAGTGTCTTGCCTAATTGCGTTCACCGCTTCCAGCGAGACAAATGTTCTGTGACTGTGTACCTGACTTAGTTGAAGTACGCTTTCCTGATATTGTTGCGGTTTGCTGTTACGCGCTTGTCTAATGCCATTGTTGTTGTGCCTGCGACGTCGCCGACGCCGTCGCCGACGTCGTCTTCGTTGTCTCTTACGATTGTTGCAAAACATTTTACATAAATTGTTGGTCTTCAGTTGTTGGTCGTTGGTAATATCATAAGAGGAATGCCCATGCCCATACTGTTCCTTTAATTTAGCATCATTGCCATTGCAAATTGCCGATGAGCTGCTAGGTGCTGGGATAGTGGATGCCTTGGATAAAACCACCCGACTGGCACTAGTCGCAGTAAGCGGGCCCGTGTTATGGAGCGTAATGAAGCTTGTAAGCAGTGTGACAAGAGCGATTGCCCATTGGCGAGCTACTGTTACAGCTAGGACTAAAAGCCTAGATGCACCAAAGGGCAGGAAAGATGTACCCTTGGTTGTTGACGGATAGAGGCTGTTGCACGAGTTGCAGCAACTCAGACCTAAGTTGCTGCAACTGCAGCAGCAAATAAGAACACAACATCCCTGTCGGCAGCAGAAGCAAGGACAATTGTAAAAGCATTTGCCATGAATGGATCCTGATGCTGGAGTCAACAAAACCGGCTCTTGTTTGTCCAAGTTAAATAACATTGTTATTTTTTTCTTAACGGTTGGTACATATTTCTATTTTCGAATATAGTGTACTTTACGCGTTTAATAATCTGCTGCTTCATAATACAATACTGTAAGGATAGATTAAATGGGTATATGTAAATAAGAATGTTGCAATCTTCCTTACCCGACTGCATAGTACTATGATCTCTGTTCAATACATATTGAAGTCATTCTAATTAATATGTATGTGTTATAGGAAGGCTAATATTATTTACACTTTCAAAGCCTACTTTTTATACCCTGATCCCATTAAAAATGGGAAAAAGGGTATAATGAATTTGTGCAAAAGTATGTAACAGGCAGAAGGAAGCATCTCCGACCCTATAAAGTATATATATTCTTGATCAGCATCAACAGTCGAGTTGAATATGTAAAAACTCTTCAAAGACCTTAAATTTTTGTGCCAGGTATATTATATAATATGTCTGATCCGGCCGTTTTTGACAAATGACCTACCTGCAACAAAAAGAAATCCTTGGCCAATGTTTTAGTACGATAGCACAAAAACTTAGGATCTAGTTTGCATAGAAACAGTTAGGCAGACGGACATGCCTATACTTACTTAGCACGCGATGCTGATCAAGAATATTTATACTTAATGGAGTCGGATATGAAGTTACACATGCGTTACACATTTCATTATAAAATTAATGTAAACCTTTAAAGAGTATACAAAACTGTTATGCCTTTTTTATCGTGGCCGACATAGACCAGCGGTCGGGGAACCGGGGTAAATTACCCCAAATGGGGTAAAATTAGAAAGTATAAATTTTTACGGGCTATGCCGTATGCAATGATTTTATTTAAAACGAATTTTTGGAAAAAACTGCCGTTACTCATTTTTGGGCACTTTTGGCTGTTTTTAACCTTTTTTTTTAGCTTTTTGTATTTTTCCTCCTCCATACTTACCCCATTTCCCCCTAAATTTTTTTGCAGTTTCGATGATATTGGCCTACCAATTTAGCCAAGGGCTAGCATAACTTTAGGCTCTTTGTTGATGATGTTGTTTGAAATTTTTTTGAATACTTTTTTGCAGTTTGCTATTGACTTCACCTGGTACTCGGGGCTGGTAACCAGCAGTCGGGGAACTTTTTTTTGTCATTACCCTAAAAATGTATGTTGAAAATTACCCCATAGCTGTTCCCCGACCGAGTTCTATGGAAACAAATAAGGTTGATGCATTGCGAAAATTAACCTCAAAAAATAATGTGGCGTATACATACTTATAGGCAGATCGCTTATTCTTTCATATTCAATTGGTGCGACATTGTAAGGAGGCCTCCTTCTTATTGCTGTAACCTTAAAATACCAAAAACAAAAAAAAGCTTTAAAAAAGCTGGAAAAAAGACAAGTGCTGGAAAATGAGTAACGACCGTTTTTTTCAAGAATTCGTTTTGACTAAAATCATTGCATACGGCTTAGGCCGTAAAAATATATACTTTTCACTCACAAAACTTTAATTTTACCCCCAAAAATTGAATTTTACCCAATTTTAGCTAATTTACCCTGGCCGCTGAATTAAAACAATAATAATATACATTTTTAGCACACAAACTATTATTAAATTGAAGAAAACTATACACAATATTAGAATTCAAGTCCATGTGCATGAGCATGCTATAAGACGTTTGTAGAAATATTAAGCATAAGCAAACAAACACAACATTTTTACACAAAGTTTTATATACAGTGTGCCAATTATCTGTTTCGACATGGTGAAAAATTAAGATATTTTCACTTTAGAGCTATAAGGGACACACTGGTTGTTGTTTTTTATTTTTATTTTTATTTTTTATAAGTAATTCAGTCAATTATCTCTTAAACCTATTTAACAGAACTTAAAAAACATTAACATTAACAAAGAAACATTTAAAATACTAACAAAGGCACTAAATTCAACTGCCCATAAAGTGTTTCGACACTGCGTTTTTGGTGCATTTTCGTTGTGAGATTTGTATGAAATTCGTATGTACAGTTACATTTAATTATATTAAAAATGCGCAGATCCATAAAAGTCCAAATTTTTTTTACCAGATCGCTTGCCAATGAAATGAAGAATGATTGTGTAATCACCATATCTCGAGAATGTGGCCTATATCCGTTTTAGGTACCTACCCTAAAAAAAACGGCGCCAGCAGTTGAATTTTCAAGGGATTTCGACTGCTGGTGCCGTTTTTTTTTTTTGGAGGTACGTGGATGCATATAGGCCACATTCAATCGAGATATGGTGATTACACAATCATTCTTCATTTCATTGGCAAGCGATCTGGTCAAAAAAATTTGGACTTTTATGGATCTGATTTATTTGTGCCTTTGTTAGTATTTTAAATGTTTCTTTGTTAATGTTAATGTTTTTTAAGTTCTGTTAAATAGGTTTAAGAGATAATTGACTGAATTACTTATAAAAAATAAAAACAAAAATTAAAAACAACAACCAGTGTGTCCCTTATAGCTCTAAAGTGAAAATATCTTAATTTTTCACCATGTCGAAACAGATAATTGGCACACTGTATGTACATATGTATTCTTCAATTGTAACGACAGGCAGACAGAAGGATGCTTCGGAACGAGGACAAAAGCAACCAAATGTTCTAAATGCCATCTTAAGTCAGTAGAAAGAGCAAGCAGAACACAAGTAAGTTGGTAAGCATTTTGCTTAGATGACACAATACATTTCTTACACAATTTTGGTATACATTTTATTTGTCTATAATTGGAAAATTATTTATTTACACGAACATTGTTTATTAAGCCATGCAAAGCTTATGATCCATGTGTGACTGTATAATTGAATGAACGTACATACATTTAATATTTGATATTTACCTTATGTTTATACATATATTAAACCGGTATCACTACAATGAACTTATTTTACTTCAATTAGTAATTTACAAATACTACACGTGCAACTTGAACTTGTTGCCGGAATAGTCTTTGGCAAACATGTCTTGCCAACCTAAATAACATGAAATCAAAAATGTTTAGCTTACTTGTTTTCAGTTTCATCCATGCATATAAATGCGTACATTTAAGTATTCATGTACACACACACAAACAGCATATATGTATACATATCCTATAATCACCATCCACTGCTAAAGTATTGGAGACAGTTTGTCTGGAACAAACATTCGTTAGAGATGGAGTGAAATTCGATTGTCAGCCAAAAATGGCAAATTCACAACTTACACATACATACATAGATGGAATATGTATTTGTGCAGTATACAAATAACCATTGATGCCGCTGAGTATTTACTGTACCATAAATATGTATGTTGAATATGCACACACATATACAAATATATAGGTATTATGAACGCTACATGTATGGATAAACGTCGTACAGATGTTTTTTAATTGGTTAAAAGTTTTTTTTTATTACAGCTTTGTATACTGTCGTTTAAAGTAGTTATAGCCTTGGTGCTGAGAATTTATTCTATTTTATATCGATCTTTATTGAATTGTATTGACTTTATACTATCACTTTTAAATTTGTAAGCATCATCGATAATAATCGGAGAATATATTAACTACTTTTGATAACACTAATTCGTTAACGTTAAATAACCCACCGTGCGAAGCCAAAATTGCGTTTATTCTACTCGGTGCTAACGGACTAAATGAAAATTAAAAAACGAACACACTTGCGAGTAAGCTGTCAATCGACGGCCAGCTGTTACAGTACGCTCTCATTAAGGAGGGTTTGGCTAAGCTGGTAATACTGTTTTATATTTACATATGTACAGGCTGGTATAGTTTTGAATTTATTTATAGTTTCATTTTCAATTTTTCCTTGCAATTAATCTGCTAGAATCTTCATTTAAAAAGTAAAGTCTTTCAATCAACAGTGGATAAGACCGCTGAAACGCAGCCATTTTGTTATTCAACTAATACCATTCACTTTTAACAGCAACATTCCACAGGGTGGGAGTACTGAACTATATAACTATAATATATTTATATAAAGTCTAGAAATATTTTAGTGTGGGTATTCACTGTGTTTAGGGGTTTGCTCCACCAGATTAACGGATAATAAAAACAGGAGTAAAATTGCAATTGACACAAATCAGCTGGAATTACGCACAATAAAGATTCGCTGCGAAACAGAAGCTAGCTGCTCTGTACCCAGAGGCGCTCTCAATCCACTATATTCTACCTTAAGATATGATTCTATTGGTAAATACACCAAGTTACAAGGTTTCCATTATTCTCTAGTTTTTGGATTCTCTTTACCAGCAAGTAGTTGCTTTTGAATGGATAAAATTGTTTGGAGCGCACTACTGTTAGCGCAATCAAGCGCGTGTTAACGCATTTGGCACACTGTAAGGGCAACACACAGAACAAAAGCTTGTAACTCTGTACCTAAAGCCAATATTTTCAGCCTATCTTCTACCTTTTTGGGTTAAAGTGCTTAGAAATCCTGGCGCGTTTTGTTTTTTTTTTTGCGTGCAATCATCAAAAAGTAAAGTTTCTTGTCATTGTTAAATCAATGAAATTTACGTTTTGTATGCATGCCGGTAAAACTGACAACAGCACAAATGAACAGCATAGCTGTTATCTTATTAACAAATAATGTGTTGTTTTGTAATTTTATTTGCCACTGGATGTTGTTTAAATTGTTTCTTCTTTCAGTTTTATAGCAAATGGTTATGACAGCAGCTACCACTTCTTATCTATTCGATTTGAGGTTGAAGAACTTTTGCGTATGGGCGCATCTAATATCGCGGTAAGCTGGCAAATATAAGCCCAAGGAATTTTTTATTAACCATAAAATTAGGGAATAACATTGTTCTTCAAAAGATGTGATGTTTCGATGATAAGCCAGGGCTGCCAGCAACTCGTGGAAAGTCGCCAGCTATGTTTGCACCAACTTTCGTGCTCTAACAAGCTGCGGAAGATATATGTACGTATTCTCATTCTTTAAACTCAAATGCCATATGTGGCCATATGTGGGTGTGTCGCCCAACTTTGTATTTCAGATATATTTTAGAAAACTAAAAATAAAAAAGAAAATAAGATTTGTAATTGTAATTATTGTTGTAGCACCTTAAAATACCAAAAATAAAAAAAGCTTTAAAAAACAGCTACAAAAATTTTCCAAGAATTTGTTTTAACTAATAAAGTCAATATTTTATGCATTTTGGTCGGGGAACTTTTTTAATCATTACCCCAAAATATTTTTGTTTAATTTGATATTACCCCGTGGCGAAGAAAAATATATACGTTTTACTCGCAAAAGTTTCATTTAAACACCGAAAAATTGAATTTTTACCCAGGTTCCCTGGCCGCTAGTATAGAGTGTTAACTTAGGCTGGCTCAGATTGGTGTTGTGTCTTTTTCCAGTACTGTGAAAATTGCTGGAAAGTGTAGAGTAAGTTGTCAAAATCGAAATATGTAACATCGAGACGTGTGTGACTGACTGTACGGTACCTGTGCAGGCCCGTGCACATCTGGTATTGACCATGCCACCATTAAGAACGAAATTCGTAGATATGATGCATTTCTGCACAATGATGGACCAAACTATACGCCGATGCGCTTATGGTTGTCCGGGCACGTGAGTGCGCATGCGGTCCCTGTAATTACTTTACCATCCGTGGTTGGTGGGGTAGGCGAATCGACTAGAGTCTTCTGTTTCCAAACATAAGAAATAAAAAGCAAAAAGGATTCATTATACACAGAGAACGTGCCAAATTTAATTACATCACTAAAGAGAGACATAAATCAAAAGAATTTTTATACGCATATATAGTTAGCTTATAATCATAAGAATTGTGAGTAGCGATTGAATCGCCTTAAGGTCAAAAAATTTAATGATCACGTCGAAAATTACGTACAATATGCATATAGATATATCGGTACGTGTATTTTTTACCTTGGGTGTTTTTACCCATTTTATTACTTCAGCATAGGGTAAGCAATTTTACCAAGAAAGTGCAATTGAGGGGACATAGCACAAAAACAAAAAAAAACACAATAATGACGACGATAACAACAACAGTGGCACATAATAGCAACAAGCGGCAGCCAAAGCTGCAAAAGCTACATTAACTGAAAAAGCAACAGCCAAAGACCAAAAGAAACGGCAGAAGAGCAGTCTCGGTTGACTTGCAGACCGTGAAAAGCCACGAGCCACAATTGAAAAACCGAATTTCATACCGAAAACATATGAATACTGATTGTTCAAATAAAGAGCAAGCGGTATAGATGACTACAGCACACACGTACAAAATCAGGTAATAACGCATATGAACATGTATATACATATTACTATATATATGCACACATTGTAAATACATACATTGATACATAAAAATAACTGATGCACGATCGACAAACAAACATAATATGCAAGCATATTGTACATATTTGGATACACAAATGCACATATATTCAGTCGAACTTTCATAAAGCGAATATCAAGGGGACAAAAACTTTTCTATAGAGTGATCTGGATATGAATTTGTTATATAGAAACTTTGTTGTACGGCAGTTCGTAATAAACAAGTTCGACTGTATATACAAATATATTGGTACTTTTACATACAGTCAGGCTCAGAGCTTATTTGATGCAAAGTACAAAAATTTTTTAGAAAAACAAAAAATAACACGAAACGACAATTTTTTAATGTTATATCACTTTTAAAAAATAAAACTTGTTTATAATTTGATAAAGAAAAACTGTAAGTACGTAACATATGGGTTTTAGCTTCTTTGATGTAGTCTTAAAAAAAATTAAATATTTAACGTGATTAAATAAGGATGTAAATACTTAGAAGATACCAGCTACCGGGAAATTTTTTTTCGGGTCCAGTTATTTTCCAGCTAAAAATGGTGACTCTAGCTTAAAAACGTGTGAAAGATATTGGCATTGCCGAACGCTCTCATTGCACAACAAATAGTAACCAATATACTTTTTTTTACCTTTAGTATAAGAGTATAACAAACATTATTTTTATAGAGTATTTCGTCTTCGGCAAGCCGAATGTTATATTCTAGTGCTGTGCGGAGCGTTGAACCCTGACCTGTCAGAGTTTATTCAGAGTTAGTTGCGCGTATTTAGGCCCACAGCACACAAGTTGAAGTAAGGAAAGCAGGAATAAGAAAGGGCAAAATGCCAAGGGGTGGTTTTTCTGATCGTCAACATCGCTCCGGCGTCACGGTTGCATCTATCAAACAGGTGTTCTGTATGAAAAGCGCGGGCATTAAAAACGCTAAGAAGTTGTTGAAGTAGAAGCGAGATCACCGAAAGTAAACTCAAACAAACATGTGTTTGTACTTTGACATATGTATATATATATTTATATTCGGCATGCCAAATATAATATATATATAATATACAATATATATACACTGGATTTTCATAATACAATTTTGTTAAAGATCTTGCATTTGCGTGACAGATGAAAAAGAAACACTGGAGATTTGGAGGATTGTAATTGTAAAAGTAAAGTATGCTTTGTGGGTATTCTCATATACACATATATTTGCAAGCACTGACTGTACGCGTTAAGTATAGGGTTCAGGTCGGGATGTGTTGACTAGAGCCTTCTTACTTGATTGGTATTAAAAAAACGACCGGTGTTCACAAAAAAATTCTTATTTTATTTATTGTTGTTAAACTATGAACCGACGTTCTTTTAGAAACGTTTGACAACATCGCAGTCAGGCAAAGGCAATTGTTTCTATATTCATGAGAATTTATGATAGCACCATTTCCTTAAGTTCACTTGGTTTAACCAATTTTATGAACTGGTGAATTTGTTAAATAAAGCGTTTATAATGGCTTAGCATTGTATATACGTAAAATGAAGCAGTAAGTATAAGCCTCCGTTGACCCCCTTAAGTAAATAATATGTCCTATATCAAATCATTAAATAGGTTATCAAATTAAAATTTTTTTGCAAAAGTTTCTGTTTACATTGCTTAGAAATTTTTAATTAAGAACAGGGCAAGCTAAACAGGGGTATACATGTGTCGACTATTTTGTAAGTCGTTTGGTAGTAAGACATAAGCGGATTGTAGTGCAAGCCAGATTCGGCGATGGTTCAGTGATCAGTCTCTCTTTTTCTTCCCTTTTGATTTGCAACGGTAGTCGCCGCTCGTTTGGCACGCGCCGTCTTGGCAGTCTAACCAGCACCTGCTAAAGCATATATGCATAAAAATTGTGTGCGAAGAGGAAAGCCATTTAGTTATACATATTTACTTACATGTTAGCATTTATACTGTACTACGATTTCACTAAACCACACAAGTTCTAAGGCGTTGTGTGCCGTATACAGAATTCGCAGAGACGTTAGCCTTTTGTATTCAGAAATTGACTTTTTGCCCGTTCTTCTGACCGTTTCGCATAATTTACTGTTTTATAGAGATGTTGACATTGCAAAAAAAATATTATATACAATGGTGGTAAAATTAACATTTTTTGGGATCCAAAGACAAAGATCTGCTCAGTTCGAATTTTCATACACAGATACCATATGTAGAGAGTAAATTGGTTTTGTGCAATGTGCGTCATGCTGTCCGTCCATTCGAACGCAATTCTTTTCGACACCCTTTAAGCTTGAGAGTTGCAACTTTCTTTTTCTATGAGCGGCAAAGATAGTGTGTAAAAATTGGGTTGCTACACCCAATGGGGGAATGAAAAGAATGTTAGTAGCGTTCATGAAAAGCCTGAATTTAAGTTCTGAAAATAGTTATGCCACTCCCAACCCTTCCTACTTCATCAACCCCTTGTAAAATCAGAATCGCCTATATTCTTAAAAGTCTAGAATCACCAAATATGGTATAAAGACATCTAGTGACATACCCTCTTTGCGAACAAACCACGCATTTTAACTGGTATCAGAGTATTTCTCCGTCGGTTGCTCCCGACTTTTTTTTATGAAGTGTCGCCACAACAATTTGTTTACTTATTCAGCGGGCCAAATAGTGGCCAGCAAAACCGATATATACTTTATAGTTTAGCTTTAAATCGGCAATATTTACCGTTATTTGCTTTCAAACAAAACAAAAATATGATATTCTTTTTGCATGTGCTTATGTATCAAGCCATGTACAAATATATGTTACTGTAAATATACATAAAAAAGTTAATAAATAAATATTTCTACATGCATACACATGTTTAAATGAGGTGAAATCAATTTGAATAAATATATATGTCTCTGAATATGCATAAACAGAACAATGTATATATGTATCTATATATATATACATATATATATACATATATATATATACATATATATATATATATATATATATATACATTTATATATCTCTGAATATGCTTGGTCAAAGTGATACACATATGTATGTATATATGTTAATGTGTTTATACAAACTGACATATATAAGCATATGTTGCTATGAACAAAGTCACGCGCGTTTGTCTGCACACACTTACTAACATACATGTGTATGTAGTTATACACATAAAATACGGACATATATACAGTTTTGAAAATCGCGCCTCTGTTGATCGTGTAATTCACGATATAATATAAACTCTCTCGTACAGCAGGCACAGGTATCGCTAGCGCTCCCGATTAGTCGCCAGCTCGCTTGAGTGGAAACGAGGCCGACCAACCGTAAAGCCTCCAGTAGCAGTTGTGCTCAGACCAGGTTTTGAGCGCGGCTCAAAGCCGCATCAGAACACACACAAACTTACTACACTTGAATATACATTAGTATACATGTGTTTAAATATATACGTTAATATCAAAATATAACAAACAGCTTGTTGAGTGAGAGCGGCTTCGGACTGCTTCCGTCGACCATTCGTATTCACCAGAAAAACAGTTTCGCCTGAGAACTCTTTAAGCACGGTCCACCGATCCACCTGGCAGGGACCTGTAGCGTGTACGTTAAGTGAAAAGCAAGTGAAACGCGCCTTCTTTTGTTTAATACTATTACTTATATGAGTGTACAAACGCTCAGATACAAATATAATATATAATGAACATACATACATGTATGTATACAAATGTAATGTGATTATTTACAGTTTCATATCGAACGTCGAAACATCAGTGATACATAAATGTTATGAACTCGCTTATAACAAATTTTTGAGTCCAAAAACCTTCTTACATTACAAATAAAAATATAATAATAAGTGAGTTTGCTTGAATTACGTGTTCTCAGTGAATATTAAACAAAAAGATTAATTGCTTATACTCATAGCGTTGATTATATACCCTGGTCCCATTTAAAATGGGAAAAAGGGTATAATGGTTTTGTGCAAAAGTATGTAACAGGCAGAAGGAAGCATCTCCGACCCCATAAAGTATATATATTCTTGATCAGCATCAACAGTCGAGTCGATATAGCCATGTCCGTCTGTCCGTCCGTCTGTATGTATGAGCCAACCGATCTCAGAGACTATAAGAGCTAGAGACTCCAGATTTGGAACATAGGCTCGCCTAATCCCTAGCCAGTACAAGTTTGTTTTTGATTTTCGATAACTCTTCCCGTTTTCGATATACACATAGGAACGATAACAACAAAATCTTGAATTTGCAAACGGCACTTAAAACATTAGACAAAATAATGACAATCTGTGAAACTTTTATTGAAATCGGTTAAGAAACACCGGAGATATTGGACATTGAAGTTGTGTATGCAGTATGCGCGTATACACACACACATACTTGCAAGCACTGACTGTACGCATAAATTATAGGGATCAGGGTATCGTCTAGTCGGGATTTCTTGACTAGAGCCTTCTTACTTGTTTTTTTATAAATGATACGACACATCATTTGGGAAAGTATATCAATTTTATGAAAAGTATGTATTTATATTTGAAGCATGAAAACCGATCCATTTTTATCGTCAAGACAAATGGGACAGTAATTTAAACTAAACTTTTAATCATAATAATAAGTCGAAAGTGTCCGACTAGAAAAATTCTATTCTCGTGTTCATATTTTCGGTGAATGTTGGACATTGCTTATTTATTTCTTTATGTGTGTATTTATAGTTTGGTGGTTCTAGCTTAAAAACTTTTTAAAAATTTATATGCGTTGAGTTGGACCATCTTACTCCCGAGCCAGTTTCTTGGTGAAAATACTGACTAATTGTTCTTTTTCAAACCAAACAAATTTCAAATTTAAATACATTCGAAAATCCTTCTTATACAGAAAAGTCAATTCATTCTTGTAAAGGTGAAGATCACAAGTTTTTATACAATCTTTGTAGCTTATACATATGTACATTCAGGTTACTATATATATATAATATATATATATATATATATATATATATCTATATATATCTATATATATACATAAAAACAAGCTATGTGCGAATATTTACCCACGCTACTGACCTTGAGCTTGTTTTCCCCGTTTTAAGTGGAGTTTGGTTGTAAGTCTCGTCTTGCGCTTGGGCGTCAGCGTCGTCGTAGCCATTATTCAAGTCGAGTGTGTGAAAACACGTTTTTTTCCCACTTTTATTTTTCAAATTGAATGTATTACTCGCATAAAGTTTGATCTTAGACAGAATTCTCTGTGTTTTTTAATGTACAAGCGTTTAGTCAAGGTCGACTTTGTGATATGATGGGCTTTTTAATTTCCCCCTTCTGAAAATTTGTCATTTCATGTCCTTACAATTTAGGAAATATTCGCATTTGGTCCGATTAGTACGTCTCGACCTGATCTTTATACAGATATGGTCGGATAGGAACAACACAACAGATGAAGTTGAAATGATTATTACCTCATAAGCCGCACACAAAACCCTATAACTGAAAATACAAATGCACATCCAGCTCTTTCACGTGCAGTTAGCTGGCAACAAGCACACTTGGCTCATTGATTGCCAGACCGGCTGACTGCAATGACCCTCAGGAGGGAGGGCGAGTCCTGAAAAGGTCAATTAAGAACAGGTGAAGTATAGAGCGCGCGCACCTTATATATGTATATGTGACGTAAGTAAACATACCTCGTGCATACTGCAAAACACCAGGATGGGAAATGTGGAGGACGGCTGCATACAAATAAGCGGGAAAATGCAACTAGTTTCATTATATGAACAAGTAAGAAGGCTCTAGTTGAGAAATCCCGGCTAGACGATACCCTGAACCCTATACTTTACGCGTACAGTCAGTGCTTGCAAGTATGTGTGTGTGTGTACGTGCATACTGCATACTGTATACTGTATACTCAACTTCAATGCTCCATATCTCCGGTGTTGCTCAACCGATTTTCTATTAAAATTATTTTGTTTAATAATTTTAATGCCATCTCAAAGTTTTCCAAATTCAAGATTTTGTTGTTATCGATTCCATGTGTGTATCGGAAACGGGATGAGTTATCGAAAATCGAAAACAAACTTGTACTGCCTAGGGATTAGGCGAGCTTAAGTTCCAAATCTGGATTCTCTAGCTCTTATAGGCTCTGAGATCGACGCGTTCATACATACACACAGACGGACAGACAGACGGACGGACATTGCTATATCGACTCGATCAAGAATATATATACTTTATGGTCGGAGATGCTTCCTTCTGCACAAAACCATTATACCCTCTTTACCTATTTTTAATGAGTTCAGGGTATAAAAACCATACTAGTAAAGGTACACGATAATGTATGAGTTTTTTTTGTTAGATTTCGCCTTGTGTTAGCCAAAGCGCATAACACTGCTATTCGAAATTGTTTATAACGAAATATATCGCATTTGTAGCAGTAAATACCAAAATCACTATTTACAAACTGCAGTAGGTTTTTATACCCTGATACCGATGGTGAAAATTATATTGATTCTGTGCAATGTCAGTCTTGTATTCTGACTTTCTGTGTGATTGTTAATTTTTTCGACACCGATAATTCCATATATTTCCCACATCCTTATAGACTTCGGAAAAGTCTATATCCCATATTTTTTACCTAGAACCACCCAATTTGGTATCAAAATAGGCCATCCTATTTAAGACTGAATTTTGTAATGGCCACGCCCACTTCCGTCTCCAGCCGCCCGCCTCCTGTAAAATTGGATTGCATATATTTTGGAAAGTTTCTAAGCTGGAGTCATCCAAACCGCTCGCATTTTAAAACTCAAAAATCCCCATATTTTTCTCAGATTTTAGGCTTGTGTCACCAAATTTGGTTTCAATACATCCAGTGAAGTCCACCACACATCTGAGGAGTTATCGATAATTTTAAGCTTTATTCTTGCGCGTATAACATACTATAGTTTCAGCTTCTGATGGTAATGCATTTTTATTTGTGAACATTGTTCCTCTTTCTTATGAACATTTAATAGCCAGCAAACTTGATTCAAAAACGGAAAATTATAGAACATAAAGAATACACTTTAGAATGGTTTTGTACAAAAGTATGTAACCGACAGAAGGAAGCATCTTAGACCCCGTTAAGTGTATTTATTCTTGATCAGCATTAACACCCGAGTCGATATAACTTTGTCCATCTGTCTGACTGTCTGTATGTATGAAAGCGTCGTTCTCCGAGATGCTTTATGAGGTAGAGACTCCAGATTTGGAACATAAGCTCGCCTAAGCGATAACAATAAAAATTTAAAACTATAGACAATCTGTGAGCATTAATTAAAATCGCTTGAGAAACACCAGAGATTCGAAACATTGAAGTTAAGTCAATAATGCAGTATACGCTTACACACACATATATATACTTGCAAGCAATGACTGTACGCGTTAAGTATAGTCTTCAGGGTGTGCTCTAGGCGGGATTTCTCGACTAGAGCCTTCTAACTTGATTTTGGATGCAATCAGCTCATCTTCGACATTGTAATGTTCTTCACCATTATTTTTACGTACCATCATTGATAACTCATTAAGAACTGGTTAGCTTGAACTTGCTGCTAACACCTTTCGTCTATGTGACCGCATATTTGACTCTCTCTTGCCTTTTAAAAATTTCCGGCTTAAATTTTAGTAAACTCTGCTTAAAAAATTATTATATATTATATTATATATATTATATATTATTATAAACAAGATGTAAGACACAAAAGGAGATAATTTAATTTAACCAATAACAACTTCACAATACATTTCAAATGAACAGGCATCGCAGCTCTTCCGTTTCCGAAAATATCTTTATGTAGGGTATCCCATATTCACGAATGATCAAAAAGAAGATTCCTTCAAGCTGTTAGTGTTGTTGTTTAGTGTTCTACTAAAATACTAGTTTTGTATGAAGCCTTTGGGTACCATTACCCTGCCGCCACCACAGTTGCTACCAGGGGCTTGTAGTTACGTGACCGTGGCTCGAGCGCAAGTTAAATTATTGTTGCAGCGCGTCCTTACCCTTGGTGTTGACGCTGGATCCAACGCTATAGCAAGTGAAGTGGTAAGAAGTATCGAATACTATTTTTCTGAAGTACAGTGTTTAGCAGATAGTACGATTGCACTTTTGGATTAAATGGTTTAGGCTTGTCGCTTAACAGAGTTATTGATGTAGCCTCGATCGCTTTTTCAGATATTGATGATATGCTTATAATGGAAATGCAGACATCGCCACATCTTAGCCATGGGCTAGCAACACTCTCTCCGGGCCTTGTACACCATCAACAGCATCAGCACCAGCATCAGCATCATGTTATCCATCAATCGCCAACCCAGCCTTTGTCACTGCGTGCCAGTCATCTAGCACAGCATCACCATATACAGCATCAACTCCCTCAGCAAATGGGTTCCTCACAAACTTTGCACACACTTCAAAGTTCGTCAACAAGCGAACACCACATCGTAAGCAGCACCACTCATCAGCATCAACATCAAAATTCAGCTAGCCAGGTTTATATCTCAACTCAAACGGATGACAGATCTAAAGGTAAGTAAAATTTACTGTTAGGTAGCCATCTATTCTGTATTTTGACTAAATAAATGTAGACATCTGAACCCATTAAGTAGTGACTTCAACTAAAGAACAGTTTGTTACGGTAACATAAAAATAACCACCAATGCAATTTCAAGTAAATATTTGAATTCATACAGACGGACAGACAGCATGCTGGACGGTTATCTGCCTGCGATAATAGAGTAAAAACATTAGACCGTTACGTTTTATCTAAGCCTCTGTGGAAAGAAATAAGTAATGTAATAAAAGTAAATCCAAAACTAAACATGCAAATACATTTCTGTATATGTACTTAACAACAATTCGACTCGATTCGAATACGTTGATATTCATATAACGATGCAACAATTTAAACAAAAGATTACATTAACATTTCTGAGTTAAAGGAGAGCCAGGGAATTGCATACATTCGAACAGGCGGTTTGGTGGGGAGTGATAAAGGGAAAGGAGCTGAGGCTTATGTTGCTGAAGAACAATAGCGCAAACTTGCGACTTGCGGCCGTGTTTCGGGGAAAGGAGTTTAAAGTCAGAAACAAGTGCTTTTGATCAGCAGTTGTCTCTGATCT
Organism: Scaptomyza tumidula; assembly: GCA_035044465.1. Taxonomy (NCBI): domain Eukaryota; kingdom Metazoa; phylum Arthropoda; class Insecta; order Diptera; family Drosophilidae; genus Scaptomyza; species Scaptomyza tumidula. The sequence goes on along the minus strand of JAWNNW010000467.1, from coordinate 27,079 downwards.
TTGTTGTACAGCTGGCTGTATTTTCTAGCCACTGACATTCTATGATTTTATTCCTAGCCACAGACATTGTCTGCTTAATTCTTTATTCATTACGTACACTCATGAAATTTCCCAAAATTGTAAGATGTTTAAAATTCGGATTATATTTTTGAACAGTAAACTTAGTATTATAAATTAAAATTTAAAGAGTTCACTATGAGATAAAAATTAATAATTTTTATTTTAATGCTAAACTCTAAGCTTAATTTAGTCCATTGGACCTCACAACCCCATACCAATAAAAATACATTTATATCGCATTTATTAAAAACTTTTAAGAAGGCTCTAGTCAAGAAAGCCCGACTAAAAGATACCCCGACACAAAAATGCTTGATGAGTAAACACCAATCTTCCACACCTTCGGTGTTTGTCAACCAATATATCAACCTGGCTGTTGATGCTGATCAAGAATAATACTTTCGTACAGACTTTCGTCTTTTACATACTTTTACACAAAGCCATTAGACCCTTTTTAACCATTTTCAATGGTGTCAGGGTAAACAAATCTTAATTATTTTTTAAATCACTAATTTTTTTAAGAACAAATGCCACTTCTACTTTCTTCGCACAAAGAGTAACGTTGAATGAGATTGTTCTAAAGCTTAGAAGCTAATTTCATTTAAAGACGAGGTCATACATCTTTACATTTTACCTCTTTTGGACCAGCTTTGTAAATTGTCAATTCTTGCTTTTCAATAGCAACAACCATGAGTTATTTGATATAAATCGCTCAAACGTTGCAGCGATTGAATATCGGTAAATGATTGTTTACAATAGCAATTAATTGAGTGACTTTCTTGTAAACTGCAACATGTTATATTTTTGCAATAGGAGCGAAACTAGCAAAAGTCATTAACCATATTAATTTATTAAAAAAATTTATCTTGAAAGGTTAACCGTTGTGCCAAGTTAAAGTATTATTCCGCAGAACACACGTATTTTTGTTAATGTATACCTAAAAATTCAAACGAGCAACAAATTGGACAATTCAATAACAACACATAACCATCGAAAAACTTTTATTAACATTTATTATTATTTTGAAAGGCAAAAAAATTATATTCGAATATACAATGTGAACAAGTAAGAAGGCTCTAGTTGAGAAATCCCGACTAGACGATACCCTGATCCCTATACTTTATGCGTACAGTCAGTGCTTGCAAGGATGTGTGTGTGTATACGCGCATACTGCAAACTGCATAAACAACTTCAATGCCCCATATCTCCGGTGTTTCTTAACCGATTTCAATAAATAAATAAATAAATTTCACAGATTGTCATAATTTTGTTTAATGTTTTAAATGCGGTCTCATAGCTTTGGAAATTCAAGATTTTGTTGTTATCGATCCTATGTGTATATCGAAAACGGGAAGAGTTATCGAAAATCGAAAACAAACTTGTACTACCTAGGACTAACTACAGTTGTACTTGATTACGTTCGAATATATATAAGTGTATGCCATTTTAAATTTCCAGCGCATCATTCACTAACTTGTGTACGCAATAATTCCCATAAAACCAGATCCAATTTTTTTTTAAGAAATTGCATATGCACAGCCTTTTTATACGCTAAACCCATTTAAAATGGGTAAAAGGGGTGTAATAGTTTTTTGCAAATGTATGTAACAGGTTGGAGGTTGATCAGCATCAACCGCCGATATAGCCATGTCCGCGAGATATTGTGATTCCACAATCATTCTTCACCTCATTCTCAAGTGATCTGGCCAAAAAAATTTGGACTTTTATAGATCTGCGCATTTTTAATTTAATTAAAAGTAACTGTACATATGAATTCCACAACGAAAATGCACCAAAAACGTAGGTGTGTAAACCTTTTCGTGGCAGTTGAATTTAGTGCCTTTGTTAGTATTTTTAATTGTTCTTTGTTAATGTTAATGTTTTTTAAGTTCTGTTTAATAGGTTTAAGATATAAATGACTGAATTACTTATAAAAAATAATACAAAAAATAAAATAGCAACCAGGGTGATCAAATAGCTCTAAAGTGAAAATATCAAATATTTTCACTTTGTGTAAACCTTTTCGTGGCAATGTGTATACATTTGTTTGTGTATCATTTGTTTGATAGTATTTGTCGGTTTTGAATTTATTTATTATATCTGTCGTATACTTTAGTGGTCTAAGTTACCAGTAATCCTGCCAAAATAAAACTTGCTTGCATATTTATTTATAGACAACTTCGGTGATGTAAGAATTAAGGATTTCTATATAAATAAATTTATTTGCAGACCAAAAGTTTGCCAACTATTCAAATGGCTTAGTGCGCGGTATAACAACTACGGATACCCATGAGCCGGCCACTGCACTTGAAAACAGTTTTCTAGGCCAATCACAAGGGAGTGTTGAATGGATAACAACTATGAACGATGTTCATAACAATACAGGTACAATACATAATTGGGCCGTCACAGGCCGTCTGACAGATGTAAAGCTACGAAAAAATCATTCTTGTTTTCATTGGCTCTAAACCAAACATTTAAGTTTGGATATGTTGTCAATGTGTTACTAATAGAATGTAATGAAAACATTTTATTTAAGCTCTTTCTAAAATTACAGAAGACTCGCGCAGTTCGCAAGGCAGTATTTCGGGAGATGGTAAGTAAATAAACGATATACATTTAGTTTTTATTTAGTTTAAACAGTTAAGTTATTAATACTCGAATCAATTTAATTTATTCCCACCAAAAGAATGTTGATATTTATGTAGGGTATTGATCATCAGATCCCGTGTGACAAACAAGCAGCAGTAGATCATTCTTTAGGAAGTCGGCTACTCGGAACAAAGAGGCAACCGAGCGGTCAAGCTATTGTGGTTTAGTGAGACATGTCTCAAGTGACTACGTGTTTAATTGAAAAAAACGCATTGCAACCACAAACAGTTTTAGGTTTCTCTGCGATTCATCTCGGATTGCCGAGATTTCTTGTTTTGTATCTAACGTATGGTTCGGCGTATTCGCATCCGCCGGTTGTGGATTGCGGGTATTATTGTAAGCCTTCACATGTCTACCAAGGGAAAAAAACAAAGTCCCACTGGTCATTCAGATAATGGTGTTTATTACATTTTAAGTTTGTTCTTAAAGGTATCGATAAAAAAAATGTATCTAGTATTGCCAACATACAGGCCAAGCCAATACTACACGAATGTAAAGCATGTAAAAATATATTAAGTTGCCACTAAAGCGAGCAGGAAACGTGTTTAAACAAGTAAGAAGGCTCTAGTCGAGAAATCCCGACTAGAAGATACTTAACGCGTACAGTCATTGCTTGCAAGTATCTGTGTGTGTGCATACTTTTCTTAACTTTAATGGTGTTTCCTCATTGATTTTAATACCAATTTCATAGATTATGATTATTTCGTACCTCAGCAAGTATCTTTTTTGACTTAACTTCAATGTTCCATATTCCGGTGATTCTCAACCGATTTCAATAAAAACTTCACAGATTGTCATTATTTCCTTTAATGTTTCAAAGCTTGATAGTTTTCCTAAAGCACGATTTTTTTGTTATCGATCAAATTTGTATATCGAAGAGTTATCGAAAATTTGATACAAACTTGTACTGCCTAAATCAGGCGAGCTTGTGTTTCAAATGTGAAATGTCTAGCTCTTAAAGCCTCTGAGATCGACGCATTCATACATACGGACGGATGGACAGACGGAAATAGCTATATCGATTCGGCTGTTGATGCTGATCAAGATTATATATACTTTATGAGGTCGGAAATGCATCCAAGGTATAAAAAGTTATAAGTTATTTGTCAAATTAAAATAGACAATTCAACCAACGCAGTGAGCAGCTGAAATTTCTTATTTAGAACTGTTATTTTATCATTGGGATCTGCTTGGAAAATTTGTATTTAAATAACAGTTGAACAGACATTTGGGAATTCAAAAATATAAACAGTTCGCATGATTCAGAAAAGCGACAGTTGGCCAGGCTGTGAGCGAACGGGGGTGAAGTCAGTAGATGACCTTTAACAAGTCCCATGTGTCTTCACATATTGCTTAATTGTTTTAATTATATAAACTTATAATAATGTGAAAAAACTAAGCATCATTTGCTAGCATCAAGAAGGGTGCAAAAGGCGACTAGCAATATATACAAGAAAAATATAAAATTCTCTGCGATAATTTATTCATATTCAGATTAAATAATTTAATAATTTTTAAGCTTATAAATGTTATTCGAATTTTTGGTAGGTTCATAGGATAATATGTCAGGTTGAAAGCACGAAGAAAACAACAAAACTTTAAAGCTTTGGTCTTATTTAAAAGTTATGGGAGCTTGCATATAATGAAAGAATATTGTTTTTTATTTTTACTTGTCAAATGACCCCTTAATAATCAAAAATAAAACAAGTAAGAAGGCTCTAGTCGAGATATCCCGACTAGACGATACCCTGCTCCCTATACTTTACGCGTACAGTCAGTGCTTGCAAGTACGTGTGTGTGTGTGTGTACGCGCATACTGCATACTGCATACACAACTTCAATGTCCCATATCTCCGGTGTTTCTTAACCGATTTGAACAAAAATTTCACAGATTGTCATTATTTTGTTTTATAATTAAAATGGCATCTCAAAGTTTTCCAAATTCAAGATTTTCTTGTTATCGGTCCCATGTGTATATCGGAAACAGGAAGAGTTATCGAAAATCGTTCCAAATCCGGAGTCTCTAGCTCATATAGTCTCTGAGATCGACGCGTTCATACATACGGACAGACGGACATGGGTATATTGACTCGGCTGTTGATGCTGATCAAGAATATATATACTTTATGGGGTCGGAGATGCTTCCTCAGGGTATAAAAAGTACAAAACAGATAAATGTCTTAAGTCATTGGCAGTATGTATGTGTGTGTGCCACTGTACAATAACTAAACTTTAATCTCCGATATCTCCGGTGTTCCTTTACTGATTTCGATGTAAACTCACAGATTTTCGTTATTTAAGCCATTGTCTGTAAGTCACTTTTCACAATTTTCAAATTCAAGATTAGATTGTTATTGAAAACATTAAAGCAAACTTGCACTGCGCGGGGTATACGAGTACTCAAAACCCAAATCTCAAGTCTCTAATTCTGATAGTCTCTGGGAAATACGAGTTAATGGTGACAAACGGACATGGATATATCGAAGTGGCTGTTGATCAAGAATATGCATACATTATGGGGTCAGAGCTCCTTTCTTTTGTCCGTTAAATACTTTTTCCCAAAACCATTATACCCTTTTAATCCATTTCTTGTGTTCAGGGTCGTAGATACGTAAAAAGCAGCTAGTAAGCGTGGAGAAAATAAACATGGCTATTTTGCTCAGGTAAACCGCTGCTGGTAAAATCTAAATTAAAATTGCACACTTTGTTATATGTCTAAAATAACGGCGTTAGAGATTTTGTTAAAATTGTTGTAATTTTAAGGGTTAAAAATATCAGTTATTAAATTGTTGTAAATTTAAGCTTTTAAATTTTTGTAATTTTGGTATGCTTTGCATCAAAATCATCTTTAAATATTATAACATCACAACATATCCCTATGCATATATTTGTATACATTCGAGTGCGTCTGTAAGTACGCTAAAACCGCTTGTTAATATTTTTGTCGCTAACATAATTACTTTGTCTTTATGTGACAACTAGATGTTGTCATTATCATACATGACCAAAACAAAATTCAACATTTTCCAGCGAGTAGCAACAGAGTTATACACCCAGTGACAACAAGAAAGCCTAAGCAGTTTGTGCAAGCGAGACAAACACATCAAGAAAAAGAGATAAAGAGAGCTACAAAGTGGTAGAAACGAGAAACGACATCTGCCCGCTGTGATTGGTGCTAAGCACATCTTGGCCTTTGTGCTGATTGGCAGAAATTCCACTGAGTGCTTAATGCGTTTCCCTTTCACTTTCTTGCTCTCCCTCTCAATCGTATAGTATGTGTATGTAGTGCATGTATGGACCAAAATCTCTAACTTCATCCCGAAAATAATTAAGTTGTATAGTGTTCATAACTGTTGTGTTTGTGTTTGACAATTAGGCCAGACTAAAGTCGCTTAGGAGAGACTCAAGCGACTATCAACAAATATTTATTTTGTCACTTTTAATTATGATGTGAGTTTAAATAATATATTAATTTGATTAAAATCTTAAAGTTAAACAATTCAAAAAATATTTCGCCAATTGCTAAAATCAGTCAAGGTCAAAAACAAAGGACATTAATCAGATGCTGCTGTTTTCTCATCTAAATATATACCGACAAAAACGATGGCTGATCGTAAGCCGTGGGCTAAGACATTTAGCGCCAATCCAAAATCAACTGGCGACAAAGCCACTATCAACACCATTAAGACCGCCTTTACCCACCTTTTTCTTTGCCCACGAGCATTACAGCACTAGCACCAGCACCGATGTTTAGTAATAGACCAGAAAGCGAATAACGCTCCGGTGTGGCTGACTGTCGGTTTTGGCTCGTCTTCATTGGCTCGCTTCAGTAAGTCAGAGTCGGGCAATCGTGAAGTATGCGCAACCCGATGTGGTTGGGCGGTGCGGTGCGGTGGCGAAACAAGGACCAAGGACACGATATGCACGCAGCGCACACGAGCTGCGCCCACACAGGCACAAACAAACACGTACGACCCACACGCATAGAAAGAGATAAGAAACAAAACGTGCGCGGGATCTCTGCGGCTGACACCAAACAGTCCGGAAAAAATAGCAAGAAATATTTCACGGCACAGAAAATGAAAAAAAAAATTGTTTTATAAGTAAAACAACAGCGACGACGGAGAGAAAAAATGTATAGAAGAAAATTTACTCGTTTTGCGTTTACACGAATGCAATACACATGTATAGACAGCGAGCGAGCGAATACTCTGCATAGCCAAGCGCCTTGCTACTTTTCGGTGCTGTGAATTGTAAATTTTGAAATCTGTATTAGTTAACTTCTGATGTCAATACATATACTAGTATCGGTTGGCTTCACGGATTCGCCTTTCCGTGTTACAGAAGTGGTCGTACAGTATTCCCGGATTAATAACGGAATTTACCTGTGGCACGTTACGATATCGTTGTTGCTATTGGCAGGCGTGTGCCCTTATCTAAAGTCGAAGATTGTAAATAATCGACGCTTGAATCTGTGCCACAACTTAGTATATCTGTGTATATTGTGTGTGTGTCTGTGTAGTGCCATTCTTAATCCTTGGATCACGTTTCAAATATATCTATGTTATACTTGTTTTCCCAAATATATATTTTAAACGAAGCTAGTGGTAAAAGATAAACAACAGAATTGACAACATGGACCTCTCAACGGCGTATCGATACAATCAAAACATGATGGAATATTACACATGTAAATTATCAGTCAAATATTTAAAGTTTCAAGTAATATTAAATTGAAGTAAAGGATTGTCTTAAAAACAAGTAAGAAGAGAAAATCCTGACTAGACGGTACCCTGTCCCTATACTTGTGTAAGTGTGTGTATGTGTGTACGCGCACACTGCATACTTCACACTCAACTTCAATGTTCCATATCTCCGGTGCTTTTAAGCCGATTTCAATAAATTTCACAGATTATCATTATTTTGCTTAATTAATAAAAATATTTGGTTGTCACGATCCCATGTGTATATCGGAAACGGGCAGAGTAAAAATTTGAAACAAACTTGTACTGCCTAGGGCAGCGGTCGGTAAATTACCCCAAATGGGGTAAAAGTAATGATTCAAAAGTATATATTTCAAATTTTATTTTTTTTTTTGCCCATCAATGGGGTAAAGTCAACTTGCACAAGAATATTTTGGGGTAATTAATTAAAAAGTATATATTTCTATGTTTATATTCTGCTGAGTTTTGCTACATGCACGCATTTATGTATATTTATAAATCATACCATAAAAGACAAACCATAAAAAATATGTTTAGACTCTGATTCCGTAGGTAAAGAGTGTATTGGATTTGTGCAAGTTTTAGTACAATGCTGTTCGTCCGTTTTTGAGCTAGATTCACCATAGGTATTAAAAACAAACGGTGTTTTAACAATATCTAAATTTTTTTTTCTTAAATTTGTTCATGATTTGAACCAAATTAAGAACAATGTTCATAAATTGGGAACGCATTTACCACCCAAAGCCCAGCCGAATTTTTTTTCGGTTCACATCAGCTGCATACGACACATTTTTCGCAACGAGAGATCTTTAATAAAATCTGCCTTGAAAAGGTGCTGGAAGACAATTGTCAACGGATGTTTTCGATTTAAGCTGAGGAGATCGAACTTGTGTTCTTATAGTACCCGCTTTGCAGAACATCCACATGTTTTAATACTGGTATCAGAGTATTTCGCAATCAGTTGCTCCCGACTGCAACGTTATCGCTAGATTTTAATATGCTTTTTAAGAGATAAAGACCAGACAAACAGACAGACGGACATAGCTTTATCGATACGACTGCTTATGATGCCTTAAAATATATGTCGCGGTCGCGGCTACTTCCGTTTGCCTGGTACATACATACATTGCTATTAAATAAATTAAATATATTTTTATGATGTTGGGGATAAAATTACGCGCGTTACCACTTTTGGCATAATATAAACCAGATTAGTGTTGAAATCCAATTTTTAATTAGGATTTTGTTCTTTTGATTCCTACATGAGTACCATTGCACATTTCATTATTATTATTAGTACCATAACCGGAAATTTTTTAATAGATACCATCATTCTTAACAATTGCATTGATTTTTTTTAGCGTGATTGTGAGCTTGTGTGCATATTTATACCCTGAACCCATTGAAAATGGTTAAAAAGGGTATAATGGTTTTGTTCAAAAGTATGTAACAGACAAAAGGAACCAACTCCGATTCCGAAATATGTATATATATATATTCCAGATCAGCATCAATAGCCCAGTCGATACAGCAATTTCCGTCTGTCTGTATGAACGCGTCGATCTCAGAGACTATAAAAGCTATAGACTGCAGATTTGGAATATGAACTCGCCTAATACCTAGACAGGATCAATTTGTTTAAAATTTTTAATAACTTTTCCCGTTTTCGATATGTACATGTGATCGATAACAACAAAATCTGGAACGGCGTTTGATCAGGGAACTTCTTACTTGTTTATTTTCGCTTTACAAGACAGCTTAAGTAAGGATAATAAATGAAAAGGTGCAATTGTGCAACAATAGAGAACGCATAACAATGTTGAGATGAGGGTGTGGGATGCAGTCATGAATAGCTTGATGTCATGTAACATACACATTTATAAAAGTACATGTTTATGTTTTTAATGTATGTCTGTAAATGAAAACAATATCTAATTGTTAAGAGCATTGATCTAGGCATGTATGCGCATAACTATTGAAAGTCGATATATAGTTCATTAAATGACAATCGCTTTGGCCATTTGGCATTCTGTCATGTATTCAAAAAGCCCTTTGTCTAGTTTATTAATACAGTTCGTATCCCGCTGCGCAGCATAAAATTCTAGTCTCCATAGTTAACCCCTGGAATATTGTTCAATATACTTACTTTTTTTCGCACATTCCTTTGTCAAACATATCATAAAGGGTCGCAAATAGTGTAACGATTTCCTGGCTTGCATTGTTATGTTCACATCGGTTTAGCAAATCAAAATTATAATCTTCTTAAAATGAAAGAATATTGTAATAACGTCGGCAGGCCTTTTACTATATTTAACAAAGTGGTTTCTTTTTATACCCTGATCCCATTAAAAATGGGTAAAAAGGGTATAATGGTTTTGTGCAAAAGTGTGTAACAGGCAGAAGGAAGCATCTCCGAGCCTATAAAGTACATATGTTCTTGATCAGCATCAACAGCCGAGTCGATATAGCCATGTCCGTCTGTCTGTCCTTATGTATGAACGCGTTGATCTGAGAGACTATAAAAGCTAGAGACTCCAGATTTGGAACTTAAGCTCGCCTAATCCCACAAGTTTTTTTTCGATAACTTTTCCCGTTTCCGATATACATATGGGATCGATAACAACAAAATCTTGAGTATGGAAAACTTTAAGACGGCATTTAAAACATTAAGTTAAATAATGACAACCTGTGAAATTTATTCAAATCGGTTGATAAAAACCGGAGATATGAGACATTGAAGTTGTGTATGTAGTATTCAGTATGCGCTTACACACATAAACCCGTGACACAAGTATAGGGTTACGGGCATCGTCTAATCTTGATTTCTCGACTAGAGCCTTCTTACTTGTTCGTGCCTAAACTTGCTTTAAACCTAATAATTACCCAGATTTTGCATAAAGCCCACACATAATTAGCAATTTAATATAAAAGCATATATTGTACATATATACAAGTGCAAAAAATTTAATGATGTGTAAACGACTCCCAACTTGACTGAATATTTATAATTAGGACAGATTTCTTCAGATCAGTTAAGTGCGGTCTCTTTTTGTGGTTGCCCGTGCATGACTCTTGATGCTATATCTGTTTTGGGCTGCAAGCAAAATAATTAGGAGTACACTGAGAATGTTAATAAATAAGCGCGCAAAACAAGAGTATCACTATTGAAGGGAGTCAACGTAAGTAATAAATTATCACGAAGGCTGCTGAGATCGACTACGAAATAAGTTAAACATATTCACTAGTAAAGTATGTAAAAATTTGGCAGTCTGATTTAACCGTCTTCTAAAAACAGAAATGCACTTTAACATGCAAAGAAACTATTTAACATTACTCTTAGTATGTTAAAACTTTTAATAATCTGATATCGAAGGTAAATGATTTGTTGGTTTTGTGCAATGTTGTCCTACTGTCTGTCCGTCGGCCTATCTGTCCTTCCGTATCACTTTGAAACTTTGCAAATATTTTTGACTTGTCTCTAGATTGGGTCGCTAAGCCTACTGGGAAATCGATAAAATTGATAACTGAAGGTCAATAAAAACTACATATTTCATACATTCATATAGCTTATATGGATTCCCAATTTCACACCACTCCCAACACTTACACCCACAGCATCTCCGCAATTTAATTTGGAAACACCTAAATCCCCATATATTCCATAATTTCAGTTAACTGTAGAATGATATTTAGTGACATTCCAGCCGCCGTCCACCTCCCCTTATCACCCGGTTTTATACATGAATCCCGGTCTTAAATGCTAAGCCTACTAGGAAATCGATAGAATTGATAACTGAAAGTCAATAAAAACTATATATTTCAACATTTATATAGCTTATATAGATTTCCAAATTCATGAAAAGATTGAAGCGTGTTATGCCACTCCCAAGACTTACATCCACAGCCTAAATCCTAATACATTCCAAAATTTTAGTTGACTGTAGAATGATATTCAGTGACATCCCAGCCCCCGTCCACCCATCCTTACCACCCGGCTTAATACAATGAACCCATTGTAAATGGGTAAAAAGGAATAATGGTTTTGTGCAAAGGTATATAACAGACAGAAGGAAGCATCTTTGACCGCTTAATATATATTTTCTTGATCAACATCAACAGCCTAGTCCATATAGCCATGTCCTTCTATCTGTCCGTATGTATGAGCTCTCAGAGACTATAACAGCTAAAGGCTCCAGATTCGGAACATAACGCAGTAGAAGTTTGTTTCAAATAACTCGATAACTCTTTCCGTTTCCGATATACACATGTGAGCAATAACAATAAAATAATAAAAGTTTACATCTTGGAAATAGCGTTTAAAACAATAGACGAAATAAATGCTGTGAAATTTTAATTGACATCGGTTGAGAAAAACCGGAGAGATGGAACTTTGAAGTTAAGTTAAGTATGCAGTATACGAATACTCACACAGTCACATGCATGCAAACACTGACTGTGCGTGTTAAGTATAGTGTTCAGGGTATCTTCTAGTCGGAACTTCTCTACTAGAGCTTTCATTCTTGTTTTAAAAAGAATAACAAATTTGTTTAATTTTAAGCCAGTAACCTATTAATTTGTTGAATTGTGTTGGTTTTAAAACAGGTCACGGCGGCGTTAATCAATTAGGTGGCGTTTTTGTAAACGGTCGTCCACTCCCTGACGTAGTGCGTCAGCGCATAGTGGAGTTAGCACATAATGGCGTACGACCGTGCGACATATCACGCCAGTTACGAGTTAGCCACGGCTGCGTTTCAAAAATTTTATCAAGGTAAGTCGTTATTTAATAAAGTAGTTTTATAGATAATACATAATATATATATAGTGAAGATACTAAGAGATCAAGAAGAAGTATTTAAAACGACCTGTTCGATTTTTAGACCTTATGTGTGTGTAAGTGTACGCGCCAAAAACGCATGCACTGTTGGATGGAGAACCTTACTATAATCCTAGAATTCAAGCTTTCTTTGTTATTGATAACATGTGCATATCGAAAACTAGATGAGTTTTTAATAATTTACCATAAGCTCTTCTGTGTAGGAATTAGGATATTTTATTTTTTGTCGCGATTATACACTAAACAGACATACAGAAGTCAGACAGTATTTGCTGTTCAAAATTTATATACTTTACAATGTCGGGGATACTTCCTCCAGCATGTTACATTCATTTGCATAAATCTGTTATATCATTATTACACCATGAAATAATGAAATGTAGAAAAGGAAGACCTCACATAATATATAAATTCTTGATCAGCAACAACATCTGCGCCGATTAAAAAATATCCGTTTGTGATTTTTTGTTTACGCGTACACACATACACATACATGCAAGTACTGACTATGCGTAAACCATTGGATCTGGGTATCTGCTAGTGGAGGTTTCTCGACTAGAGTCTTCTTTTCGTAACATATGTTCCTGATATACAAATTACATATCAAAAATATCGAAAAAAAATAAATTAAAATTTAATGCACGTTTTTTAGATACTACGAGACTGGTAGCTTTAAAGCCGGCGTCATAGGCGGCTCCAAGCCAAAGGTTGCCACTCCACCAGTAGTCGACGCAATTGCGAACTATAAGCGAGAGAATCCTACAATGTTTGCTTGGGAGATTCGCGATCGGTTGCTGGCAGAAGGAATTTGCTCCCAAGATAATGTCCCTAGCGTGTCCTCTATAAACCGGTAAGATATTGCATAAGTATTTCTAAAGACAAAATAATGAAAATCTGTAAAATGTTTACCAAAATCGGTTAAAAAATACAGTTGCGGATTGAAATTTAGTCAAGCATGAAAAAATAGCACATATTTTTCTACACGCTAAAAAAAACAAAAAAAAATTTAATGTTGATAAGAAATTATATTATATGAAATATATATTTATGTACTTATTTATATATATAAAAGAAAGGGGCACCCTTAACGCTACAGCTGTTTTATGTTTGTAACCATAATGTGTTAGTGTTGCAATGTTTGCACGCTGTCATGCAGCTTACTTCCGGATCCGCTTCCGACAAAGTCTTTGTTGATGAGCGCAGCTCGGTTACACTAGCATGTAAAGCACAGGGCCAATAAAAATATCGAAGTAGTTCTTAGCGTTCATAATTGCGGCACAATGCTTGACACACGACCACCACAAAATCCAGTTTCCTTTTCGTATTCCGGAGCAACATTTTTGGCATCATCCTCATCATCATCGTCGTCATAGACGTCGTTCTACGTCATTGTAATGAACGCACTTCCTTTTTGACCATAATTCATTTTATTTGGGCAAGGATACTGCTGGCAGACAGCTGTTCAAAGTTTGAGACCCGCAGCTATACGAATATCATAAATTAGCTGTGCGCTACAACATTTGCAATTCGAGCGGTTGGCAATCATAAAAGCTACGTCGCGGGGACGCGTCGGAAGGCGACTAAAGTTGCGCGTGAAAGTATTCCGCACTTGTTCTCATAGCACTGGCTTTTTACACTCCACAAACACGCCTGTTCTCACACCAGCCAGCCACTTACCAAAACACGCTACTCAGCAACCACACGCCGCACGTGCACCCATTCTGAATCAATTCGCTGCGAATTACGACTGGGAATATGCATAGCGTTAGTATTAGAGCACAAAATAAGACCAATGCGATGAGTCTTTTAAGGGATAATCAGCATTAACCTGCCCTTAAAGCGACTATGTGTGATTCAATAGCACTCGAGCGATGATTAGGGCGCAGATTAAGCCATGAACATGTGTACGTACTTGGTCACATATTCGTGCAAATATATATGAGAATTGTAACAAACAACAAGTAATAGATGCATGGAAGTCCAGTTTTTATTCCCACTTCATTCCAATCCCAAGAGAGTAGCACTTATAGAGTGACTTTTGCAGCACTCAACATAAGCCAATCGCCACCCCTCTTTTTCAAACCAACAAATCGAAATATGAAAGCAATGCATAAGAACGCGCATCCCAAACATATGTCCCGATTGTGTGCACTGCCCAACTACCCAGAACTCATCCTAACACTCCCTTCAAATGTATACTCTACCGAGTACGAATGTCCTTTTGAAATACATAATTTAATTGGATTCCGCTTGAGTTGCCAGCTCAATCCGAACTCCTCTGGGATGAAGTGGAGGTAAAGTGTCGTCAAAATTAAGTACATATGTAAAAACAAAAGCGCAGTCTTTACAAAATTTAAACATACTTATAGAAATCATAGATATCACAGCAAATAAAAAAAAAACAAGTAAGAAGGCTATAGTCGAGAAACCTCGACTAGACGATACCCTGAACCCTATACTTTACGCGTACAGTCAGTGCTTGCAAGTATGTGTGTGTGTGTACGCGCATACTGCATACACAACTTTAATGTCCCATATCTTCGGTGTTTCTTAACCGATTTGAACAGATTGTCGTTATTTTGTTTTATAATTAAAATGGCATCTCAAAGTTTTCCAAATTCAAGATTTAGTTGTTATCGATCACATGTGTCTGTTACATACATTTGCACAAAATCATTATACTCTCTTTATCAATTTTTAAAGGGTTCAGGTTATAAAAACAATTAAGAAGTCTCTAGTCGAGAAATACCGAATTGAACATACCCTACTTACCGCGTACAGTCAGTGCTTGCAGTGAGTACGCGGATACTGCATACTTGACTTAATTTCTATGCTTCGTATCTCCAGTGCTAGAGTGTTGGTCATAGGGCTTTTGTATTCAGGATTTCTTAACTAGAGCCTTTTTATACCCTGATCCCATTAAAAAGGGAAAAAAGGGTATAATGGTTTTGTGCAAAAGTATATAACAGAAGGAAGCATCTCCGACCCCATATAGTATATATATTCTTGATCAGCATCAACAGCCGAGTCGATATAGCCATGTCCGTCTGTCCGTCCGTCCGTCCGTCTGTCCGTCTGTATGTAGGAACGCGTCGATCTCAGAGACTATAAGAGCTAGACACTCCAGATTTGGAACTTAAGCTCGCCTAATTCCTAGGCAGTACAAGTTTGTTTTCTTCCCGTTTCCGATATACACATGGGATCGATAACAATAAAATCTTGAATTTGGAAAACTTTGAGATGCCATTTGAATTCTAAAACAAAATAATGACAACCTGTGAAATTTATTGAAATCGGATGAAAAACAACAGAGATATGGAACATTGAAGTTGTGTATGCAGTATGCAGTATGTGCGTACACACAAACACACACACTTGCAAGCACTGACTGTGCGCATAGGGTATTGAGATCAGGGTATCGTCTAGTCGGGATTTCTCGACTAGAGCCTTCTTACTTGTTTATCTTTGGAAGAAAAAAACAAGTAATCAGCCTAGAGACGAGATGTTTCCTTCTAATTCGATACTTGATGAGCTTTTAAAACGGAAAGTGCGCTGACCAAGAAGCACTGTACGCTATAGACTTATGTTTTGGGTGCTGCACTCGTATACAGAAAATGTCTACACTGCTGTGCTACTAAATAATGACTTAACTTCAATCTAATATTTTCGGCGTTTCTCAACCGATTTCGATGAATTTTAAATATAACCAAAACTGTGTGAGAGTTTTTAGAGGAAGTATGAAAAATTGCAAATTCAAAGTTTTATTGTTATCAATAACAGGCCTGTATGACGTTTGTATTGAGTTTTTCTAAATAAGCTTATTTAATATTTGCAGAATCGTTCGAAACAAGGCTGCAGAAAAAGCAAAACACGTACACCATCACCAACAGCACCCAATGCCCCCGAGTCTGAGTAACGGGCATAATGCCACTGAGAGTCTGGATAGCAGTACGGGCGCAGGAAGTGAGCAACCCACGACAACCGCTAGCAATAATAACGCTAATATTTCGGCAACAGTCATTGCACATACGCCGGGATCGGGTACAGGCTCTGCGCAAGAAGTTGGCGCTACCGTCGGCAATAGTGGTTCGCACAACAGCAGCAGTAATGTCAATGCGACATCATCGAGTCCACAGGGTACTGATCAGAGATCGTCAGGATCAGGATACAGCATAAATGGCATTTTGGGTCTCCAGCATGGCCATCATCTCAACAACAATAATAGCACAAACAATAATAACAACAATACATCAGATACAAATTGCAAGCGCAAGCGAAACGAAGTACACGGTAAGTGTATTATTTAATCAAATTACATCAGACATTCTAAAACAGTGGACACTCGCAAATTAGAACCAGTTGGTTTTTGGGGTAGTTTCAATTTCTGACAAAATATGTTGTCTGATACCAAAGGTGAGGAGTATATTGGTATTTTGCAATGTCCGTCTTGCTGTCCGGCCGTCTATATGGACTTTGCAAATTTCTGTGTCTACGTGTTTTTAATGTTCACTTGCGATTTATTTTTTGCTTCCTGGCTTGAATTTCATATGGAAATTAAGATAAACACCCTTTTAAATTTTATATTACTTATTGCGGATTTTAACACTTTATAATCTTATTCTTAACAATTCGATTCAACGCCTGCATCAAGCTATTTAATTTTTTTCTCCTTATGTTTTAAAGCCAAAGTTTTTTTTACGCTTATTCAACGTTTTCGACTTACATTCACTAAATTTTTACTTATGTGTGCATGCGTGTTAAATGATTACAAGCGAGAAGGCTCCAGTCGGGAAATCCCGTCTAGAAGATACCCTAAAGTACAGTCAGTGCTTGCACGTATGTGTGTGTGTGTTTGTGTACGCGCATACTGCATACACAACTTCAATGTCCCATATCTCCGGTGTTTCTCAACTGATTTTAATACACATTTCACAGATTGTCATTATTTTGCTTAATGTTTTAAATGCCGGAATATCGGAAACGGGAAAAGTTATCGAAAAAAAACTTGTAGGATTAGGGATTAAGCGAGCTTAAGTTCCAAATCTGGAGTCTTTAGCTCTTATAGTCTCTGAGATAAACGCGTTCATACATACAGACGGACGGACAGACGGACATGGCTATATCGACTCGGCTGTTGATACTGATCAAGAATATATATACTTTATGGGGTCGGAGATGCTGCCTTCTTCCTGTTACATACATTTGCACAAAACCATTATACCCTTTTTAACCATTTTTAATGGGTTCAGGGTATAACAAGCGATATTTTTTTACAGTTATATACATATGTTGGTGCAAATTTTTTTCGTTCCAATAACACTTTTAATCTGAAAACGCCTCACAAAAGCTAGTGGCTACAGCCGTCAATTTGCATATCGTTAAATCTATTGGATGGATTTTTTTAAACGATTGCCTTGAACTGTCGCGAAAGGGTTTGTGGCTGTATTAGTGGCATTATAAAACCGCAGCCGTCGTCGTCGCAGACAGCGTCCATGAAGTCAAACCCAAAAAACTTGTGTAAAAAGATATCATCTAAATAATGTGATGTTGATGTGAAGTGCAACAGTACAGATAAACATCACAGAAAAAATCAGGCACTCTATGCCAGTTCTTTATTATGAGGGGTAAAGAAGACCATTAAACAATTATAACTGAACTCTCACTTGTCATTTTCAATTTTCAGCCCACATAGCGACTTAAAATCCCTTCCCTGACTTCCACCGGACGGAAAGTGACGAGACTGAATCCATAAAAATATTTTTTTGTTTTTTTGTACCGGTGTTGTGGTTGGTTTTCCAAATCCCATCGATATCTGATACCATAATAAAAATAAACAGTATGAAACAATCATTATGCTTCTGACAATCGTACTCTCAAACAATAAAATACCAGATCCAAACTCATCCCAGACCACCTCTTGTTGGGCATATTTGCTCATTTTCTTCAGATACTTTATCGATTCCCAATGGAGTACTGATACAGTTGTCAAAGTGAATGTAGCACTGAGGCTAGAATTTGCGGAAAATTTGTTCAAATCAGTTCGATTTTCGCCCGACAGAGTGAACCAAATGTTTGGTCAATGTTTTATTATCCTACATTAAGGGATGAAAAGTTGGTGTCACCATTATGCTTCACCCTCCAAATACGATTACAGCAAATCAGGTTGAACATCTGTGAATCTTTCTTCATTTGTCATTTGTAAACTTTAGCTAGTTGATGAGTAAGTATAAAACGCCCTGAACCCAATAAATTGCGAAAAAATGTAGTCTTATGGTTCTGTGCAAATGTATGTACCAGCCTGAAGTATCCAATCCAATATATACTTATATTATTGACCAGCATCATCAGCCGATGCAGTATGTCCATGTCATTCTGTATTAACGCACACATCTCGAACACTGTAAGAGGTAAGGACTTCAGATTTATCGTAATACAAAAATATAATGTTTATGGGCTTGGGGATGTATTAATCTGGCATTCAATGTAACTTCAATGGGTTCAGGGCATAACAATGCAATGTGGTTTTCATATTCTTTATACTGTTCCACGTGCATTTGTTGATTTTAATTTTATAAATAAATATGGTACATATGGTTTGAGTTTGGTGGCAATTGTAAACACAATGTTGAGTCTATCACACAAATTTCGTTTATAACACTTAAATTGACGTAGTCAGCTTAGCAGAAACCTTCCAAGGCAACCTATAATACGCTAACATATTTGTTTACATTTTTGTCATGTTCTGTTCAATACGCAAAAGCACTTAACGAGGCACGTGGCGTGCACTTCAGTCAGACAGCAGCAAATAAATTTGGAAACATTAATTGAATTAGCATTGCAAAGACAGAATTTATATTAAGACCAGTAAAGTCAAAATACAAGTGTAAGTTGCTCCAATACCAAATATCAAATAATAAACAAGCAAAAACGCAATGTTCGGCTTGCCGTATATTAAAGACATTTAAAGGATACTGTTTTTCATAGTAAAATTTCTTTAGAGATCAGGTATTTGTATGGCAGCTATATAATATAGTTATACGATCTGGCCGATTTAGATAGATCATTTATCTTATTTAACTGTAACAAAAAGAAGATCTTGACCAAAGTTTTAGTTGGATTGGATTTATTTTCTTCTATGTTAAACACATTTTATGACATAATTAATATATAGTTTTAAAGTGTATAAACAGACATATTGGCGAGTACTAAAGAAAATTACTTCAAATGCAAATGTTATTTGATTAATGATTCTTTTTTTTCAGATGAAAACCGCGATGTTAACATGCATTCTGAAGACGATGTTAAGCGACAGCGCTTGGCGTACGGCGGAGATCAAATATACCCAAATGTAAGAAGCATGATATTTTAAAAGTTATAAAAAAATAAGTTTATCAACATTTATGCTCAGGAACCAAATTGAAACGACACTTTTGAAAAGTAAACAAGTAAGAAGGCTCTAGTCGAGAAATCCCGATTAGACGAAATCCTGAACCCTTACTTAGCACATATAGTCCGTGCTTGCAAGTATGTGTGTGTATGTCTACGCGCATACTGCATACTCAACTTCAATGTTCCATGTCTCAACCGATTTTAAAATTTAATATTTTAATTCAAATGCTATCTCAAAGTATTCCAAATTCAATCTTTTTTTGTTGTCGATCACATGTGTGTATCGGAAGTGGGAAGAGTTATCGAACATCGAAAACAAACTTGTACTGCCTAGGGATTAGGCGAGCTTAAGTTCCAAATCTGGAGTCTCTAGCTCTTATAGTCTCTGAGATCGACGCGTTCATACATAGGGACAGACAGACGGACAGGCGGACACGGATATATCGACTCGGCTGTTGATGCTGATCAAGAATATATATACTTTATGGGGTCGGAGATGCATGTTACATACTTTTGCACAAAACCGTTATACCATTTTACCTATTTTTAATGGGTTCAGAATATAATAATAATGCTGAATTTGTGATAAAGTCTCAACCCTCTTTCTTTCGTTTATATTTACACCATGTCTGTATGGGCAAATAAATTTAATATTTACCAACTTTCCCATATATTTAAGTTAAATCGGCCGCTCCAGCTTATGAACCATACTTTTTAACACCAATAATATATATAAAGACACTGTACTTGGAATATTTACCAATTTGATTTTCTATCAATCAACATGTTTAGATTTGGTCGGGTAAGTGGTGCATCAAGGATGAGCACAAGTTGCTTTCGGAGCTTGGTAATTTGACAACGAATAATGCTAGTAACGCTCCCACTTACTACGAAGTACCCAATGGATTTTCAACGAACACAATTGCTTGTGCAGGTGTAAGCAGTGCTGCCGGTAACGACTCGTCCTTGTTATATGATAGTATTGCTACAATATCGCAGAGCCAGAGCACCCTATATACACCGCCTATAGGAGCCCCAATTGGTTAGTAGACGTTTATAAATGTGTATTGTGTTTGCTGCTTTTAGTAGTAACTTATATTTAAATAGTCAACACATTATTTTTGTGCATATGATTTTTCTTATTTTACTTTAATTTCACTTTAATTTTATATGAAACTGCACCTTTCTGTGAACAAATACTAGGCAGCAGTTCGTTGACGCCTCTAGTGCCTATAAGTTTGCAAGACATGAAATTTAATGCAAATATACAGGAACAAACTATCTCCCCCTTTTATACAGGTAAGAAAATACCCACTTATTACGTTCAGAATCATGTGTTTCTAAAACAACTAGAGCTATTCAAGCTTAGCTTTTTTTGTGTCTCTGCCTTTACGTAGATTATATTTTCACAACTTTAAATAAGTTTATTTTTTGGCATCTCAGCTAAATATTTAAATATAAAAAACAAAGATACATATGTATGTATACTACTAAAACAATACTCTTAATGAATTCAATCAGCAATTGCCCTTGAAAATGGTAACTATCCCAATATAACACGCTTGGAAAACAACAATAGTTCTATAATTGCTAGTGCTATTGACGCAAGCACTGAGAGTTGTGTTAATTCACAAAACTTAGTTACATCTGATGATTCCCATGTTGAACGAAATGAACAAAACATAGAAAGTACCAACCATCATCTTAAAAAGTCTGCCAACAATTTGGGAAGAGACGAAAATGCTAACAATAAGAGTCAACGCACTGATTTGGAAAATCATCGAAGTATCGACATCATCCCCATAAATCACCTTATGCCCGAGACAGTGCAGGATCAACAACAGCAACAGATGTCAAGCAACAGTAACACTCTTACAGCGGCTAATACCCCATCTCTAATACTCCTACAGTCCAGCGCCAATTGCTCCTCGGTCGACAGACGGTCTGATGTCGATTCCATTGCTACAAATAGCACGGCTATTTATGCCACACCCACAATGCTTCCAAGTTTTAGCCACTACTCTTCAGGCAAGTTGCTCATTCAAGTCTTGCACTCGTCGCTCACTGCTAGCTCTGTTCTGGCAAAAAAACTCTCGCACTACACTTGGTGAAGGCACGTTCAGTGAAAATCTTTTTGAAATATAATTTTATAGAGTTTAATTTACAGAAAGAAATGTATACAGAAAAGTGCTAAGATATACTGCATATATATATTTTTTCCTTTTTGTTGTAGTAAGATATTATCTTTAATCATTATTATTTATTTTTATTATTATTTATTTCGGCTCTTAACAAAATAAACATTTGTTTTCTTTTTTTTTAGCATGCGGATCAGTAGTACCAAGTGCGGACTACACCTATAGTCCTGCATATACACAGTATGGTAGCGCTTATGGATCATACAGTTATGGTACAAGTAGTGGTCTTTTAAGTAAGTGTATGTAAATAAATTCAATTCGACAAGTTTTAACGCCAAACTCGTTGTATTACAGATTCATCATACTATTATGAAAGCGGTCAAAGTCAAACGTCCCTGAACCAAGATTTGCGATCACCTCTTGCTGCAACAAGAGCCAACTCGCTGGTCTCTGCAGCCTCGCCAACTGGTAGTGCGTGCACAAAATCGGAAACATCCGACATATTTCTTGTGTAGTGCATTTACTAAAACTTCACAGACCGACATTTATAATAGTCTACAATTCGTAAAACTGTCGTTGTCAAGGCTAAACAGAAAAAAAAAACAGTTCATTTTTAGAGTTTACCTGAGGATATTAATTATCTGTTCAAGCTCTTAAGCAATATTGAACAACAATCGATAGAGAACGCGAAGTTGAGCTTATTGTTTGACGTAGCTGTTGTTATTTTATCAGATATATTAAGACGAACTGAACTCAACGAGAATAATTCTCATACAATTAGTTAATTTGCATTTAATATTTGATTGGTACGTAAGTACATATAAGACCTCTTGAGAATTTTAAAATTTTGTTCACTTTACAAGTCAAACTATTTTTATAATAAAACGAAAACTGCTCTCATACGCCGACGCTTATGTACCCATGTAGGACGATGGAGAAATTTTGATATCATTATAAAAAAAATTAAAACTTTTCTTGTTTGAGAGCTATGTTTGGATGAAGGTGGAACAAAAATGACAAAATTGTTTCGTGGCTAGATGCAATATGTTGCAGCTTGCTTATTGAATACGAAATATTAAACTACCTTATAAGAAAAACAGTGAAACCAAAATTTGTAATAAGGGAAACTTAACCAAAAACTAACCATACAAGTTTTTAATTATGATTTGATATATTTATTTATATATAACTATTTTTACATAAGCTAAGCATAATACTTAACTTTATCTATCTATTTGTGTATGTTTTATTTGTACATATATCTGCTGGGAATGTACATACTGATTATAATATTGCGAGTATTATTTAAATGGTTATTTTTTCTGCTTGGCTCGTAATTATAAAAAAAAAAAAAACAAATAAAGGGTTTTTAAATCAACCCCCATGTATTCAAGATAAGTTTTTCAAAATACGCTTTGCTAAAAACAAATCAACAAATCCGAAAAATTCGTGACAAGTTGAATTGATATTGATCGCAAATGCAAACGAAATAAAGACATTTAGATATAGTTTACTTTATTTTATTTATATGCGTATATACTCTACTAAGGAAAATAAAAAAATGCATTTTAGTGCTCGTGTGTACATTGAACTGAGTTTGCACTCGTAAATGTAATCGAACTGTCAATATTGATAATGAAAGCTATTAGGTTTTTAGGAAAGCTCATGATAAATTCTGTGTCAATACATACAAACTTAAATCATGAATCATTGAAAAACAGATTGCGCATATTCAACATAAATATTAATTAGTCAGTTGTTTATGCATTGTCAACCAATAAAATTGTAATTTACCTGGCATTTTGTCATTTTAACACACTAATAAAAAGCTGACTTAAAGCATTAGGACAACTACAAATCGGCGGGTTCGCTCGTTAAGTTTTTGAAATCAGCAATCACTTCCGAATTTTCAATAGTAATTATACCCTGAACCCAAGTTAATGTTATAATGGTTTTGTGCAAAGGTATGCAACAGACAGAAGGAAGCATCTCGTACCCCATAAAGTTTAAATTTCAATTTCTAAAATCCGACCGACTGTATGTATAAGCGCGTCGATCTGAAAGATGATGAGGTAGAGACTCCAGATTTAGAATATAAGCTCTCGTAAGCCCTAGGCAGAAGAACTTAATCGATAACTCTTTCCGTTTTCGATGTACACATGTAATTGATAGCAATTAACTCTTGAATGGAAAAAATTTGGAAAGTGTTTTAGAATCAATGGTTAAAATCATAAGCTTTTCATAGAAATCGGTTAAGAAAAATCGGAGACTTTAAACTGTATTTGGGTTTTTATCTCGTAGATAATATTCTAAAGGCGAATCTCTTCTTTTTGAACTTTATCTGGGCTTTTATCTCGTAGATAATATCCTAAAGGCGAATCTCTTCTTTTGAGCTGCATTCAAATAAGGCGAAAAGCTTTTGTCACTTGTAAGTCAAATTCCAGCGTAATCCCTTATATTATAGAATTGTATTTCTCTAAAACTTGGTCGGTCCGTTTTATTTTCTATGCTCTGATACAGAACGTTAAGAGTATATTAGTTTTGTCTGTATAGTCGACACCAATAAAACTAGAGAATTGAAACTGTGCAAATATCTGGGCCCATGCTGTAGATTGTATTTATACCCTGATCCCATTAAAAATGGGGAAAAAGGGTATAATGAAGTTGTGCAAAAGTATGTAACAGGCAGAAGGAAGCATCTCCGACCCCATAAAGTATATATATTCTTGATCAGCATCAACAGTCGAGTCGATATAGCCATGTCCGTCTGTCCGTCTGTCCGTCTGTCTGTCTGTCTGTCCGTATGTATGAACGCGTCGATCTCAGAGACTATAAGAGCTAGAGACTCCAGATTTCGAACTTAAGCTCGCCTAATCCCTAGGCAGTACAAGTTTGTTTCCGATTTTCGATAACTCTTCCCGTTTCCGATATACACATGGGATCGATAACAACAAAATCTTGAACTTGGAAAACTTTGAGATGCAATTTGAATTATAAAACAAAATAATGACAATCTGTGAAATTTTTATCGAAATCGGATAATAAACACCGGAGATATGGGACATTGAAGTTTTGTATGCACTATGCAGTATGCGCGTACACACACAAACACATACTTGCAAGCACTGACTGTACGCGGAAAGTATAGGGATCAGGGTATCGTCTAGTCGGGATATCTCGACTAGAGCCTTCTTACTTGTTTTGACTTGCTCTTTGTCTGAGTGGTATGGGGCTTATCTAATTCTATCAGTTACACCATATAAAGTTGGCGTAAAAATGTCTAATAAATTTATCCATTACTATGAAATTGGTAGTCTAAAATATAATCCAACACCACAACTTATTGATTTATAGAATAATAATGTTCCCAAATGTTACAAACTGGAGCATTAAATAATACATTTTGAGTTTCAACTGTTTTGTAGAATTGTATAATCCATTTAGTTGATATAATTTTTCACTATTCGTAATTAATGTCAAAATATTAAAATTTTGAGGATAACCAAATGATGAACTCAAAATATGATTTATGGGTGCGGTAGGGTATTGTCTAATAAAATTTTTTATTTGGTCTCCCCTTCTGTCTTTTTACTCCTGGAAGTTTCTGAATCTAATTGGTTGCTTGGACAATTAATTTCATTACTAGAGATTCGTAACCTAATGTGTACCGACAGCATTTTGATGTTAACGCATCAAGCATGACACGCATAATGAGTCCATACTCACTAAACCAAAATAACCTAAGTCTGAAACCAGCAGGCTAGTTGGAGTTGATAAGATACATTTTTATCATCGTAGTTACTTATAAAAAGGTTTTCTGTTTCTTATATCTTACATTAACAAACAAGCAAGAAGTCTCTAGTCGAGAAACCCCGACTCCAACTCAGTGCTCCATATCTCCGGTGTTTCCTAACCGATTTCAATAAATTTCACAGATTGTCATTATTGCTTAATGTTTCAAACGCTGTCTCAAAATTTTCCAAATTCAAGATTTTGTTGGTATCGATCACATGTGTATATCGGAAACGGGAAGGGTATCGAAAATCAAAAACAAACTTCTACTGTCTAGGGATAAGGCAAGCTTATGTTTCAAATCTGGAGTCTCTAGCTCTTATAGTCTCTGAGATCGACTTTCATATAGACTTTCATATAGACAGACGGACAGACGGACGGACGGATTGACGGACATGGCTATATCGACTCGGCTGTTGATGCTGATCAAGAATATATATACTTTATGGGGTCGGAGATGCTTCCTTCTGCCTGTTACATAAATTTGCACAAAACCATAATACCCTTTTTACCCATTTTAAATGGGTTCAGGGTATAAAAAAGGAGGTAGTGGTCTTAGTGTGACTGTTTATGGGATCGGTTATAGTCTTCGCTAAGAGGCTTAACGGTCACTTTACTTAACAGCTGTAAAATAACAGCGAAGTTGTCGAAGGCGGTTTGAAGGTTATTGTTTAGGGGAATGGTTGTATTCTTTGCTAATTGGTTGAGTGTCACTTTCATTTACAGTGAATTGAACAAGGTGGTGGTTTAAGCTCACTGTTTAAGTAATGGTGGTAGTCTTCGGTAAAAAGCTTTGAACTCACTTGAATTAGCAGCTGCACAATAGCAAAGACAACCTTCAACTATACTGTTATAGGTTTTACATAATTCCGCTTGTCGAACTTAAAATTACGACAGCCTAAGAGGAGGCATAGATTTTTTGCTTATGTTGCACACTAAAAGCTGGTGAGCTAACGACCGATTAAAGTAAATGGATATCTGTTGAAATATAATTTGGTTTATTTGGGATACTAACATTAGTTTATCTCCGTACAGTAGTAGACTCCTACTAATAAATTTGCCATCCCTATCCGATCGCAGAAAAATGCTTAGTGTAGATTTTTTACACAAACTTATTAATGCTGAAATAGATTCTTCGGAACTAGTTAGCCAAATAAGTTTTGCAGTTCCGATTAGACCTACCAGAAATTTCTTACCCATTTCCCTTCAAACTTGCAATACTAACTACGCCTTACATAACCCCTTCCGAATCCTATGCTCAATATATAATGAGCTCTCCAAATTATTTGATGGTTCCACTTTTAGTGTCTCGCTTTTGATCGTTAAGCATCTAAGCTGATACGCATAATGAGACCATGCCCTCTCCCACAACATAACTGAAACCAGCAGGCTGGGGGGGGGGGGGGGGTCATGGTCAATTTTATTCAATCGATATCTTAATCTAACATCTTATTTGAATTTTATGGCGCTAGTCTTAGTTTTTTGTTTGTTTT